>SJYX01001207.1:128624-158065 GCA_006410675.1 Oreotragus oreotragus | reverse complement strand
TGTGGGGTCATAAAAAATCATACATGACTGAGTAACTAACACTACTACTATCCTGATCTTTAGATTTGTGAATAATTATTTTGAGTGAGTTGATGTGGAAGGCTATAAATGTTATGAGTTAGATAGGTATCGACATCCACAGAGGCAACACAGCTAGTAGGTGCAAACATTAATATTAACACACACAACAACTTAGTCCCAAGTCTCCTATTAACAAGTTGTGTGACCTTGGCATGTTATCTTTCCTCCTATTTACTCAGTTTCCTTACCAGTAAAGTGGGTATAGGGGGCTTCCCTGGTGGCTCAGAAGACAAAGAATCTGCTTGCAATGCAGGAGACCCATGTTCAATTCCTGGGTTCGTGAGATCCCCTGGAGAAGAGAATGGATACCCACTCTAGTATTCTTGCCTGGAGAATTCCATGGACAGAGGAGCTTGGCAGGCTTCAGTCCATGGGGTTGCAAAGAATCAAACATGACTGAGTGACTGACACTCTCTTTTCAAAGTGGAATAATGCTAATAAACTCATATACTAGTTATTCAGTGTACATAATTAGGACAGTTCCTGATATATTATGAGAATTATTCTAATTATTCCTGCTTTACTCAATTTAGTATCTTTATGTAAATCATAAACCTCTATCATTTACTTTCTATGGTTAAAAATCTGTTTGGAATAACTATTGATTGTAGAATGCATTTGAAAATCATGAGTTTGTTGGATCAGTATTGTTAAAGTAAATATGTGCATGTATTTTTGAACACATTTGTAAGGCTGAGTAACTGACCTCCTCAAAACTGGCTATAACAATCTAAAGTCACCTGGTTAAATTTTGTATGTTCCTCTATTTCTTTTAATACCAGATTAACCAATTATTTTCTTCCATAGTATTAAAACAACTTTCTGGATACTTTCACGTAACTTTTTATTTGTCACTGGATGAAGCTCTTCATCTTTTTATTTTATTTTGTCATCTCTACTTATAATGCCACTTGATTCCCTTAGTCATTTTGAGCTTTTTCTCTGAACACCTTCCAATCTGTCTGTATTTCTCTGCTACTGAGGTAACCAAAACTGAATGGCACTTTGATGCAGTTCATCAGAATTACATAAGGAAGGCTATCATCCATGTGTCCCAGAATGTCATGATTCTTTGCCTGCAGATCAAAGTAACAGTGAACTTTTATGCATTTTATTGAAGCACAGCCAGATCTTTTCCGTGGATGACTAAGGTGCTCTTAGAAGAGAAGAGTCAAAATTAATAAGACTCAGACAGAAGGTGTGAAAGAAATGGAATCTATTCAACGGCTTCTTCAGAATCTTTTTTCTTTTCTTTTTCTTTTTTCTTTTTTTTTTTTAGGAGAATTTGGGCTTAGAATTGGACTTTTGCAAAGATCATTTGAGGTAAAACAGATAANCACCCCCAGGGGCACAGATGGAACCTGTGTCCCCTTCAGTGGGAGCACCGGACCACTAGAGAAATCCACAAATACCATTTAATTCAGAATGTATTTTAATAGTGTTTCAATACTTACTGTTTGATAATCCATGTTTTTCTATTTCCTCTTCATATTCAGAAGCTAGAAACCCAATTTTAACTTCATGCAAAGAACATGAGATGCTGAATTTTCAAAAGAAAATAGCAGTTCTAGACTGTTCACAGACTGCATTTTGTATGAAGTACTTATTCAGTCTTTCGATAGCAATGAAGTTCATTTCCTTGCAAATGAAAAAGGATGTGAGTATGTTCATGAAGGAACATCATGGATATCTCTGCAAAGGCAAAGGCATGCAGTGCATTTGCAGGGAGGTCTGTGACTACACAAACCTTTTAATAGCCCTGGTTAATAATTTACAAATGCTATGTTTTTAAAGTTTGATTTGAGTTACTATTTCAAAGAGAATCACAAAATTCTTTCATTACCACACAATTTGAACAAAGCTAAATATAGCTGAACTGAAATATTCCTTTATACTTTGTCTATCTATGTGGGCAATAAAGAAATAATTGTTAAAGCTAATCTTGGGGACAGATAAAATTGTACTTCATTTCCTCCTGAAGACAGACTCTATTGGGCACAAAGTCCTAGTGGTAGTTTTCCATCTACCAAGAAGAAATAAATAATGACTTTCTACAATTTTCAAACTTTGCAAATTGTCATATTCATATAAAACAGCAATAATATAATTTAGTAAGCTACATAAATTAACTCTAAATTTATTTCTAAAGAGGTTTTCGCTAGAAAACAATTATACTTTGTTCTAAAACAACGACTAATCTCTTAAGTAGTTAGCCCAGTTTTAAAAGAACCCATGCTAATTTTTTTATAATGCTTGTATTTTTTAATTTCATGGGTCCCTATATTTTTTTAACTCTTGAACTATCAAGCAAATATTATTTTAAAGACTCCATACAGTGTATTCAATGTACAATGATGAATTAGACATCACTGCTTCCTTCAGTGAGCTTACATTTGAGGGGAAAATTGCAGACAGGAAATAAAGTTCAAGTAAAATCTGATAAACACATTAATAAAGAGTACATTGATTTTGTTTCAGTGGCACCATGCAGTCAAGAGTTGGTTGTGAGCATTTTGCCTTTTTAGTTAATCCCACGCAGATAGTGGAAGAAAACATCAAGTAAATGTCAAATGAATAGACTTTTGAGGTTGCATAGGCAGCCCCTATTTGCAAATAATTGGATTCTCAGTTATGACTCAAAGCTATTGAGAACAAATGAATCAATCAATAATCATCTTAAAGGGGGGAAAATGTCATATCTGTGTTAAAAAATCTGTCAATGTCATTTCAGTTAAACTTATAATTTATTCAACTTCTTTTGAGTTGGATTCGTAGTTGTCATTTCTAAGACCCATATGATGTTGATATGAAACTTCACCTATCATACAGTTCTCTAAGCAAGTAGTTGTTTAAAATGGTAGTTAAAAAACTACCATTGATACAATGGAATCTATCACTTTGAGAAAATATTTTCCAAACTGTTTCTTTGTAGGGTTACATATTAAGGTCAATTAATAAATATATTTTCTATTTTTTTTAAGTTTTGTATTATATTTATCGGATTGGAAGGGGAAGGCGAATTTTAGAATTTTGACAAATTTGCACGGATACTCTTTAAGAAGTGCATTTATTCCATCAAATCAAATAAAGGAGTAAAAAGTATTAAGGAAAAAATCATTTTTAAAGAGAAAATATTTAAAGAAAGCCAAGTACTAGTCACAAAATTATCTGTTTTACCTCAAATGATCTTTGCAAAAGTCCAATTCTAAGCCCAAATTCTCCTAAAAAAAAAAAAGAAAATATATTTATTAATTGACCTTAATATGTAACCCTACAAAGAAACAGTTTGGAAAATATTTTCTCAAAGTGATAGATTCCATTGTATCAATGGTAGTTTTTTAACTACCATTTTAAACAACTACTTGCTTAGAGAACTGTATGATAGGTGAAGTTTCATATCAACATCATATGGGTCTTAGAAATGACAACTACGAATCCAACTCAAAAGAAGTTGAATAAATTATAAGTTTAACTGAAATGACATTGACAGATTTTTTAACACAGATATGACATTTTTCCCCCTTTAAGATGATTATTGATTGATTCATTTGTTCTCAATAGCTTTGAGTCATAACTGAGAATCCAATTATTTGCAAATAGGGGCTGCCTATGCAACCTCAAAAGTCTATTCATTTGACATTTACTTGATGTTTTCTTCCACTATCTGCGTGGGATTAACTAAAAAGGCAAAATGCTCACAACCAACTCTTGACTGCATGGTGCCACTGAAACAAAATCAATGTACTCTTTATTAATGTGTTTATCAGATTTTACTTGAACTTTATTTCCTGTCTGCAATTTTCCCCTCAAATGTAAGCTCACTGAAGGAAGCAGTGATGTCTAATTCATCATTGTACATTGAATACACTGTATGGAGTCTTTAAAATAATATTTGCTTGATAGTTCAAGAGTTAAAAAAATATAGGGACCCATGAAATTAAAAAATACAAGCATTATAAAAAAATTAGCATGGGTTCTTTTAAAACTGGGCTAACTACTTAAGAGATTAGTCGTTGTTTTAGAACAAAGTATAATTGTTTTCTAGCGAAAACCTCTTTAGAAATAAATTTAGAGTTAATTTATGTAGCTTACTAAATTATATTATTGCTGTTTTATATGAATATGACAATTTGCAAAGTTTGAAAATTGTAGAAAGTCATTATTTATTTCTTCTTGGTAGATGGAAAACTACCACTAGGACTTTGTGCCCAATAGAGTCTGTCTTCAGGAGGAAATGAAGTACAATTTTATCTGTCCCCAAGATTAGCTTTAACAATTATTTCTTTATTGCCCACATAGATAGACAAAGTATAAAGGAATATTTCAGTTCAGCTATATTTAGCTTTGTTCAAATTGTGTGGTAATGAAAGAATTTTGTGATTCTCTTTGAAATAGTAACTCAAATCAAACTTTAAAAACATAGCATTTGTAAATTATTAACCAGGGCTATTAAAAGGTTTGTGTAGTCACAGACCTCCCTGCAAATGCACTGCATGCCTTTGCCTTTGCAGAGATATCCATGATGTTCCTTCATGAACATACTCACATCCTTTTTCATTTGCAAGGAAATGAACTTCATTGCTATCGAAAGACTGAATAAGTACTTCATACAAAATGCAGTCTGTGAACAGTCTAGAACTGCTATTTTCTTTTGAAAATTCAGCATCTCATGTTCTTTGCATGAAGTTAAAATTGGGTTTCTAGCTTCTGAATATGAAGAGGAAATAGAAAAACATGGATTATCAAACAGTAAGTATTGAAACACTATTAAAATACATTCTGAATTAAATGGTATTTGTGGATTTCTCTAGTGGTCCGGTGCTCCCACTGAAGGGGACACAGGTTCCATCTGTGCCCCTGGGGGTGCATCCAAATAAGTAAATAAGTGCTCAGTTACACACATATAAGCTTCCCTGGTGGCTCAGATGGTAAAGACTCTACCTTTAATGCAAGAGACCCCGAGTTCGATCCCTAGGTAGGGAAGATCCACTGGAGAAGGGAATGGTTACTCACTCCAGTATTCTTGACTGGTGAATTCCATAGACAGAGGAGCTTGGTGGGCTACAATCCATGGGGTCTTGAACAAACAGATGGACACAACTGGGTGACTAACACTTACACACAGACACACATATATAAGTGTATTTATACACAACACTAATACACTTCCACTACAGTGCTGACAACAGATAATGTTACAGGTTACGCAAACTCTCAGTAAATTATCTGCCACTACATTTAGGTTCTGACACTCTAAAACCCAAAATATAGCTAGCTACCAGTAGTTTTTGAACATATAACCAGTGCATTTACAGTGGCTACATTTAATGCACCTTTCTTAGGCAGTTTATGGTTTTCAGTTTTTTACCTTAAATTAGTATAAATATTTCCTATTCACTTAAATAATGAAATGTTAGAATTAAGGAGTTTTACGTTTTCAATTTTATCTTTTTCTATGTTTCTTAACCATTGATTATAACATTTACAATGATTTAGTATCTTCACATTATTGCCCTGAGAAATAAAATAGACTTTTCTTCTACATCTTCACTATTTGTCATTTGCAAGTTAATTGTGACTACAGATAAAGCACACTTACTTAGGTTTCAATCCAATTTCACCTGATCAATAACTGGACTACAACTTCCATTTATTATGCCATTTGTCAAAATTGGGCTTTGAAATCAGAGCCAAATTATAACTTCCCTTTATATATATATATAAATATATATTATAATATATATGGATTACTTGACAATTATGTTTGGTGCCCTGCAAAAATTCAATGGACTGAGGAGCCTGGTGGGCCGAAATCCATAGAGTAACAAAGAGTCAGTCACAACTGAACACACACACAGTATATCAGTAAATGGCTGCTATTATTATTATCTACCTAGTCAAACTCTGCTTCTTCATACCAGGAAATCAGTGATAAATCTCTCTTCTATCTCAAAATATGTTACATAGATTCAAACTATCTGATTTGAATCAGTAAGTGGTGATTCAAAAGTATTTAATGTAATCTTTGCTTTTTGTTCTTTTTTGTCTTCAGAACTTCTACTTTCCATCGAAGTGAAACTTTAGTACTACTAATAATACTAATTTATCACCAAGCCCACAGGAAACAAAAGTTTTGGATAGATTCGTTTATGCATGTCAATGCATAGTTAATATCTTCAAGATAATTAGAATCTCTTAAGTGGTAACTTCCTCATTGTCAAACTATATTTTTTACCCAATCTGAAGAATTAAAATACTTTATGAATATGTCAGCATTGAACAACCCACTGAACATATGTAGTATATAAAAACTGAAGGTAAAAAAATTTGATATTTTGGCAATCGTCTCTTAATATGTCTAGTAAGTGTGACTTTAAAGATCTCCCAATTTAATTGGACCCTTTTGGTAAGTTGAGACATTTGGAGTTAACTTTTGAGCTTCTTAATAAGAGATGTTTTTAAAACAAAATAGCATTCTATTATTTTCTTGCTATGACAGAAATCATCTTCATAAAAGATTGAATACAATTTGATATTTTGTGGTTTGATATTTTGTACCTTGTGGCAAAAGATTTCTGGAATAATTCACAATGATTTAAATTATGTCTATCACTGGACATCAAACTATTTGGTAAATGTAATGTATTCCTAGTATGGTCATTAAGATATATCAATTTTGTATGATAATGCAATTGCATTAGAGGTCTGTTCCGTTATAACTTGTCAATATTAAGTATGCCACATTTGAGAATTTTCCTGGTTCCTAATGGGTATAGTTTGCATCACGGCTTATAATATTTAAAGGAATCAAACTTTTAGCAATATTTGGCAAAAGGAATGAGTGAGTGGCAGATCCAAATTAAACATTGAATAGTAAGGCACTTAATACTGTTAAAAATCAGTGGGTAATAAAGTTGTTTTCATTTTATGTAGTTTTGTAGCTGATAACGTTCTTTCAAAATATTTAGTCTTTTATTCCCCAGCCAGCAATTGTGAAGCAACTCTATTTGGTAACCACAGGGTTATTTAAATGAACATTTCAATAAATGTTCTTTATTATAAATTATCTTATCTCAAGACTGTTAGGGTGTAAGGGATTTTCATTTTATGTAGTTTTGTAGCTGATAACGTTCTTTCAAAATATTTAGTCTTTTATTCCCCAGCCAGCAATTGTGAAGCAACTCTATTTGGTAACCACAGGGTTATTTAAATGAACATTTCAATAAATGTTCTTTATTATAAATTATCTTATCTCAAGACTGTTAGGGTGTAAGGGAGAACACAGATAAACAGTAATTTTGAGATATTTCCCAGCACAATGTCTAACATATAAGGAATAATGAATGCTTCTACATGGAAGAATGAGTGACTGATAACCATGGTATAACCAAGTGCTACTGAATAAAGTTCTTTTTTTTTTTTTAATACTACTGCTGCTACTAATAACATTTATACTAATAAGGCTGACAGCTGGAGTCACTGAAGGATTAATGTCTATGACACACTATGCTACTTGTTTCATTTAATTCTTACAGCAGTCCTGTGAAGTAAGAATAAAACAAGTTATATAACTTGCAAGTCCCAGTTCAAAATGAAAACATGAGACTCTGTCCAAAAACTGTCAGTAATTTTAAGGTTGCAAACATGCTAAGTCACTCTCTCATTTCTAACACTTTACAACCCCATGTACTGTAGCCTGCCAGGCTCCTCTGTCCACAAGCAATAATACTGGAATGAGTTGCCATTTCCCCCTCCAAGAGGAACTTTCTGACCCAGGAATCAAACCTGCTTCTCCGTCAGTGCAGGCATATGTATTCTTTACCACAGAACCACTGGGGAAAGCTGAACATTAGTCTAATATCCTTCCAAGTGTCGTAGGGCTCTGTGTTATTGCTGACAGCAAGTGCACACAAAACCACAGGAACTGTAATTATCCTTCATTCCTCAGAAAATGAAGTATACATTGAGAGGAGATGCTTGATTATATATTTTTCTAAATTTTTTTATTTTTATTTTTTATTTATTTATTTATTTTTTTACACGAACTCCCAAACATGAACCCCCCTCCCACTTCCCGCCCCACATCATCCCTCCGGATCTGTCTCTTATACACATCTAGATGTGTATAAGAGACAGGCAATGTANCAGTTAAATTTTTGGATACTACTGCCTTACACAAGTACTTTAGTTACAATATATAGAATCATTTAAAATGTATAAGATTGAATTCAGAGACCAGTTTAGAGGTTTTTGCATGTATCCAGTTTGAGCGTTCTAGTTAATTTGATCTGTCTGGGGAGAGTTATCATAAAAAGCATTAAAAAAATGTTCTAGGTAGTGTAGTATTTGAGTACTCCTCAAAGACTGAAATCTGTCATTATCAGGTTTTTGATATTGAGAATGTCTTGAGATGACCTGTAACTGTGATGCCAGTTGGTTTGATCATCTACCTTATCTAGGGCATCAACAACTTGAGATCTCTTATAATGCTTTATCCATACCATTATCACCATACTGCTTTGTGTTGCATCACCCCACTAGATTTCATTGTTGATGTTTTTCATAATCCTTTATATTTTTTCCTTGAAAATTTCTTTCATTTAAAATATATCACCTGGACTTTTGGCTAAACATAGATTATCTCAACTTCCTACCAGAAAAGAAAAAAAAAAATCAACAACTTGAGATCTCTTATAATGCTTTATCCATACCATTATCACCATACTGCTTTGTGTTGCATCACCCCACTAGATTTCATTGTTGATGTTTTTCATAATCCTTTATATTTTTTCCTTGAAAATTTCTTTCATTTAAAATATATCACCTGGACTTTTGGCTAAACATAGATTATCTCAACTTCCTACCAGAAAAGAAAAAAAAAAATGCAACATAAATGAAAACATTAAAATGATTGAATCAGATTTTAAAATGATGTAAACCCACAGGGATGAAGAAGAAACAGCTGAAGTTAAAATTAAAACATAAAAGTCAATAAATTATGAAAAAAAAGAAAATGCAGAGATAATTTATAATTGACATAAGCAAATGAAACTGAAACCCAAGTGTTGGTCAAGGGAAGGCCATGAAGATCAAGCCAGTTTAACCTGCACATGAGCATAGCAAGGAGACAGTAAGAACTTCAGAGTGTGCAAGTGAAGGGAGGCCAAAAAGGAAGGATCTGTTGAAAACCCACCCTACATGAATCCACCTTGGAGAAAGAGATGTTTAAACATCTGAAACATTACATCTGAAAGACTGTCAACGGGGGCTTCCAGAAAGCAGTGAACGCAGCATGGGGGAGCTCATT
Organism: Oreotragus oreotragus; assembly: GCA_006410675.1. Lineage (NCBI taxonomy): Eukaryota > Metazoa > Chordata > Mammalia > Artiodactyla > Bovidae > Oreotragus > Oreotragus oreotragus. The sequence goes on along the minus strand of SJYX01001207.1, from coordinate 148,677 downwards.
AGACGTGGAGAGATGAAGCCAAATTTTATACATTAAAAGCAGAGTACCACAAGGGCAGCCTGTTGTCATCTCAACTTCCAGGGCATTAGCCTAGGTAGGCTTATATACTCAAGGCAAAGAGGAAGCTGCATTCTTCTCTGGTGACAATGAAAGACCAGAGAAATATTTACAAGCATTGATGTTTGGAGGTCCCCATCCAGTCTTTTTACATTAAATGTCTTTCATTTACAATGCCCATCCAGGCTCACAGAGTTTTCAGAGGCTTATTCAGGCCTCATAGTGTATTATGGGGGAACGGTCATGGCACCCCACTACAGTACTCTTGCCTGGAAAATCCCATCGACAGAGGAGCCTGGTGCACTACAGTCCATGGGGTTGCGAAGAGTCAGACACAACTGAGCGGCTTCACTTTTATTTTTCATTTTCATGCACTGGAACAGGAAATGGCAACCCACTCCAGTGTTCTTGCCTGGAGAATCCCAGGGACAGAGGAGCTTGATGGGCTACCGTCTATGGGGTCGCACAGAGTCGGACACGATTGATGCGACTTAGTAGTAGTAGTAGTAGTAGTGTATTATGAAATACAGCCAAGAATTGTCACACATCTGAGAAAAAGTGCACCAAATAAAACTAACTGCAAAAGGAACAGAGACAATAAAGGGGACAGAAGGATCTCCTCTAAGTTTTAAAACTAGAACAATGATAAATAATCAAGCAAAACATGGGAAGGTGATTTTCTTAGGAATTAAAATTATATGAATATAAATAGTGTAAGACATTTTGGGGAATCATTGAGAAAGTAGAATAAAATAAATGGTGATGTAAAAATAATAAGAAAGAAGCTATAAGAAAACATGAAGATCAATCCTGGAAACTTGACAATTTTACTAATAAGACTTCTAGGGTAATTGAAAGCATGGTCAGGAGAAAATTCTGATATAAATGATTCAAGAAAGTGTCACAGAACAGAGGGGCATAGAATGGCCAATTAGTTCTGAGTACTTGGGCAAATAATCTGAAAATTACCCATACTAAGGTAAAATGGCCATAAAAGTTTGAAACACCTGAGAAAAATTAGTGACCTTAATTTTCCAGAGAACAATAAATGGGCTTTCCTGGTAGCTCAGATGGTAAAGAATCCTTCTGCAATGCAGGATACCTGGGTTCAATCCCCAGGTGGGGAAGATCCCCTGGAGGAGGGCATGGCAACCCACTCCAGTATTCTTGCCTGGAGAATCCCCAAGGAGAGAAGAGCTTGTAGGGCTGCAGTCCATGGGGTCACAAAGAGTCAGACATGACTGAGGGACTAAGCACAGCACAGGGAGAAAAAAAGAGAGAGAGTTAGTGTTATTTTAAAATTAAATTTATTTATTTATAGTTGAAGGATAATTGCTTTACATTATTGAGTTGGTTTCTCCCNAAGAAATGGCTGAGAATGCTTTTGTTGAACTGTAATATGGGTTTTTGCAAAACAGATTGTCTTCTGTGTTAGTACTGTAGTTAATGATATGTTATCTAGCTTTTGCATTTTACGCATAATATAAAAACCATACATACTTTCTTCTGCTATCCATTGACTCTGTCTTTATGCTAATTTTTAGATATTTGCAGAGCAATAGTAGAAATCATAGAGAAAAACCAAGAATCTTCATGGTAGTGATATTTATGGACTTCTAAATATGTCTATAGTGTGGCATTTCTGAAAGTCAAGTTGTAAGATATCTCTTGTGAGGGGAAAGATGTTGAAATCAGCAATGGATTCAAAATGCCTGAGGTCACTTACAGAGCAGGTCACTGAATGCTACTGTGACTTTTGCTGCATGGTCAGCACTGATAGCTTATCTTTTCCTCCTTGTCCTAGCTGTCTTTATAGTCTCAGCTTTGCTGGTACTGTCTCTTATACACATCTTAAGAGTGTTAATATAGCAAACCAATCCTGAAAGTTGGAAGGTGAAGAACGCTTTAAAATCTAAAGAACATTTATTTTCCAATATAATAGTTGTTAACCTTCCCATATTTTCTGATACTGACCAGAGTGTTTGGCCTTTTCCAATTAATAGGAATGAATAAAGGCCAGACAAGAAATTCAGGCAAGGTTTATTGGGGCCCTTGCTGAAGCACAGGGAAATAACAAGAAGTTTCTGTTGCTTTCTCACTGGCTGAGGGGGGCACGGTCTTGTTCCTGAGATAAGGAGAGGATCGGGGTGTGTCCAGGTGTCAGGACTGAAGGCTGACTTAGGAGTTTTGTCCCCTGCTCTGGCGGTATTGTGTGCTGGGGACAGGCACAGTACCCTGCTTTTGCTCTCAAATTTTTCTTTTTGCTCCTGCCGCTTTGGAAGTGGCAGTTGTGTTTTTTAACCTTTTTGGATATTTTGGCCAGATTTTCCCCCACTGAACATAAATGCAGTATTTTTATAGTTTCTTTGTATTTTGCTGCTGGAAGAAAGGTTTGATTGGTTACAAGCATTGCAGCATTGGAGCAAAGGGTCCCAGGTCTCACTCTCCTTCAAAGATGAGAATAGAATAAAGTATTTCCAGGAATGTAAACTCTCAAGAATGTTGCTTTTGTATTACTTTTTCTCAAAAAGTTGCTGGAGTTGTGTTGCACTAAAAGAACACAAAAATAAGTAAACAAAAACCTAATAAAACAAGAAAAAAGTGTATAACCTATATATTCTGGAAATGGTAGGATATCTTCAGTCCAATGGACCTGGACATCAATTAGTACAGATTGGAAGACAAATGCTGTTATATCAATGTGTATGCCTCATGTGTTAGCCAAGAGTTTTACAATTGCTTTGAAGACTGTGAAAAAAAATACAGTAGTTAGTATCTAAAAGGTCAAGCATATATATATATATATATATATATATAATTCCTTCAGAAGAAAAAAGAACAGTGAAGATAATATGAATCTGAGCTTTAGCTACCTTACTATCTTAGTTCTTACCTTTACTTACCAGTGCTACTTTAGTTAATCCCTGTTCCCTGTTTAATAAATAGTTTTCCTGCTCTCAGCATTTCTTTTCTCTGATCTATTCTCCAGATTGCAATTAGAAATATCTTAAGAATCAAANGAGACAGTATATATATATATATATATATAATTCCTTCAGAAGAAAAAAGAACAGTGAAGATAATGTGAATTTGAGCTTTAGCTACCTTACTATCTTAGTTCTTACCTTACTTACCAGTGCTACTTAGTTAATCCCTGTTCCCTGTTTAATAAATAGTTTTCCTGCTCTCAGCATTTCTTTTCTCTGATCTATTCTCCAGATTGCAATTAGAAATATCTTAAGAATCAAATTTAAAAATTGATTACATTATTCAGAGGGGAAATTTTCTATATAACATATGTTAATTACCCAAAGTGAATGTTTAAGCTAAACAAAGAGAGTGAATTGGAAAACAAGTTTAGAAATAAGACAATGGAACACTGAATGATTCTTTCACAAGTTTTTATTTATTCTGTGAAAAATGGCTGAATAAATCAGGTGCTGGAACCATGAAATGAGACCTTAGGAAGGCTAAATTCTTTGCTATGTACAAGTAACTTTTAGTTAAGGATATGGCTTTGGTGATGCTGGGAAGAGTTAAGAGTGGTAAACACTTTGGTTAACTTGAGACTAGTGGAAATATTAAAAAATCAGAAAATGAAGCATTTGCAAATGAAGGAAAAACTTTTAAGTATTGTGATTGATTGGGTATGTGGTATGATGGAGAAAAGGCATTAATTATTGTACTCTATTATTTAAAAAAAAAAAAAACTTACCTCCATGGGAAAAAAAAAATCTATTTTTGAAAGAAAAAAAGACACAAAATTGAACACTTGCAGGTGCCCAATTTATATTTTGTTAGCTTCTGTGTACATGCTGCATCGTTGGGTCCTATTGAGTCAATAGGAACAGAGAATGTAAAGGTAACACTGGCTGAAAATCTGCCACCCGTTTTTAGTTACCTCATAGTTAATTGGAACATTGTTAAGACAATGAGATGAATAACTGGAAAACAATCAAATGCAATGAGAGTTACATAGTTATTGAAGGAAAAATCAAACAATAAAACTCCCAGGTAAATCCTCTTAGTAACAAATAATAGTTCATAATAGGGAAGTGAGGACACTTTCAGCCAAATACATATAAGGAAATTGCTGCTATTTTGGTCCAGATTGCACGTACATTTTTTTTTTTTTTCAGTTTATACTCTAATCTGGGTTCCATACTATTTGTTACAGAATCTATACAGGAGTTGTCAATTCCTTTTATTGGGAAACTTACCTACTTACCTCTAGAAAACTTGATGCTATATGTACCAATTTCTATGAGAGCTTTTCACCAATGTGATATTTCAAATGTCTTTCTATATTATAAAAATTAATGAGCAGAAAACTCAATTAACTATAGTTGAAAGACAGGAAAGAGGACATCTCATGCTTTGTAACAATAGCAAAACCCAACAGGAGGAAGCTAAAGTCTTCTTCTATCCTGGCAAAAAACAGATTCAATGAAATGTCACACACTGTGTTTACTCTAGCCCTCCCACACTCCTCTTCCCCTTTATAAAAATATCTTCATTCCCTTGCCTTTTGGGGACCTGCATATGACTTATTCTGGTTGTTGGTTTCGTTCAACTGCTAAGTCATGTCTGATTCTTTGCAGCAGGCCAGACTTCTTTGTCCTTCATATATCCTGGAGTTTGCTCAAACTTGTGTCCACTGAGTCAGTGATGTCCTCCAACTATCTCATTCTCTGTTGCTCCTTTCTCCTCCTACCCTCAATCTTTCCCAGAATTAGGGTCTTTTCCAGTGAGTCAGCTCTTCACATCAGGTGGCCAAAATATCGGAGCTTCAGCATTAGTCCTTCCAATAAATAGTCAGGGTTCATTTCCTTTAGGATTGATTGGTTTAATCTCCTTGCTGTCCAAGGGACTCTCAAGAGTCTTCCACAGGAATACAGTTCAAAAGCAGCAATTGTTGGTGCTCAGCATTCTTTATGGTCCAGCTCTCACACTCATACATGGCTACTGGAAAATAAATAAAACTATTGCTTTGACTATCCAGACTTTTGTCAGCAAAGTCATGACACTGCCTTTTAATATACTGTCTAGGTTCATCATAGGTTTTCTTCCAAGGAGCAATGCCTTTTAATTTCACGGCTTAAATTACCATCCACAAGTGATTTTGGAGCCCAAGAAAATAAAATCTGTCACTGTTTCCATTTTTAAGAGATGGAATTGGATGCATGATCTTTGTATCTGAATGGTGAGTTTTAAGCCAGCTTTTTGACTCTCTTCTTTCACCTGCATGAAGTGAAGTGAAGTGAAGTAGATCAGTCGTGTTCGACTCTTTGCGACCCCATGGACTGTAGCCTACCAGGCTTCCCCATCCATGGGATTTTCCAGGCAAGAATACTAGAGTGGGTTACCATTTCCTTCTCCAGGGGATCTTCCTGACCCAGGGATCAAACCCGGGTCTCCTGCATTGGAGGAAGGCGCTTTAACCTCTGAGCCACCAGGAAAGCCCTTCACCTGTATCAAGAGGCTATATAGCTCNCTTCCCCATCCATGGGATTTTCCAGGCAAGAATACTAGAGTGGGTTACCATTTCCTTCTCCAGGGGATCTTCCTGACCCAGGGATCAAACCCGGGTCTCCTGCATTGGAGGAAGGCGCTTTAACCTCTGAGCCACCAGGAAAGCCCTTCACCTGTATCAAGAGGCTATATAGCTCCTCTTCACTTTCTGCCATTATGGTGGTGTCATCTGCATATTTGAGGTTATTGATATTTCTCCTTGCAATTGATTCAAGAATGAGATTAATCCAGCCTGGCATTTCAAATGATATATTCTGGATATAACTTAAATCAGCCAGGTGACAATATACAATCTTGTCATGTTCCTTTCCTAATTTTGAACCAGTCCATTGTTCTATGTCCAGTTCTAACTGTTGCTTCCTGACCTGCAAACAGGTTTCTCAGGACTTAGGTAAAGTGCTCTGTTATTCCCATCTCTTGAAGAATTTTCCAGCTTGTTGTGATCCACAGTCAAAGGCTTTCAGTTCAGTTCAGTTCAGTTCAGGCACCCAGTCATGTCCAATTTTTGTGACCCCATGGACTGTGGCATGCCAAGCTTTCCTGTCCATCACCAACTCCCGGAGTTTACCCAAACTCATATCCATTGAGTCGGTAATGCTATCCAGCCATCTCATCCTCTGTCATCCCCTTCTCTTCCTGCCCTCAATCTTTCCCAGCATCAGTTTCCTTTCAAATGAGTCAGCTCTTTGCATCAGGTGGCCAAAGTATTGGAGTTTCAGCTTCAATATCAGTCCTTCCAATGAAGTTTCAGGACTGATCTCTTCTAGGATGGACTGGTTGTATCTCAGTGCAGTCCAAGGGACTCTCAAGAGTCTTCTCCAATACCACAGTTCAAAAGCATCAATCTTTGGCACNTGAGTCAGCTCTTTGCATCAGGTGGCCAAAGTATTGGAGTTTCAGCTTCAATATCAGTCCTTCCAATGAAGTTTCAGGACTGATCTCTTCTAGGATGGACTGGTTGTATCTCAGTGCAGTCCAAGGGACTCTCAAGAGTCTTCTCCAATACCACAGTTCAAAAGCATCAATCTTTGGCACTCAGCTTTCTTTATGGTCCAATTCTGACACCCATACATGACTACTGGAAAACACCATAGCTTTGACTAGATGAACCTTGGCTGGCAAAATAATGTCTCTGCTTTTTAATATGCTGACAAGGTTGATCATAACTTTCCTTCCACAGAGTAAGCATTTTTAAAATTCATGGCTGCAGTCACCATCTGCAATGATTTTGGAGCCCCCTAAAATAAAGTCAACCATTGTTTCCACTGTTTCCCAATCTATTTCTCATGAAGTGATGGGATCAGATGCCATGATCTTCGTTTTCTGAAGGCTGAGTTTTAAGCCAAATTTTTCACTCTCTTCTTTCACTTTCATCAAGAGGCTCTTTAGTTCTTCTTCAATTTCTGCCATAAGCGTGGTGTCATCTGCATATCTGTGGTTATTGATATTTCTCCTGACAATCTTGATTCCAGCTTGTGCTTCATCCAGCCCAGCATTTTTCACGATGTACTCTGCATATAAGTTAAATAAGCAGTGTGACAACACACAGCCTTGACATACTTCTTTTCCTATTTGGAAACTGTTTGTTGTTTCCTTGGAAAAGACTCTGATGCTGGGAGGGATTGGGGGCAGAAGGAGAATGGGACAACAGAGGATGAGATGGCTGGATGGCATCACAGACTCGATAGTTCTGAGTGAACTCCGGGAGTTGGTGATGGACAGGGAGGCCTGGCGTGCTGCAATTCATGGGGTCGCAAAGAGTCGGACACGACTGAGCGACTAAACTGAACTGAACTGTTGTTCCCTGTCCAGTTCTAACTGTTGCTTCCTGACCTGCATACAAGTTTCTTAAGAGGCATATCAGGTGGTCTGCTATTCTTATCTCTCTCAGAATCTCTCTCAAAATTTCCAGTTTATTGTGATCTACAATAAACTTGGCAGAAATAGATGATTTTCTGGATGATAAAGCAGAAATAGATGATTTTCTGCAACTCTCTTTCTTTTTTCCATGATCCAGCGGATGTTGGCAATTTGATCTCTGGTTCCTCTGCCTTTTCTAAAACCAGCTTGAACATCAGGGTGTTCACAGTTCACGTATTGCTGAAGCCTGGTTTGGAGAATTTTGAGCATTACTTTACTAGCGTGTGAGATGAGTGCAAATTCCTCTTGGATGAGGTCACCATGACCTATTCCACGTAATGAAAGGAGCACAGCCCCAGTTATCATCAGAAAATTGGATTAAAAACATGGGTTGAAATCTTCACTATTTACTAGTTACACAAACTTGTGCAATTTCCTCTCTAGTTCAGTATGTGCACCTGTGTTTTAAGTCATTTCAGTTGTGTCTGACTCTTAGCAACCATGTAGACTATAGCCTATCAGGCTTCTTTGGCCAGGGGATTCTCCAGGCCCGTACATTGGAGTGTGTTACCAATGCCTCCTCCAGGGGAATTTCCTGACTCAGGGATTGAACCTGCATCTCTTCCATCTCCTGCATTGGCAGGCAGGTTCTTAACCACTAGTGTCACCCGGGAAGCCCCCTAGTTAAGTACATTCCTCTCTAATATGAAGTTAGATATGTAGAACTCGTGGAGAGTTAAGAATAACATAAGAGGTCTAAAAGGTTCTTTGTTAATAAAGTGGTCAAAGTGAAAGTCATTCAGTCGTGTCCAACTCTTTGTGACCCCATGGACTATACAGTCCATGGAATTCTCCAGGCCAAAATACTGGAGTGGGCAGCCGTTCCCTTCTCCAGGAGATCTTCCCAACCCAGGGATTGGACCCAGGTCTCCCACATTGCAGGTGGCTTTTTTACCAGTGGAGCTATCAGGGAAGTCCTATCAATATATTCATGCACACATCAATATGTTCAATATTCAACAAATTTTTTCTTTGCTTTGAGATGCATTTTTTCATTTCTTTCTTTTTAATCCCTTAAATATCTTTATCCTTTAGCAGTTGTTTCTAAATGGTGTCTATTTGCAACAGTCGTACTTCACTTGGAATTTGTTGCTTTCTGCTTTATACTGACTATACAAATTACTTAAGGTACAGGTATATATTTTTAAGAAATGGCTGAGAATGCTTTTGTTGAATTGTAATATGGGTTTTTGCAAAACAGATTGTCTTCTGTGTTAGTACTGTAGTTAATGATATGTTATCTAGCTTTTGCATTTTACGCATAATATAAAAACCATACATACTTTCTTCTGCTATCCATTGACTCTGTCTTTATGCTAATTTTTAGATATTTGCAGAGCAATAGTAGAAATCATAGAGAAAAACCAAGAATCTTCATGGTAGTGATATTTATGGACTTCTAAATATGTCTATAGTGTGGCATTTCTGAAAGTCAAGTTGTAAGATATCTCTTGTGAGGGGAAAGATGTTGAAATCAGCAATGGATTCAAAATGCCTGAGGTCACTTACAGAGCAGGTCACTGAATGCTACTGTGACTTTTGCTGCATGGTCAGCACTGATAGCTTATCTTTTCCTCCTTGTCCTAGCTGTCTTTATAGTCTCAGCTTTGCTGGTATGTGGCTGAGGTAAAACTGAAGTAGGACATTTGTTTGGTGCTCTCAAAGCCTGGGAAAATTGTCATACTCTTTTTGTAATGCTGCTGTTGCTGCTAAGTTGCTTCAGTCGTGTCCGACTCTGTGTGACCCTATAGACAGCAGCCCACCAGGTTCCTCCGTCCCTGGGATTCTCCAGTCAAGAACACTGGAGTGGACTGTCATTTCCTTCTCCAATGCATGAAAGTGAAAAGTGTAAGTGAAGTTGCTCAGTTGTTTCCGACTCTTAGAAACCTCATGGAATGCAGCTTACCAGGCTCTTCCACCCGTGGTATTTTCCAGGCAAGAGTACTGACTGGAGTGGGGTGCCGTTGCCTTCTCCGTTTATGTATGAGATGCATTGTTTTTAGCAGGGAAGTTCTTTCTTCAGTCAAGTATTTCTGGCCTAGAGGATGGGATTATGCAAGCAAAACAAAACAATTCTCCCTTCTCCAGTGTGTTTATTCTCAATTTTTTTTGTTCCATTGTGTTGTTGAAATTTCTTATGGATTCCGGGGCTCTCCTAGAGCTAATTTTGCTTATGGATCTAATTTTTGACCTATTTTTATTGTTGTCTAATTTTTTATTTTCTTGTAGGAATGGAGTCTAGTGTCTCTCACTCAGCTCTCTTACTGATATCACTCTGCAGATCCCAAATGTATATATATTTTTTAATAGCAACAACAAAAAAGACAAATATGGTTTTGGTGATCTAAATCATGTAGTGGGCATTCTACTTACACCTGAATGTAAAACTACTATCCAATAAGTTAAAACTGTTTAAAAAATATGTGGCTGTGTGAATAGCTCTTCTAATTCACCTTTGTCAGGGATGTGCCTAAAAATGGAGGACCCCCAAGATAAAACTCTCAGAATTCAATGCACAGAATTTTAAGGTACTTTGAAGATAATGCTATTTTATAAAAACTAAAGCTTTATCTCTTTCAGTTTTTCCAAATTAGCTACTTCCTCCCATATAGTAAAAGAAAAAAAAAATGAGAAAAACATTGTCTGAAATCTAGGGCAACTTTCTTCTATATGCAGTTTTTTCTATGCAGAAATTTCAATATGTTAAATAAATTGAATGATTCCAATTTGCTAGTGGTCTTGTTTAAGATATTTATTACTATTTGGCTGTCTATCTATAACAAACAACAACTTTTTCTTCAAACTTGAAAATTGTCCTTCCTATGGTTACAGTAATTGGAACAGCTTTTGGGCTTCCCTGGTGACTCAGACAGTAAAGGGTCTGTCTGCAATGCAGGAGACCTGGGTTTGATCCCTGGGTTGGGAAGGTCCCCTGGAGAAGGAAATCGCAGCCCACTCCAGTATTCTTGCCTGTAAAAATCCCATGGACGGCAGAGCCTGGTAGGCTACCATCCATGGGGTCACAAAGAGGTGGACACGAATGAGCGACTTCATTTTCACTTTATCTAAACTAATGATGAGTTCATCTATCTTCATAGCTCCTAACTAAACTGACTGACTCAGCTACTCAACAGTTCACCCTTTGTCACCAGTTTTTTTCTCTTTGCTCTATGTACAACAACCTCCCCCCCAATGAAAACATCATTTATGTATACAGCAGAATCATTTCCTAAAAGCAGGTGTGACTTTCTCCTCTCTTACAAAGCCTGTGTTGAGGTCTGTTTGTCCACCAGAAAATATCTATCAATTGCATAGTATATTTTTGAAAATTGAATAAAATGGCACACGTGAAAATATTTAGCACATTGCCAGGAACAAGTTATAGTCATGAAATTTGAATGCCTTCATTTATATCCCACTTTCTCACCTCCAAGTCATCCATACTCACTTTTTATTTACAAAAGGAATTTTTTTTTTTACTGACATTTCTATTTTACATTTTTCTTCACATATTTGCTCTTCTCTTTATTTCAGTCAAATTAGGATAGTATTGCATTCTGCCAAAAGATAATTCTTCGTGTTCATATAAGATAATTCTATAACACTATTTTTACCAAAATGGCTATGCTAAATAATGCATGTTTTCACCTTAGTGTGTTTGCTTTCCATAATTTGTCATTTCAGCCAATTGCTATTCTCTTTATTTCAGTCAAATTAGGATAGTATTGCATTCTGCCAAAAGATTATTCTTCGTGTTCATATAAGATAATTCTATAACACTATTTTTACCAAAATGGCTATGCTAAATAATGCATGTTTTCACCTTAGTGTGTTTGCTTTCCATAATTTGTCATTTCAGCCATTTGCTATTCTCTTTATTTCAGTCAAATTAGGATAGTATTGCATTCTGCCAAAAGATTATTCTTCGTGTTCATATAAGATAATTCTATAACACTATTTTTACCAAAATGGCTATGCTAAATAATGCATGTTTTCACCTTAGTGTGTTTGCTTTCCATAATTTGTCATTTCAGCCATTTGCTATTCTCTTTATTTCAGTCAAATTAGGATAGTATTGCATTCTGCCAAAAGATTATTCTTCGTGTTCATATAAGATAATTCTATAACACTATTTTTACCAAAATGGCTATGCTAAATAATGCATGTTTTCACCTTAGTGTGTTTGCTTTCCATAATTTGTCATTTCAGCCATTTGCTATTCTCTTTATTTCAGTCAAATTAGGATAGTATTGCATTCTGCCAAAAGATTATTCTTCGTGTTCATATAAGATAATTCTATAACACTATTTTTACCAAAATGGCTATGCTAAATAATGCATGTTTTCACCTTAGTGTGTTTGCTTTCCATAATTTGTCATTTCAGCCATTTGCTATTCTCTTTATTTCAGTCAAATTAGGATAGTATTGCATTCTGCCAAAAGATTATTCTTCGTGTTCATATAAGATAATTCTATAACACTATTTTTACCAAAATGGCTATGCTAAATAATGCATGTTTTCACCTTAGTGTGTTTGCTTTCCATAATTTGTCATTTCCTTTGGGGAAACAAAGGTAATGAACTGAGATATTAGGCTTGTTTGTGATTCCACTGCAAATTGATGAAAAGATTAAAATTTCAAAGTCTCAGAAATGCAATGTGGAATTCAGCACATTCTGTTACAATTGCATCAGAAAGGAGAATGGGGAAAATTCTTAAAATAACAAAAAAAGGCCTCTGCCCATTATTTACTAAGATTTCAATTGTAGCCTTGCAGACTGAAGGTTTAAACCTCCCCACTCTGTCAATCAGAATGATAGAAGCTGATCCTCTCAGAGTGTTTTCTTCCACCTCTTGACTCTTGGGAGAACCTCTTCCTTATCAGTAAAACCTATAGATGTTAAGAAAATATATTGTCTGGAGGCATATCCTAACCCAGAGGGGGTGATTTACCCTTTCTTACTTTAGCTCAAAGCCTACTCTGAAGTCACTTTGGGTCAGTTTTTGCCCTAGAGTGTAGGGATTGAAGAAAACAAATAAGAAGGAAAATTTAGTTTCTCAGGAATTTGGCTACCACCTATCAGACTGCATGGTTAAGATTAAGAAAACTAAGCAATAGGTCAAAAAAAAATTGAGGGAAGGAAAAAGTAAACCAGAAAGAAACCAGAAAATAAAGTAGCATTCATTTTTCATAGGTTAGACAGAGGCTGCATCTTCAATAATATATCAGTAGATTAAAAATATCAATAATATTAGTGGCAACTGCTCTTTGCTAGTCAGGAAATGGGTTGTCTCAAATTGTCATTGAAAGTTAACTATTCCTTTGTGAAGTGAACATTTTACAGTTGAAAAGATAAACCAAGAAAAAAATATGAAAACTATCTGCCACTACTCTTTAGGTACATTGTAGACTTTTCAAAAACATGAACACACTACAAATCATAGCAAAATAATGCAAAATACAGTTCAGTTAGCAAACACAAACAAAGCCTTCTGCTATGAGAATTAACATGTGCCAGTATAAATAGTTGAACTCTTTCCAGTCAGGATGACATTTTCATGTAGTTTACTAGGAGACAGGAAATGAAAGTGAAAACTTTGGTTAATTTTAAGAAAGGGTAAATTGCACAAGGGAAGCAACAGAGAGATATTTTGATAATTTGAAAGATACTAATGTGATGAAGTGTATTCAGTGATCAATAGAATCTAATTAGAAAGTGTAAAGAACTCTCAACTAGTACCTGAATAGAGTCAAAATGACTCATAATACAGAGTCTATAAGATATCAACTAGAATGAAAAAGTCCTAATGTATAGCACAGGAAACTATACTCAATATCCTGACAAACTATAAGAAAAAGAAAACTATAAGGAAAATAATATTTTAAAAAGAATACTTATATAAGTATGACTGAATTATTTTGCTGTACAGCAGAGATTGACACAACATAGTAAATCAACTATACTTCAAGAAAAATATAAAAAAAAATCTAGAAAGTGATAAACAGTAAAATAAATAGTTTAATAGTATTCTTTATGAACTCCAGGTATGTTGAGTAACTTCAGTCATGTCTGACTCTTTGCCACTCTATGGACTGTAGCCTGCTGAGCACCTCTGTCCATGGAATTTTCCAGTTAAGAATACTAGAATGGGTTGCCATGCACTGCTCCAGGGGATCTCCCTGACCCAGGGATCAAACTCATGTATCTCATGTCTCCTGCATTGGCAGGTGGGTCCTTTACCAGTAGTATCACCTCCAAAGCCCATTCTTTATAAAATACAATGTCATTATTGGCTTCTTTGTGATGCAGAAATTACTTTTAACTTGGGTCCAAAGAAAATCATTTTAAATACATACTGAAGTGCATGAGCAAATAGAAAGAGAAATTAAAGTTCTCAGAGATAATGGAAATAAAAAGCCACTAAGAGAAATGAGTTTTGTAATAATGTTTATTGACTTAGAAAATAGACTGCTGAATATTTTCCCAGCAAAGATGGGTTTATTTAGGATTAACAGAGAATTGCAATTCACATTGTGCAACCATAACAGCCACATGCAAGTTCTGCCAGAGTGAGGGAAAAAGCATGTTTCTAAGGAGGGAAAAAACAAAAAAGGTTTGGAAAAGCTGTGATAAAGAGTCAGAAACCTTTCATTGGTTGAATATTTGCTAGGAAAAAACAGAAGACTTTTTCTTCCTAATGGACTACTATTAAAGGGTATGGGAGGTCTCCCTTCTTTCCTCCCAACACTATTTAATTGAAATTTCTTCCTTTTTTTTTTAAAACAGGACTTCCTTTTGGTATAGATATTAATTTGAAAACACTGTTGATCAAGTTTCCATGACTTTCTGTCCCTCAAGGCCAGAAAAGAACTTCCTCGCATGTCTCAGGTTAGAGGGCAAGTGCACAGACTGGAAACACATTGGAGTCACAAGAAGAGGAAAGAGGAAAAACTCTGAGCTCTGTTTTATTTGATGTTCATATATTATCAAAATCAGAGACATTGGAGATTATCTGAGCCATTTTGTCATCATGAAAGATAGATGACAAATCTCCAATAGGCCTTGTCTGGATATCTTGGGAAAACTGTCTCATCATATGTCATGTGTTTCAATTTGGGGAAATCTTTGCCCTCAGGTTTGATGCTCTCTTTAGGGATGTCACATAAATCTAAGTCTATCCCCTGGAGTTTAGCTGAGCAAGGGTTGCTAGCAGTAGAGTTTCAGGCTCTTTCCATAGAGACTGTAAAGAATTTTCCTGGAGGTGTCTTTTCTAAAAGCAAAATCTCCCAGTTGCAGGGTGAGATGCTGAAAGTTTTAGTCTTGAGAGAGTGAAAAATAGAAACATTATGGACATTTTTAATGAAAGTAGTTAGGCTTTTACAATATTGGAATATCTCTTCTTTTATCTTCTCAGGAAGTAGGAGGCAAACATATTGGACGTCCTGTAACTCTCTCACAGGGTAAGAATTTAAGGGCTTCAGAAGGTGTGGGTCTGAGGTTTAGAAGAATCAACAGCAAAACTTTGTTCAAACTATTTGGAAAGCCTCTACAAATTTTGCCAATACAACTTTAATAATGCTGTTAGTTTGACTAAACCAGAAGATCAAAGGTCGTAAGCACAGTGAAATTGTGGTGAAACAAACAAAACAACATAGACTTGTTGAAATATTGTTCAGAACAATGGTTTTCTCAATCATTATGAAGTTCAAGAGGAGTGCCTTAGGTATGGATAAGCTTTTTCAAAAGAACTTTAGCCACAGAAGAAGCAGTAACCTATCTGCAAAGGAAGACTTCAGTCCAGTGTGAAAACATAAGAACATGACCGAAACATATTTACCTCAATTAGACAGAGGAAGCTGTATCAAGTCTATTGTCAGGCTTGAAATGGTCCATTAGGCAGTTTAAAATGGTGGGAGGAGTATGAATAAGCTTTCTTGGGTTGTACTTTGGACAACTGAGACAAGAAAGGTAGGCAAATTTGGAGTTTTCCTAATGCTTCCCCACCAATATATATATATATATATTTTTTTTTTTTGTATGTCATCATTTTGTCAGTAGATCAATGGTCTAATGCAAACATAGTGGTAAGAAGTAGAAATTTTGAAATCTCTGATAGGACTGAATTGTTATTTGGTCCAAACTATAGCTTTTTCTTTTTATTAAACAAACAATTGCTAAACTTCCAAACTTTTTTTTTTTTTTTTTTCCTTTTCTAAGGCCTATTGTTGGGTTTTGCTGGCAAGTTTTCCTCAAATTTTTCTAATTTGAGGAAACATCCTTTGCACCAAGATTACGGGTTTAGCTGTTGTTAGTTTCCTTAAATGAGCTATCCCTCACAGAAATAGTCTCAATATGAGTTCCCGTACCTTCCAGAGAGTCAAGTTTATAATGGCCTAAGATCTTAACAATAACTAAAGCACAAGGTACGGTATTGTATCCAGTAATTCCTGAATATAGGAGCTGTTTAAATTTTATTTCCATCAGAAGAAAAGAAGTCATGTTGCTTACAGAATATTTCAGAATCATGAGCAACTCAAAATCGTGTATCTACCGTCTGTATAAATATGGCTAGTTTTGCCTTTGGCTGAAGTACAAACTTGTGTACTTCAAACCTACCTGTTGGGCTGAAGTTCAGTTCAGTTCAGTTCAGTTCAGTCGCTCAGTCATGTCCGACTCTTTGCAACCCCATGAATCGCAGCACTCCAGGCCTCCCTGTCCATCACCAACTCCCGGAGTTCACACAGACTCATGTCCATCAAGTCAGTGATGCTATCCAGCCATCTCATCCTCTGTTGTCCCCTTCTCCTCATGCTCCCAATCCCTCCCAGCATCAGAGTCTTTTCCAATGAGTCAACTCATTGCATGAGGTGGCCAAAGTACTGGAGTTTCAGCTTTAGCATCATTCCTTCCAAGGAAATCCCAGGGCTGATCTCCTTCAGAATGGACTGGTTGGATCTCCTTGCAGTCCAAGGGACTNCATATTGAGTGCAACACTTTCACAGCATCATCTTTCAGGATTTGAAATAGCTCAATTGGAATTCCATCACCTCCACTAGCTTTGTTCTTAGTGATGCTTTCTAAGGCCCACTTGACTTTACATTCCAGGATGTCTGGCTCTATATTAGAGATCACACCATCATGATTATCTGGGTCATGAAGATATTTTTGGACAGTTCTTCTGTGTATTCTTGCCACCTCTTCTTAATATCCTCTGCTTCTGTTAGGTCGAGACCATTTCTGTCCTTTATCAAGCCCATCTTTGCATGAAATGTTCCCTTGGTATCTCGAATTTTCTTCAAGAGATCTCTAGTCTTTCCCATTCTGTTGTTTTCCTCTATTTCTTTGCATTGATCACTGAAGAAGGCTTTCTTAGCTCTTCTTGCCATTCTCTGGAACTCTGCATTCAGATGCTTATATCTTTCCTTTTCTCCTTTGCTTTTTGCCTCGTTTCTTTTCACAGCTATTTGTAAGGCTTCTCCAGAAAGCCAAAGCTAAAACTGTAGCCTCAACAGTTTGAGAAAGAGTTGTAATAACATACCCAACATTATACTTGCCATTGCTACTTTTAATTAATAACCATCAGTGAACTATGAGAAGTAAATTATATCCAATGGAATTTCATGTAGATGATTTAGGAGACAACAGGAGATGAGCTGTCAGCCTTAATCAGACATGAGGAATCAGTCAGTTGACAGAGAGAAAGAGTAGTCTGGTTCAAGTTATTACCATATAAGAGAGTTATGTGAGGGACAGTTAACAAAAGGTCTTATAGGAGGCGGGGCAGCTGACTAAGAAAGGTAGAATTTGATGAGAATTCAGTAAGGCTTCTATTGCATGAAGTTAAAAAGAATTGTTAAAGTGGGAACCACAGTGATTTTCTCAATGGCCTTAAGAAATAGGGCAATAGCAGTAACAGATAAAAGGCAATAGGGTTATCTCTACTTCACAGGGTTCAGTTATTACCTTAATAAATTATGGGGTAATAATGATCTCCATGATTTTGGGGGAGTACCCAAAGGGCATTCCTTTCTTCTTCAGAGAAGGAAAAAGGAATCTGATAATTAGGCTGCCCAAGGGACTGTAGCATGCCAGTCCATGGCATTTTCTGTCCATGGGATTTTTTTCCAGGCAAGAATACTGGAGTGGGTTGCCATTCCCTTCTCCAGGGGATCTTCCTGATCCATGGATCGAACCCAGGTCTCCTGCACTACATGCAGATTCTTTACCATCTGAGCCTCCAGGGAAGCCCAAGAGCAGCAGAGTTCATCAAACTCTTCTTTTTTGTCCAGTTATTTCCATAATATTGAGTCACAGTTGTCATTATTGAATGTCATTAAATAAAATATATGGAGAGATTTGGACATAAGACAGGTATTTGGAACCCAATTTTGGCAGTAATTAACAGCCCAAGAAAACCTTACAGTTGGCACTTAATTTTAAGAAATTTAGTATACTGTGATGTCTGACTCTAGGTATAGCTTTTATTTTCTGACATCATACGCCCTAAATATCGATACTGGGTTTGCAAAACCTGTAATTTTTCTTTGGCAAACTTACATCCTTTTAAGGCTATAAGCATTAGCAAGTTGCTGTTTTCCTGTGAGGAGGCTTGAGAAGGAGAGCTAAAAAAGCAAAACATTGATACATTGCAACAAAACATAACCTTTAGTAAAATTTATAACAGTCTTAAGAATTTGGGAGAAATTAAGAAGGATTCTTAGGCACGACTGGCATACTAAGCGCAAGTGGCTGCATCCAGTGCACTAAGTGCGGAGGAGAGGAGCTACCCCACGTCCGAGGTCAGGGGCAAAGGCTGGGAGGACCCCATGCCTGAAGCACAGCGGCCAAGAGGAGTCACCCCACGTCTGAGGTAAGAGGCAGTGGCCGAGAGTGCCAGGCTGTGATGGTGCAGGAGTGGCCAAGAAGAGCTACCCTGTGTCCGAGGTCAGGGGCGGTGGCTGGGAGGAGCCACCCCACGTCTGAGGCCAGGGATAGCAGCTGGGAGAAGCAACCCCAAGTCCAAGGAGCGGTGGCTGCATCGGTGCAGGAGGGCCTAGAGGAGCCATCCCACATTGAAGGTCAGGAAGGGTGGTGGTGAGGAAATACCCTTTATCAAGGTAAGGAGCAGCGGGTGCGCTTTGTTGGAACAGCCAAGAATAGATACCCCTCCTCAAGGTAAGAGAAACCCAAGTAAGATGGCAAGAGGACATCAGAGGGCAGACACACTGAAACCATATTCACAGAAAACTAGTCAATCTAATCACACTAGGACCACAGATCAGTTCAGTTCAGTAGCTCAGTCATGTCTGACTCTTTGCAGCCCCATGAATCGCAGCACGCCAGGCCTCCCTGTCCATCACCAGCTCCTGGAGTTCACTCAGACTCATGTCCATCGAGTCCGTGATGTGATCCAGCTATCTCATCCTCTGTCATCCCGTTCTCCTCCTGCCCCCAATCCCTCCCAGCATCAGAGTCTTTTCCACTGAGTCAGCTCTTCACATGAGGTGGCCAAAATACTGGAGTTCCAGCTTTAGCACCATTCCTTCCAAAGAAATCCCAGGGCTGATCTCCTTCAGAATGGACTGGTTGGATCTCCTTGCAGTCCAAGGGACTCTCAAGAGTCTTCTCCAACACCACAGTTCAAAAGCATCAATTCTTTGGCACTCAGCTTTCTTCACAGTCCAACTCTCACATCCATACATGACCACAGGAAAAACCATAGCCATGACTAGACGGACCTTAGTCAGCAAAGTAATGTCTTTGCTTTTGAATATACTATCTAAGGTGATCATAACTTTTCTTCCAAGGAGTAAGTGTCTTTTAATTTCATGGCTCCAGTCACCATCAGCAGTGATTTTGGAGCCCTAAAAAATAAACTCTGACACTTTCCATTGTTTCTCCATCTATTTCCCATGAAGTGATGGGACCGGATGCCATGATCTTTGTTTTCTGAATGTTGAGCTTTAGGCCAACTTTTTCACTCTCCATTTTCACATTTGTCAAGAGGCTTTTTAGTTTCTCTTCACTTTCTGCCATAAGGATGGTGTCATCTGCATATCAGAGGTTATTGATAATTCTCCCGGCAATCTTGATTCCAGCTTGTTGTTCTTTCAGTCCAGCGTTTCTCATGATGTACTCTGCATATAAGTTAAATAAGCAGGGTGACAATATACACAGCCTTGTCTAACTCAATGGAACTAAGCCATGCCCGTGGGGCAACCCAAGATGGGCGGGTCATGGTGGAGAGATCTGACAGAATGTGGTCCACTGGAGAAGGGAATGGCAAGCCACTTCAGTATTCTTGCCTTGAGAACTCCATGAACAGTATGAAAAGGCAAAATGATAAGATACTGAAAGGGGAACTCCCCAGGTCAGTAGGTGACTAATACGCTACTGGAGATCATTGGAGAATTAAATCTAGAAAGAATGAAGGGATGGAGCCAAACCCAAAACAATACCCAGCTGTGGATGTGACTGATGATAAAAACAAGGTCTGGTGCTGTAAAGAGCAATATTGCATAGGAACCTGGAATGTCAGGTCCA
>SJYX01001207.1:92051-110055 GCA_006410675.1 Oreotragus oreotragus | reverse complement strand
TGTTGGAGAAGACTCTTGAGAGTCCCTTGGACTGCAAGGAGATCCAACCAGTCCATTCTGAAGGAGATCAACCCTGGGATTTCTTTGGAAGGAATGATGCTAAAGCTGAAACTCCAGTACTTTGGCTACCCCATGAGAAGAGTTGACTCATTGGAAAAGACTCTGATGCTGGGAGGGATTGGGGGCAGGAGGAGAAGGGGACGACCAAGGATGAGATGGCTGGATGGCATCACGGACTCGATGGACGTGAGTCTGAGTAAACGCCGGGAGATGGTGATCAACAGGCAGGCCTGGCATGCTGCGATTCATGGGGTCGCAAAGAGTCAAACACGACTGAGCGACTGAACTGAACTGAACCCACTTTCTGCTATTTGGGTGGTGTCATCTGCATATCTGAGGTTCTTGATATTTCTCCCAGAAATCTTGATTCCCGCTTGTGCTTCTTCCAGCCCAGCGTTTCTCATGATGTACTCTGCATAGAAGTTAAATAAGCAGGGTGACAATATACAGCCTTAACGTACTCCTTTTCCTATTTGGAACCAGTCTGCTGTTCTATGTCCTGTTCTAACTGTTGCTTCCTGACCTGCATATAGGTTTCTCAAGAGGCAGATCAAGTGGTCTGGTATTCCCATCTCTTATGCTTACTCTACAAGAAATTCTAAAAGAGAATTTTTAGTATGAAATGGAATGTCATAAAATAAAGCATCACATTCATAATAAAAAACTAATGTCACCTAAAATAGTTCATCAAAATGTCATCAGGGCAGTGTTCTTTTCTGGAAGGTCCAGAGGAGAATCTGTTTCCTTGCCTTTACCAACTTCCTGTGGCCTGTTGACAGTTTGATTATTCCCAGAAGCCTCTATGTTGAAAACCTACATGTAGAATAAGATGATCCATTTATTCTGTTTTCAGCCGTTAAGTTTCTTATAACATCAGGTAGAAAAAAGAAAAAAGTTGAAAGAAAAGGATGAATAAGGTGAGGAGGAAATAGAGCAAAAGGCAGAAAGATTTATATACAAAAAAGCTTAATCGAGAAGATGAGTTGAGCAAAAACTTTAAAATCTGAAGAGGTAAGTGACTCAGTTAAGTAATTATCTGGAGATCAGGCAAAAAAATCAGCCACAAAGGCTGTAAAGCAGGGCTGTTCTTGGCATATCTGAAAATAACACAGCAGTCAATGTGAATGAAAAAGTGTGGACAAAGCAGAGAGTAGCAGGAGAGGATTGATAGGCTTGTGTTTTCAAGTGATCTCTGTTGCAAGGTATGGAATGGAAAGAAGAAATCATGTGAGTGTGTATTAATTAAAGGGTTATAAGATAAATGTATTGGACTTCTTAATAGATTGAGAGAATGTTGAATTTGGGAATAGTAGAGTGAATGAGCTTCAAAACCGGGAAGAGGTAGTCAGAATAGGGTGGCACTGGATTTATGAAAATATTGCTCTAACTAGTAATGCCAAGTTATGCTTCCAGGTGTGACTAGAAGAGTGAATGTCTGAGATAGGGTTGACACTATTGTAAGAAAGCTGTGAATAGAATGGAAAGGCCTATGAGTTAGGGAGTTTGTTTTTTATTGTGTCAGTCAGTCAGCTCAGTTGCTCAGATGTGTCTGACTCTGCGATCCCATGGACTGCAACATTCCAGGCTTCTATGTCCATTACCAACTCCCGGAACCTGCTCAAACTCAAGTACATTGAGTCAGTGATGCCATCCAATCATCTCATCCTCTGTTGTCCCCTTCTCCTCCTGCCTTCAACCTTTCCCAGCATCAGGGTCTTTTGCAATGCGTCAGTTCTTCTCATCAGGTGGCCAAAAAATTGGAGCTTCAGCATCAGTCCTTCCAATGAATATTCAGGACTGATTTTCTTTAGGATGGACTGGTTGGATCTCCTTGCCATGCAAGGGACTCTCAAGAGTCTTCTCCAACACCACAGTTCAAAACCACCAATTATTTAGTGCTCAGCTTTCTTTATAGTTCAACACTCACATCCATATATGACTACTTGAAAAGACATAACATTTACTAGATGGACCTTTGTTGGCAAAGTAATATCGCTGCTTTTTAATATGCTGTCTGGGTTGGCCACAGCCCTTCTTCCAAGTAGCAAGCATCTTTTAATTTCATGGCTGCAGTTACTATCTGTACTGATTTTGGAGTCCAGGAAAATAAAGTGATATTTATGTGTAAATTGGTGTAACCGTGACATATATGGAATGGATTGGTAGAAACTGGGGAATAAATAAGGTTTATTAAACAATGAGAGGAAGCAAGGTTATAAAACAAATAAGTAAACAACTATCAAAACTGGGGATATAGAGAAGAGTCAATGAGACTATCTCAAAACAACAGTGAGAAGTCCAATTATACCAAGCCCAGTGATTACAATTTGAACTAAAAAAATGGATACCAAGGAAGCACTCAAGGCAGAGTATAGCCAGTTCTATGTTAAGACAAGAAAATTGATGGATTTGTGGTTGGTACTTTCTAAATGTCACACAAATTCCTTTAATTTTGAAATTTTTCATATTCTTACCTGTGATCATATATGGAGTATGTAATTTTCAGCTAAGTTTTGTCACACAGAAAAATTTCTGAAGAGGTGAGAATTGTGGCAATAAATCATTTTCAACCTAATTAGGCTATTCTTTTGAGTCTTGCAAGCTTGCTGAATTTAAAAGGACTTAAGCTCTTTTCATCATCTGTTTCACATTTGTGAAATGTTATTTCTATCCTCAAAGTCAATACACAATCTAAGATAGCTGGTACAGCTATAATTGACATGTGCTCATTTTATGAAGAAGGGAAAGGGCAAAACAGGAAATAGCCCAATTTATACTTCCTAACCAACTGAGCAGGCTTCTATCAGATAATGTCTCTTTTAAATATCACTGACCACAATTTGCTTTTGAACTGTGGTGTTGGAGAAGACTCTTGAGAGTCCTTTGGACTACAAGGAGATCCAACCAGTCTATCCGAAAGCAAATAAGTCCTGAAGATTCACTGCTGATGAATTAAGGACTGATGCTGAAGCTGAAACTCTGATACTTTGGCCACCTCATGCGAAGAGTTGATGCATTGGAAAAGACTCATGCTGGGAAAGTTTGGGGGCAGGAGGAGAAGGGGACAACAGAGGATGAGATGGCATCACTGACTCAATGGACATGAGTCTGAGTGAACTCTGGGAGTTGGTGATGGACAGGGAGGCCCGGTGTGCTGTGATTCATGGGGTTGCAGAGAGTCGGACATGAGTGACTGAACTGAACTAAACTGACCACAATTTAGTCAACATGACCATGTTTTGCTATAATGGAAGCTAGGAAATGTACTCTTCTGGCTGGGAATATTGCTTTATTAAACAAAATTAGAAGTTTATTTCTAAAATGGAAGGAATAGAAGATATTTAAAAGGCATCTACATTTCTGCTATTTCAGAGATAGCAGTAAAGCTTTAGGAGGGTTCACATGGAATCATCCTTAAGATTTACATGTTTCTAGGGAGAAATGAGATTGAATAAAGCCACAGTATTATACTTTCCCTTGAAGGGTTTAAAATCAGATAATTACATAAGAATATTGAGGAAAAAATGTAACTCACATTGATCAAAAATTAAGAAACATAGATATAAAGTAAAAAAAAAGAGATAAACGACAGATAAATGTGTTAAAGGTATCAATACTAATAATTCTTCCAAGTGGTTCTGTAATTACAAAAAATCATTATCTGTACTTATCTTGCATATATTAATTCTCATATCTCCAATTTCAACATTTTCAAAGATAAGTCATTTATTTTGTGGTTGTTCTTAGATCACTATTCTGTGGTATTAGTATTAAATTAACCTTCTTTAATAATATAATAGAAGCACCTATAATATGTGAAATATGTGGTAAAGATACAGTGTTGATCAAAGAATAGGTCTATATGTTCAAGAAGGAGACACCTTTGAAAGTGAGAGGGGATGCACCCAGTGTTATATAATCTTACCACAGAGGTATCTATGGAGTGAAATATAGGGTAAATAGCTACAGCTTGTCTCTCTAAAAGATCTGATGGTTAAGTTTAGTTTCAAAGGACAAATTTGAACTAGGGAAGCAAAGATAAATCAAAACAGAGTAATAGATATGCTGCTGCTGCTAAGTTGCTTCAGTCATGTTCAACTCTGTGCGGCTCCATAAACAGCAGCCCTCCAGGCTCCACTGTCCCTGGGATTCTCCAGGCAAGAACACTGGAGTGGGTTGCCATTTCCTTCTCCAATGCATGAAAGTGAAAAGTGAAAGTGAAGCCACTCAGTTGTGTCAGACTCTTTGCAACCCAATGGACTGCAGCCTACCAGGCTCCTCCGTCCATGGGATTTTCCAGGCAAGAGTACTGGAATGAGTTGCCATTGCCTTCTCCAATAATAGGTATGGGGAGGTACAAACAAAAAGGGCTTGAAGACAAAGAAAGAAATGAAGAAAGTCAACTGCAAGAGATGCATCTGCAAGGTTAATGATGTTCTGGTTACAAAGGTATTTTTAAGACACAAAATTCTAAACTTTATGCTAAAAGCAAAAAAAAAAAGACATTAGTGAGTTTTAAGTAGGAAAAAAATGTGATTAAATTTGCATTTCACAATAATTGATGTTGCTATTCTAATTCTATTAGAAGAGGAAAATTAGAACAAGAGAATGTCTAAGACAAGACACCCTTAGAAGCCTGTTAACTGGTACTTGAATTCAATCAGGTATCCAGGTGAATAGGATGGGTAAATAATGAGGAGGGGACTTGGGGCCATTGATAAGATTTTGTTAAAATTATAGACCATAGGTAGGGAAGTGATGAGGTGGCTGAGCAATAGGAAAATGTAGAATGATTCATCTGGTGGAAATTGTAATGATATGAAATAATATATTTGATGAAAGTACTGAAGTACTTAAAGTGAAAAAACCCTACATTATCTGACTCAGTGATTTCAGAAATAGATTTTCAGGTGATAGCAAGGTAGGTGGAGAAAGGTGCTGAAGAGTGTGCAGAGGGGAAAATTTTTGGAGATGTATGGGTTATAAAGTAGGGAGGCCAGGATATCAAACGGATAATAAAAATTTTTGATGTGCAAAGGAAGACTGTAACCAAATGACTAATCCTCAAGGTGGGGGGTGCGGAGCTAGTTAGTTGAAAATCAACAGAAATAAAGATAGAACAAATAAGAAGCTGGATCTCACTAAACAATGTAAAAGGCAGAGATTTTTATACATATAATTTTATAAGAAAATGGAGCAGCAAAATCACTGAGGATCAAGGAGGTCCTTTTTAACTATTCAGACTTAAACAGGATGAGTGATTGAGAAAGGTGAGAGCTAAAAGTGACAGGTTTCAATTAGGTTCAAAGAAAGGAAGGTTTAATGAATTGTTTGAAAGTGTAGTCACAGGGTCCTTTCCGACCTGGACCTGATAGAACAGCTCCTGCCGAGATGAGGTGGGGACCAGAGAATATATCATCAGTATCCCCAAGAACATCTATGGAGTGAGCTTCAAGTGTGCCTCTTGTACACTCAAAGAAATTTGGAAGTTTGCCATGAAGGAGATGGGAATGTTAGATGTGCTCAATAACACCAGGCTAGGTTAATGGAATAAGCGATATCTCCAGGAATCTGTATGTAATTGTCCAGAAATGAAGATGAAAATTCAGCAAAATTCTTTACCCATGTACATGTGACCAATTTAAAAATGCTAAAGACAGTCAATGTGGATGAGAGCCAACTACTGATTGTGAGTAAAATTATAGAATTGCACACACAAAAAAGGTGTAGAGGGTATTGTTAATCATATACATGAGGTCTTAAAAATCATAATGGGAAGTCTAGCAAGAATTTTGAAAACTGGGTTTTGAGTGAATTTGCATCAATACAATATGGAAATAACTTGAAGGAAAAACAAGTTATCCAAGGAATTTGCATATTGAATGGTTTAAAAGAAACATAAGGAAATATGTGTTATATTTTGCTTTCACAAGCTTGTGAGAGAATTATTTCCAGTTTGAAGTATGTTAAATTATTTAAGTCATTTTAAAACTTAATTCTATGCAATGTAATGTACAGACTCCAATTAATATTGTTTATGGTCCTGAAATTTTATTAGGATTTTTTTTTTGGTCATATATTTAACAAAACTCAAAAAGTTTTTATTCACATTTGCTAAACCACTATATTTAATGAAAACCCACAAGTTATTTTAATCTGAGAAGATAGCAATACCTTCTTATAGCATCTGTTGAAGCTCAGATCTAAACTAAACCCATCACAGGGTTTTTCTTTTTTTTTTCTGGGGGGGGGTAAGGATAGCAAGATCAATTTTTCTTTTCTTATAAATCTGTGAAAAAGTTTTGTCAAGTGCTCTCAGTTTTTAAATCTTGCTCTAGCAATGAAGCAGTTTGCTATTTTTTTGGTAAATTATAGTGAATACACTTTTTCAGTTCATACTTTGAATTCTTATTTTCTTAGTAAATTAGGCTTTATCAAGGCACTGCTACATATGTAACAAGTGAAGGGCTTTGGGAATAATGATAAGCATATACCCTCTTGGAGAGTAAAGTTTCATTGGCTTTGCATGATCCATACACATGCATCAGTTTAAAAACAACATGCTGCATTATAAAAAGTTAGTCATGTGCTACAGATTATATGTCATTCTTAAAAAGCAGTGAACATGAATCACATAATCAAAGTAGCTATTTTAGGAAGGAAAATTTGAGAATGATTTTTAAATGTTATTTACAGCTCTTTTTGAAAAACAGAATGTCTTCATGAGAATATCTTTCATGTTCACGTTGAGTTGCAATATCATTCTTTGGTTATTAAGACAAGCTTAGTAAGAAAATTAGGTGAATAAACTTTTTATGGTGACCAGGTTGAGACCTCAGTTTATATGTCAGCTCTATTTTTATCAGCTTGTTAACTTTTGGCAGCTTCATTCTGTATAAAATGGGGGTAATAACTTGCTAGTGTAAATACAAGAATTAAATACTGTGTATTGCTATTAAATGTATGTTAACAAACACATTGCTGAGAATATGAAGATGTGATTCTCATCTCCAGAGCCTGAGGGGCAGCAAGACTTTCTACTGTTTGTATTCCAAGTGTGTATGCTGTTGAATAGCTATGTAAAGCAAACTGTCAAAGCTGCTTGAAAAAGTCAATGGTGGGAACCATTTTACTGCAAAATCAAGGAGCTGATACTTTTTAATTTGGTTTTATTCATGAACACCTGTTATAAATATATGTTACCTGCACTATTGCATCTAAAAATATGGAACACCATATGTGAAATACATAAGGAAGTATAAAAGATTGGAAAACAAATGGAGACATTAAAATGATGGCATGATTTCTGCATTTCTTCTGTTTCCCAGCTTAGGAGAGAAAAAAAACGTTATTCAGTTTTGATAACACACACCAAAATATGGTGTGTCCCTAAATTTCACTCTTAAGTGTAGGGGCAACAGGAATGACTACATTTCTAAGTTACACTTACACCAGTTAAAATTGATATCTAAAGTCAGACACCAGTTAAATCATTTTCTTAAATATTTGGGGTCTTCATAAAACATTTAAAGATTATTGCTTTAACTGTAGTAACTTCTAATAAGTTCAAGATGGTGTTTATCAAAAATAAAATAAAGGAGTTCCTCATATTCTGAATCGAAATCCAAAATTTTAGCCACAAAATTAAAAGATGCTTGCTCCTTGGAAAAATAGCGATGAGTACCCTAGACAGTGCATTAAAAAGCAGAGACATCACTTTGCTAACAAAGGTCCATATAGTCAAAGCCATGGTTTTACCAGTAGTCAAGTATGGGTGTGAGAGTTGGACCGTAAGAAGACTGAGTGTCAAAGAACAGATGCTATTGAGTTGTGGTGCTGGAGAAGACTTTTTGAGAGTCCCTTGGGCGGCAAAGAGATCAAACCAGTCAATCCTAAAAGAAATCAACCCTAAATCTTCACTGGAAGGACTGAAACTGAAGCTCCAATGCTTTGGCCACCTGACATGAAGAGCTGACTCACTGGAAAAGACCCTGATGGTGGGAAAGATTGAGGGAAGGAGGAGAAGGGAGCGACAGAGGATGAGATGGTTGAATGGCATCACTGACTCAACAGACATGAGTTTGAGCAAACTCCAGGAGATATTGAAGGACAGGGATGCCTGACATGCTATAATCCAAGGGGTCACAAACAATCAGACACAACTTAGTGACTGAACAACAACAAATATAAATGTTCTCTGACCTCACTGTAAAGTTTAGGTGACATATACCTGATCTGCTACTAAGGGTTTAGTTAGGCTGCTTGTTAGTCACCCAGTGACAGCCTCAGAGTCTGCAGAAATTTGCTATGGCCCACCCAACCTGCACTAAATATCTTCCTGTGGCAATGGAGAAACCTGTAAAACTATTTTTCTCTTCCAAAATTATATATATTTCTCTGGAGTCATATTTCTTTACAAAGGTTATATAGTAGATTGTGGGGGAAAGGCCTTTCTTTTAACTGCAGAGATTTATAGCTTGACCACTTTTGGGTGGACACTAGAGTTCTTATCATGGTGCAGTGGTAAAGAATCTACCTGCCAATGCAGAAGAAGTAAGAGATGTGGGTTTGATCCCTGGGTAGGGAAGATGGCCTGGAGAAGGAAATTAGAACCCACTTTAGTATTCTTACCTGGAAAATTCCAGGGACAGAAGAGTCTGGTGAGTTACAGGCCATGGGGTCGCAAAGAGTCAGACAGGACTGAGCATGCATGCAGGCAGGAAATCTCTTACCTTCTCAGCAACAAACCGGTTGGACTTAGCACAAAAGAGCAAAACTCATGCACAAAGTCTCTTGGAAACATAGGAACAAACTCTATGTGTTCTCTTACATCCTGTTTCCATTGTATAATCTTGTGAATATCAGCAGATACATTTGACTTTGTCAATTCCTTCAATTTATGTCATTACTTTTATTCAGGAAATTATGAATTCAGGACTTTCCTGGTGGTCGGGTGGCTAAGACTCCATGTTCCCAATGCAAGGGGCCCAGTTTTGATCCCTTGTCAGAGAACCAGATCCTGCATGCTGCAACTAAAGAGCCTGCCTGCCACAAGGAATGTCAAAATTCCTCATGCTGAGGGTCACAAGGAAGATCGAAGGTCTCACTTGCCACAACTGACTCAGCCCAGTCAAATAAATAAATAAATATTAAAAAAGAGAAATTCTTAATTAAATAGCCAATCATCTCGATAGATTAACCTTTCCTGATTTTAAACATTTTAAAATGTTTTAACATTTTTACATGAAAGTCATCTTATATTTGTTGTACGAATTTCATTTTATGTGCCAATAGAAAAATATAAGTACACGAATTCCTAGCCTAAAACTATTCATCAAAACTCTTCTTTGTATTACTTTTTTGTTTTTTCACTCTGCAATATCGCAATTAGAAACATCTTAGTTTCTTAAGAAAAAGTCTATGGTATGTGTGTAACATATGATTCATGATTCATATGATTCAAACTTATTTCACAGCATTATATTTAGGTCCTTTTTGTTGTTGTTTTCTGTTTTTAGGTCTCCAACCAAGGATCTAACTTATGCGCCCCCTTCCCCATGAAAATCCTTAACCACTGGACTGCCAGGGAAGTCCCCTTTAATTCCTTTGTTAAAGCCACAATATGTTATATACTTTTGTTTACATTTGTAAACTTATGTGATTATTATATGCTTTTACATATGATTAAAACATTATTTGGTCACCACAAAGTGTGACTAAAACTTTCAAGACATTATTCTAGTTTTTAGATTTCAAAAATATGGAGCCATTATGTACTAATTACTTTCAAAAGAAGCAGAAACAACAGAATATACAAAAATATTTTACTTAAATGTAGGATTCAGAATTTGCATATATGATATTCTTTTATATCTTGATAAAATATATAATAAATTTATGTTTTGCTGTCATATAAAGAACTGGAAAGTAATGTAAGCATAAAACAAATTGATAAAAATCTGAAAGTACATGATTTCTGGACCCTTGTGACGGGGTTATTTTGTTTTAACTTCCATACTCTCTGAAGTTAAAAGTGAATTATTATCAACTAAGAAGAAAACAATTATTCACGGTTGGGCTCAGTCCCTTTACAGTACTCTTTAGGTTGTTGTGTTCAGAAAGGGAAATGATTACATGCCATAGGACATGACAATCTTTCCCAGTAAGTGTTGCTTTCTTATCCCAATATTATTATAATGTAGGAAAGACTAATTAAACTGTATCCCAATAATTTCAGCATGGTAATTCAACTTCAATATAAAAAATTAAGCTAAATATAAAAGATAAAGGAACACATCTTATCTTAGTAATTAGCCATGTATTTGATAGAACTAGCTCAGGGAAAATTTGTAAATGAAGTGGAATTTGTAAAGTAAGTGAATTTTTTTTTGTAAAATAAGTTTGGTTTGGCAACTTCCCATAATCTCCATTCTAATGCTTTTATCTAGATGTTCATTTACATCTTGAGGCCCTTCTACTTAGGCTTTATTCTCCCAGGATTTACATCCATATTCTATTTACCCTGAGGATTTTTTAGTGCTATTTGCTAGACAATAGTATTGATTTTACAGAGACTCCGAAAGAGTCTAGGGGATGTTAGGAGTCACCAGAAAATATTTCCAGGGTGAATATCAAGTCAAAACTATTTTTACAAGACAAGGTTTTTTTGTTGTTGAGTTTTCCAAAGGATTCATGATTGATTATTAGAAGAGTTTGAATGAAGAGTTGATATGATAATCCAGTTATCTTTTATTAACCCATGTCTTAAAGACATTTACAAAACTGCAGGCAATGATACTCTTCACACCAATTCTTTTTGTTTGAGAAAATACAGTCGACCCCTGAGCCACACAAGTTTTGATGTTTGAACCACACAAGTTAGGGATGTCCACTGTCTGAGTAGTCAAAAATCTCTGCAACTTTGCAGTTGATTTTTCATATCTGCAGTTTCTCATCTGAGGATTCAACCCACCACCAACTGTAATGAAGCATTTAGTATTCAAAGATTCTTCAAAAAGAAGACCCTCACAGTTCAAACCTGTGTTGCTTGAGTGTCACTTGCATGCTTGTGGTGCAAGCACCCAATAATTGGCTTGTTTGCTTGCGATATAATGCCTGGCATTAAGCTTTTGATTGTGAAAGCATCCACTCCAAAGATATCCATCTGAAATGAAAATATTACCAGCTACACAACTAGATAAAATGTCTTGTTGCCCAAGCATAAAGTTCCCCTTCTGGAAAACCCTGGCTAATCTAGGTAACTGACTGCCTCAGTGACCCTACTTTTCTCTTCTTGTACTTTAATTCCTATACTTATGTTTTAAATTTGACAATAAAGGACAGACCTGCTAAATCCTTGGCACCTCAACCTTTATACCCATAAAGGCAGAATTCCAGGGCTACTCTCTCTTATTCTCCCTATGACCTCAGTGTGTGTCCCTGGGTGTGCATGTTTGAGACTTCTGAGTAATAAATCTTGCTTTTCAAAGTTTTTTAATGATGGTTGCTAATGGGCCTCTTGTATTCATAAGGACTACAAGAACTGATCCAGCCACAATATTAGCTCTGGTTGAGAAGCTGCTTCTTTGGGCCCTACAAGTAGTACAAACCCAGAAGAGTGTTCCAGGCATTTCTACTCCATAGCTTCACTATCAAAATGGTGAGACCAATATAAAACACGTCTTTCATTACAAAATGGAATTGATGTTAATAAGAGGTTCTTTTATTTTTGCTTTTTGTAAGCTAATCAGTGAATGTATATGAGACAAAAGTTTCCTGGAGTCCTTAGTAAGTTTTAAGAATGCAAAGGGGTCCTGAGGCTAAAAGATTGAGAATCATATGTGCTAGACAGTCTGAAACACTGAGTAGTGACAAGTGAATTAACATTTCTAATAATAAATCTGTATTTTACAGGAGCCTCCTAGAATACTGATGTTTTTACCCCAATATAATAAACAAGTATGACTTTTTAAAAAATATAAATTAGGGTAAGGTATTAAAACATTTTTATATTAAAACATTTATAATTGGGGCAAGGTATTAAAANAAGAAATTCTTAATTAAATAGCCAATCATCTCGATAGATTAACCTTTCCTGATTTTAAACATTTTAAAATGTTTTAACATTTTTACATGAAAGTCATCTTATATTTGTTGTACGAATTTCATTTTATGTGCCAATAGAAAAATATAAGTACACGAATTCCTAGCCTAAAACTATTCATCAAAACTCTTCTTTGTATTACTTTTTTGTTTTTTCACTCTGCAATATCGCAATTAGAAACATCTTAGTTTCTTAAGAAAAAGTCTATGGTATGTGTGTAACATATGATTCATGATTCATATGATTCAAACTTATTTCACAGCATTATATTTAGGTCCTTTTTGTTGTTGTTTTCTGTTTTTAGGTCTCCAACCAAGGATCTAACTTATGCGCCCCCTTCCCCATGAAAATCCTTAACCACTGGACTGCCAGGGAAGTCCCCTTTAATTCCTTTGTTAAAGCCACAATATGTTATATACTTTTGTTTACATTTGTAAACTTATGTGATTATTATATGCTTTTACATATGATTAAAACATTATTTGGTCACCACAAAGTGTGACTAAAACTTTCAAGACATTATTCTAGTTTTTAGATTTCAAAAATATGGAGCCATTATGTACTAATTACTTTCAAAAGAAGCAGAAACAACAGAATATACAAAAATATTTTACTTAAATGTAGGATTCAGAATTTGCATATATGATATTCTTTTATATCTTGATAAAATATATAATAAATTTATGTTTTGCTGTCATATAAAGAACTGGAAAGTAATGTAAGCATAAAACAAACTGATAAAAATCTGAAAGTACATGATTTCTGGACCCTTGTGACGGGGTTATTTTGTCTTAACTTCCATACTCTCTGAAGTTAAAAGTGAATTATTATCAACTAAGAAGAAAACAATTATTCACGGTTGGGCTCAGTCCCTTTACAGTACTCTTTAGGTTGTTGTGTTCAGAAAGGGAAATGATTACATGCCATAGGACATGACAATCTTTCCCAGTAAGTGTTGCTTTCTTATCCCAATATTATTATAATGTAGGAAAGACTAATTAAACTGTATCCCAATAATTTCAGCATGGTAATTCAACTTCAATATAAAAAATTAAGCTAAATATAAAAGATAAAGGAACACATCTTATCTTAGTAATTAGCCATGTATTTGATAGAACTAGCTCAGGGAAAATTTGTAAATGAAGTGGAATTTGTAAAGTAAGTGAATTTTTTTTTGTAAAATAAGTTTGGTTTGGCAACTTCCCATAATCTCCATTCTAATGCTTTTATCTAGATGTTCATTTACATCTTGAGGCCCTTCTACTTAGGCTTTATTCTCCCAGGATTTACATCCATATTCTATTTACCCTGAGGATTTTTTAGTGCTATTTGCTAGACAATAGTATTGATTTTACAGAGACTCCGAAAGAGTCTAGGGGATGTTAGGAGTCACCAGAAAATATTTCCAGGGTGAATATCAAGTCAAAACTATTTTTACAAGACAAGGTTTTTTTGTTGTTGAGTTTTCCAAAGGATTCATGATTGATTATTAGAAGAGTTTGAATGAAGAGTTGATATGATAATCCAGTTATCTTTTGTTAACCCATGTCTTAAAGACATTTACAAAACTGCAGGCAATGATACTCTTCACACCAATTCTTTTTGTTTGAGAAAATACAGTCGACCCCTGAGCCACACAAGTTTTGATGTTTGAACCACACAAGTTAGGGATGTCCACTGTCTGAGTAGTCAAAAATCTCTGCAACTTTGCAGTTGATTTTTCATATCTGCAGTTTCTCATCTGAGGATTCAACCCACCACCAACTGTAATGAAGCATTTAGTATTCAAAGATTCTTCAAAAAGAAGACCCTCACAGTTCAAACCTGTGTTGCTTGAGTGTCACTTGCATGCTTGTGGTGCAAGCACCCAATAATTGGCTTGTTTGCTTGCGATATAATGCCTGGCATTAAGCTTTTGATTGTGAAAGCATCCACTCCAAAGATATCCATCTGAAATGAAAATATTACCAGCTACACAACTAGATAAAATGTCTTGTTGCCCAAGCATAAAGTTCCCCTTCTGGAAAACCCTGGCTAATCTAGGTAACTGACTGCCTCAGTGACCCTACTTTTCTCTTCTTGTACTTTAATTCCTATACTTATGTTTTAAATTTGACAATAAAGGACAGACCTGCTAAATCCTTGGCACCTCAACCTTTATACCCATAAAGGCAGAATTCCAGGGCTACTCTCTCTT
The DNA here is from genome assembly GCA_006410675.1 of Oreotragus oreotragus. Taxonomy (NCBI): domain Eukaryota; kingdom Metazoa; phylum Chordata; class Mammalia; order Artiodactyla; family Bovidae; genus Oreotragus; species Oreotragus oreotragus. The sequence continues at coordinate 95,695 of SJYX01001207.1, read as the reverse complement.
ATTCTCCCTATGACCTCAGTGTGTGTCCCTGGGTGTGCATGTTTGAGACTTCTGAGTAATAAATCTTGCTTTTCAAAGTTTTTTAATGATGGTTGCTAATGGGCCTCTTGTATTCATAAGGACTACAAGAACTGATCCAGCCACAATATTAGCTCTGGTTGAGAAGCTGCTTCTTTGGGCCCTACAAGTAGTACAAACCCAGAAGAGTGTTCCAGGCATTTCTACTCCATAGCTTCACTATCAAAATGGTGAGACCAATATAAAACACGTCTTTCATTACAAAATGGAATTGATGTTAATAAGAGATTCTTTTATTTTTGCTTTTTGTAAGCTAATCAGTGAATGTATATGAGACAAAAGTTTCCTGGAGTCCTTAGTAAGTTTTAAGAATGCAAAGGGGTCCTGAGGCTAAAAGATTGAGAATCATATGTGCTAGACAGTCTGAAACACTGAGTAGTGACAAGTGAATTAACATTTCTAATAATAAATCTGTATTTTACAGGAGCCTCCTAGAATACTGATGTTTTTACCCCAATATAATAAACAAGTATGACTTTTTAAAAAATATAAATTAGGGTAAGGTATTAAAACATTTTTATATTAAAACATTTATAATTGGGGCAAGGTATTAAAACATAGGACTTCTCTTGTGGCTCAGATGGTAAAGCATCTGCCTACAGTATCAGGAGACCTGGGTTTGATCTCTGGATTTGGAAGATCCACTGGAGAAGGAAATGATAATCCACTCCAGTACTCTTGCCTAGAAAATCCCATGGATGGAGGAGCCTGGTAAGCTACAATCCACAGGGTTCCAAGGAGTCAGACATGACTGAGTGACTTCACTTTCATTAAAACATTTTGTTGTTAAAGTAGGGGAGAAAGGTGATAAGGAAATAAAATTCTCATTTTGTAGAGGACTATGTTTACTTTTGTGGTGATGGTAGTGACAGAGTTTCAGATTATGAAAGCAGCTTACTGACTCTACCATGATATGGGTTTTGCACTTTAAAAGTAGAGAAGGTAGCAGATGGAACCCCATGTGTCTCAAACCATTTTCTGAACTTGTAAAAAAAAATTTTTTTCTGTTCCTAAAGGATCACTATAATTACATATGCTATTTTGGTTAGTTCTATGAGAAAAAAATTGCAAGTAACATCAAAAAATCTTCTAATTTTGTTCAGTTAGTTATTAAAACCCTATGACATTACTGAAGATACCTGTATACTCACATTTTTAAGTAATTAACTTTTTTCTTTATGTCTGAACATTTCTTTTCTTGAACTTAAATATTATATCAGTTGAACTGTAAAAACATAAATATCCAATTTAGTTATATTGAATTTTTGTTGAAAATCATGTTGATTATTCATTAAAAATGGCCTTTGAACTGCCCAGATGGAAATATCTAAATACAACATAAACAGGAGGAAAAAGTACATTAGAGGAAAATACTAAGAGGATATTTATACAAATAGCATAAATGTTTAAAATTTTAGTTGAAATATGGTTAGCTCATTTTTGCTAAATATTTTATTTACTTTAATATAGCATGCAAATAGTTCACACAAATTGCCAATGTATTTTGTTTGGCACATTTGGCCCAAATAAAATTAAAATAGCTAAAAATTTATGTAAGTTTAAAGCTATTTTAAATTTATTTATATCAATATGTTATGTATATGTTATGTATGTTATATTTACATTTAACCAATATATACATATTTTATATATATCTATGCTGAAACATAAGAAGAATTAAAATGAAGTATTCTGAATTTTTTTAAGAAATAAGGTAATATATTCAGTAAGTTTTCCCAAATATTTGTTCAGATAAAGTGTTCACATGGAATTTCATACAGATTCAGCTAAAGAACATTTTTATGAAATAATTTTGGGAAAACATTGCATACTTGACCTCTCTTGGAGATGTACAATGTACATTGGCTTTTTAAATACTCAAAAGTGTTCCAGTAAAGATACATGTGTGTTTTCTGTGTGTGTGTGTGTGTGTATGTGTGTTTTTGTATAATTTGATTTGGAGATATTTGTTTTCAAGCATCAGTTTATAATGATAGATTTAAACATCCAAGAAAACTGAATTGGAAATGCTATTTGAAATTATTTCAGTTGCTTAATTTCTTCTTCCTGGAAATTAAAAAAGAAAAATTGTTTACCTTGTTTAAACAAGAAAAAAATGGATAAGAATGTTTAATAAGTAACTTTCATCTAGACAAATATAAAGCATATCAGAAGTAGAAATATAAAGTTTATGCATTAAGTATTAATCATAGCACTAAAACCTTAGCACTTTTATTGCATTTATTTGTTTTTTACCCAGATAAGTTTAGACACAGACCAGACCAACCTAGACAGCATATTAAAAAGCAGAGACGTTACTTTGCCAACAAAGGTCCATCTAGTAAATGCTATGGTTTTTCCAGTGGTCATGTATGGATGTGAGAGTTGGACTATAAAGAAAGCTGAACGCCAAAGAATTGATGCTTTTGAACTGTGGTGCTGGAAAAGACTCTTAAGAGTCTGTTGGACTGCAAGGAGATCCAAAGAGTCCATCCTAAAGGCGATCACTCCTGGGTGTTCATTGGAAGGACTGCTGTTGAAGCTGAAACATCAATAATTTGTCCACTTGATGTGAAGAGTTGATTCATTGTAAAAGACCCTGATGCTGGGAGGGATTGGGGGCAGGAGGAGAAGGGGACAACAGAGGATGAGATGGCTGGATGGTATCACCAACTCGATGGACATAGGTTTGGGTAAACTCCAGGAGTTGGTGATGGACAGGGAGGCCTGGCGTACTAAGGTTCATGGGGTCATCAAGAGTCAGACACGACTGACCGACTGAACTGAATCCAGATGTTTAGATACGGAACCCATTCTCACTCACCCATTCTCACTCATATTCTATATCTAGCTATCCTTTCAAAAACTGAAATGTTATTACTTGTTTTGATATTATATTTCAGTTATCTCTTACAGATGGATTTACAGTATCGATTTAAATTTTCAAAATAGTAAATGTATATAAGTAGATAATTAGTGATGGGAGCTGAGTTAAAAATGCTTTATAAGTACAGCTGACCCTTGAAGAATCCCAGGGTTAGGGGTGCCCATCACCCGCAGTGTTGAAATCATATATATAACTTTTGACTCCCCTAAAACTTAACTATTAATAGCCTAGTGTTGACTGGAAGCCTTACTAATAGCATAGAGTAAATTAATAGATATTTTTTTATTTTTTGTTTTATATGTTGTTTATATGTAACTATTAATAGCCTAGTATATGTAACTATTAATAGCCTAGTATATGTAACTATTAATAGCTTAGTATATGTAACTATTAATAGCCTAGTATATGTGAAGAAAACTGAGCACCAAAGAATTGATGCTTTTGAACTGTGGTGTTGGTAAAGACTCTTGAGAGTAACTTGGACTGCAAGGAGATCCAACCAGTCCATCCTAAAGGAGATCAGTCCTGGGGGTTCATTGGAAGGACTGATGCTGAAGCTGAAACTGCAGTACTTTGGCTGCCTCATGCGAAGAGTTGACTCATTGGAAAAGACCCTGATGCTGGGAGGGTTTGGGGGCAGGAGGAGAAGGGGACAACAGAGGATGAGATGGCTGGATGG
>SJYX01001207.1:69475-89663 GCA_006410675.1 Oreotragus oreotragus | reverse complement strand
TGTCCAACTCTCACATCCATACATGACCACTGGAAAAACCATAGCCTTGACTAGATGGACCTTTGTTGGCGAAGTAATGTCTCTGCTTTTGAATATGCTATCTAGGTTGATCATAACTTTTCTTCCAAGGAGTAAGCATCTTTTAATTTCATGGCTGCAGTCACCATCTGCAGTGATTTTGAAGCCTAAAAAAAAAAATAAATTCTGACACTGTTTCCACTGTTTCCCCATCTATTTCCCATGAAGTGATGTGACCAGATGCCATGATCTTCATTTTCTGAATGTTGAGCTTTAAGCCAACTTTTTCACTCTCCTCTTTCACTTTCATCAAGAGGCTTTTTAGTTCCTCTTCACTTTCTGCCATATGGGTGGTGTCATCAGCATATCTGAAACTATTGATATTTCTCCTGGCAATCTTGATTCCAGCTTGTGTTTCTTCCAGCCCAGAGTTTCTCATGATACTATTCTGAATAATGGTGCAGTGAGCATGAGAGTGTAAGTATTTTTTCAAGATCCTGATTTCAGCTTCTTTAGATATATAGTGTCAGGGATTTGCTTCTCTACATCCTTGTCAACAATTGTTACCCTTTGGATTTTTGTTAGTAACCATCCAATTATATGATGATATCTTCTTGTGATGGTTTTGATTTGCATTTCTCTGATGATTTTAAATACCTCTCATAATCCAGTTTGCCTTTCTTAGTCCTTCTTTGAGATGGTCTATTCAGTTTCTTTGCACTTTTTGAAAATCACGTTGTTCATGGCTATGGAACTGTATGAGTCCTTTATATAATTTGAATATTTGCCCTTTATAAGACTTCAAATTTGCAAATGTTTTCCTCCATCTTTCAGGTTTCCTTCTCACTGTAATGATTGCTTTCTGTGCTGTGATGAAGCTTTTTACCGTGAAATAGTCCTACTTGACTATTTTTACTTTATGCTTTTGATGTCATAACAAACAAATCATTGCCAATACCAATATCATGAATTTTTTAAATTTATGTTTTCTTCTAGGAGTTTAAATTTACAGCTTACATTTATGACTTTAATTCATTTTGAATTGATTTGTATATAATGTAAGATAATCCAATTTCTTTTTTTTTTTTTTGTGGGTATCAGTTTTCTCAGCACCAGTTTTTANTTTTAAATTTATGTTTTCTTCTAGGAGTTTAAATTTACAGCTTACATTTATGACTTTAATTCATTTTGAATTGATTTGTATATAATGTAAGATAATCCAATTTCTTTTTTTTTTTTTTTTGTGGGTATCAGTTTTCTCAGCACCAGTTTTTAAAGAGACTAACCATGTTTATTTTATTTTGTCAGCACTCTTGTCAAAAATTATTTGACTATATACATATGAAATTGTTTTGGGTTTCTCTACTCTTTTCCATTGACCTGCATATCAGTTTTAATGCCAGTGTTTTACTGTTTCAGTTATGATAGCTTAGTAATAAAATTTAAAATCACAAATGTGATGACTCCAACTTCATTCTCTTTTCTAAAGTTTGCTTTGGCTATTAGGGATCTTTTGTGATTTCATGTGCATCTTAAAGTGCTTTTTTTTTTTCCTGTGTTATAAAAAGTGCCACTGAGATTTTGATAAAAATTACACTGAATGTGTAGATCACGTTGGGAAATATGTACATTTTAACTTTACAAATTTTTAATTTATAAGCACTGACTGTCTTTGCATTGATATACTTGTTTCAATTTCTTTTGTCAATATTTTCTATTTTTCAGTATATAAACTTTCACCCCCTTGGTTAAGATTATTACTAAGCATTTATTATTTTTGATGGTGTTGTAAGTGTTGGGAGAACAGTGTAGAGATTCCTTATAAAACTTGAAATATTACAGCCTTATGACCCAGCAATCCCACTGTTGGGCATACACACTGAGGAAACCAGAATTGAAAGAGACACATGCACCCCAATGTTCATCACAGCACTGTTTATAATAGCCAGGACATGGAAGCAACCTAGATGCCCATCAGCAGGTGAATGGATAAGAAAACTGTGGTACATATACACAATGGAGTATTATTCAGCCATTAAAAAGAATACATTTGAATCAGTTCTAATGAAGTGGATGAAACTGGAGCCTATTACACAGAGTGAAGTAAGCCAGGAAGAAAAACACCAATACAGTATACTAATGCATATATATGGGATTTAGAAAGATGATAACGATAATCTTGTGTGCAAGACAGCATAAGAGACACAGATGTATAGAACAGTCTTTTGGACTCTGTGGGAGAGGGAGAGGGTGGGATGATTTGGGAGAATGGCATTGAAATATGCATATTATCATATAAAAAACAAATCACCAGTCCAGGTTTGATGCAAGATACAGGATGGTTGGGGCTGGTGCACTGGGATGACCCAGAGGGATGATATGGGGAGGGATGTGGGAGGGGAGTTCAGGATGGGGAACACATGTACACCCGCGGTGGATTCATGTTGATGTATGGAAAAACCAATACAATATTGTAAAGTAATTACCTCCAATTAAAATAAATAAATTAAAAAAAATAAAAAATAAAGGTGGAATTGAATGTTATTTATAATTTTTGTTATGTAAGAATTCAAAGATATAAATTTTATAAGTAGCATGTGAGTTGTATATCACACATTTTGATGCATTGTTTTATCAGTATCATTCAATCTTATATTTTTGACACATCCTGAGTGATTTTTCTTTGACCTGTGTGAAATTTGCCAGTGTACTAATTAATTGTCAGATATGTGGAACTCTTATAGATTGTTGATTCGATTGCTTGCCAATTTAATTTACTGTGATTAGACAAATAATTGTTTGTTTTTTACTGAGATCTTTTTAATAGCTTTTCACGTGGTCTCTTATGTTGTATATTCTTTCAGGATCTCATGCATTCAAAAACATGTTCACAGCTGTAATATATGTCATTAGGTCAGATTGTTGACATAATTATTTAGATTGGTTTTTTTTTTTTGCTTAGTTGTATTATCAAGTACTGAAAGTAGGGTACTATGAAATTGTTTGTTTTACCCTTTAATTCTGTCAGTTTTGGCTTCAAGAATTTTAAAACACTCTTATTAAGGGCCCAAATATTTGTGAATGTTACCATCTCTTGATGAACAAATATCTTATACAGAAATTTCACTTTATCTCAACCTTGTCCAGAACTCTATTTTGTTTGATCTAAAAACACATTCTAAGTTTATCATGCTTATATTTTTCAAATTTTTATTTTCAGTTGGTCTTGATCTTTATGTTTAAAGTGAATCTCTTGCTAATGAAAGAAAGTTGAGTTTTTCTTTCTGTCCATTCCAAGAGTCATTGCCATTTACTTGGAATATAAACTAATTGGAATAGAAATTCATAGCATATTTAATTCAATTATTGATATGGTGTGGATATTTATACCATTATGCAAATTATTCACTATTTGCCATGCATATATTTTTTCTTTCTATGTCCCTCCTTTCCTGCCAACATATTGGTTAAAATATTATTTATGTATTTAATGTATAGTATTCATAAAGTTCCCAGTTTTATTTGTATTTTATTTTAATATCTTGCTGGTTTTCTCAAATTTAAATATATGTTCTTGATTTTTTACCCAAAAAGAACTGGTGTGGCAATCTTATTATCAGAAAATATACGCTAAAGTAAGAAAATACTACTACAGTTAAAGGATATTTTAAAATTAAAAGAGGACTGATACATCAGGAAGATACAAAAAATTTTTTTTAAAATACTTCTAAAGACAGAGGCAAAACATGAGGCAAAAGCTGTAAACATTGAAAAATAGAATAAGCTAATCAACAATAGGACTTCCCAGGTAGCTCAGTGGATAAAGAATCTTCCTGAAAAGCAAGGGACACAGGAGACCCAGTTCAATCCTTGGGGTTGGGAAGATTCCCTGGAGTAAAGCATGGCAATCCATTTCAGTATTCTTGCCTGGAGACTTCTATGAACAGGGAAGCCTGGCGCATTAGAGTCCATAGTATCACAAAGACTCAGACATGACTGAAGCAACAGCATGCAAGCATGCAATTCAACAATAATGGAATTTTCAGGTAGCTCAAGTAGTAAAAAATCTGCCAGTGCAGAAGATGCAGGAGATACAGGTTTGATCCTTGGATTGGGACGATCCCTTGGAGTGGAAAATGGCAATCTGCTCCAATATTCTTGCCTAGAAAGTTGTATGGACAGAGGAGTTGGCAGGCTATAGTCCATGGGGTCATAATGAGTCAGATGCAACTGAGCGATTGAGCACGCATGGATTCAACAATAAAGTTGGAATTTTAACCATTCCATTTTCATTTATGGTCAAAATACCTAAGCTGCAGATCAATACTGAAACAGAAAACTTGAACAACACTACAAATTTCATAACTTAATGGACATCTACTGACTGTTTCACAAACAGCATATGATACATTCTTCTCAGTTACAAGTGAATATTCTCCAGGACAAACCATACCATTTGCCACAAATCAAGTCTCAACAAGTTTAAAGAAATTAAATAATACAGAGTATCTCCTCTGACAACAATCTGGTTAAATTAGAAATGAATAATAGAAGAAAATTTGAATTATTCACTTGTATCAGAAAATTAAACAGCATATTTCTAAATAATCAATGGAGCAAGAAATAAATCACAAGAAAAAAAGTAGAACATATATCAAGATGAAATAAAACGAACAAAAATAACATACCAAATCTTATTAGATGTAGCTGAAAGTGGTCCTAAATGGAAATTTAAAGCTGTAAATTCCCATATTATGGTAGAATACAGATGCTAAATTAATAAACTAAACCTTTCCTTTTAAAATTATAACTAGAAGGGAAATTAAACCCAGACAATATAAGGAAGAAAATAGTAAATATTAAAGTAGATATAAAGGAAATGAAAAATAGGAAAATAGAAATATTGAATGATACCAAGTGATTTTTCTCAGGATAAAAATCAATCAATAAAATAAAACATTAGTTAATCTGTCTGAAATAAAAAAGGCATATTTATAAATAAATCATAATTGAAGGTAAGGAAGTGACATACTAATAGCATGAGAAAATTTTAAAAGATTATAAAAGTATAATATTCACAGTGGTTCAACAAATTAGATGATTCAGATGAAATGAAAAAAATTCCTAGAAACACATAAATTACAAAAACTGACCAAGAAGAAATAGAAAATTTCAACAGACCTACAAGTAGAGATTAAACACTAATTTAGAAAATTACCAATAAATTAAAGTCCAGAACCAGATGGATTCATTCTTGAATTCTACCAAATAATTAAAGAATAATTAGTCATACTCAAAAATCCCTAAAGATATAAAGAGAATGTTTCTCAATGCATTTTATGAAGCCAATGTTACCTTGATAACAAAGCCAGAAAAAGAATCACAAAAATAAATAAAAGTACGTTTTATGAATGCAGACCAAAAGGAAAAAGAACAACAAGCAATTAGCAAACGGAAATTGATTGTTTATAAAAAGGGCTATACATGACAAAATGTGATTTATGTCAGGAACACAGCTGCTTCATAAAAAGAAAATCAATAACTACACTAAGAGAAAAAGGCTCAGGGTGGGAGCAAACCTGATCATTACAATCAGTTCAGGGCAGTTCAGTTGCTCAGTCGTATCCCACTCTTTGTGACCCCATGAATTGCAGCATGCCAGGCCTCCCTGTCCATCACCAACTCCCAGAGTCACTCAGATTCACGTCCATCGAGTCAGTGATGCCATCCAGCCATCTCATCCTCTGTCGTCCCCTTCTCTAAGAGGCACTACTCTGTGTTTGAGGTCAGGGGCGGAGGCTCAGAGGAGGAACCCCATGCCTGAGGCCAGGGGAAGCAGCTGGGAGGAGCAACCCCATGTCCACGGAGCTGTGGCTGTACGGGTGCAAGAGGGCCTAGAGGACCTATCCCACGTTGAAGGTCAGGAAGGCCAGCAGTGAGGAGATACCATTTGTCCAAGGTAAGGAAAAGCAGCTGCACTTTGCTGGAGCATCCATGAAGAGATACCCCATGTCCAAGGTAAAAGAAACCCAAGTAAAGTGGTAGGTGTTGCAAGAGGGCATCAGAGGGCAGACACACTGAAACCATACTTACAGAAAATTAGTCAATCTAATCACACTAGGACCACAGCCTTGTCTAACTCAATGAAACTAAGCCATGACCACAGGGCAACCCAAGATGGGCGGGTCATGGTGGAGAGGGCTGACAGAATGTGGTCCACTGGAGAAGAGAATGGCATACCACTTCAGTATTCTTGCCTTGAGAACTCCATGAACTGTATGAAAAGGCAAAATGATAGGATTTCAAAAGAGAATCTCGCCAGGTCGTTAGGTGCCCAATATGCTACTGGAGATCAGTGGAGAAATAACTCTAGAAAGAATGAAGGGATGGAGCCAAAGCAAAAATAATACCCAGCTGTGGATGTGACTGGTGATAGAAGCAAGGTCCGATGCTGTAAAAAACAATATTGCATAGGAACCTGGAATGTCAGGTCCATGAATCAAGGCAAATTGGAAGTGGTCAAACAAGAGATGGCAAGACTGAACGTTGACATTCTAGGAATCAGCAAACTAAAATGGACTGGAATGGGTGAATTTGACTCAGATGAATATTATATCTACTACTGTGGGCAGGAATCCCTCAGAAGAAATGAAATAGCCATCATGGTCAACAAAAGATTCCAAAATGCAGTACTTGGATGCAATCTCTGAAACGACTGAATGATCTCTGTTCATTTCCAAGGCAAACCATTCAATATCACAGCAATCGAAGTCTATTTCCCAACCAGTAATGCTGAAGAAGCTGAAGTTAAGTGGATCTATGAAGACCTACAAGACCTTTCAGAACTAACACCCAAAAAAGGTGTCCTTTTCATTCTAGGGGACTGGAATGCAAAAGTAGGAAGTCAAGAAACACTTGGAGTAAAAGGCAAATTTGGCCTTAGAGTAGAGAATGAAGCAGGGCAAAAGCTAATAGAGTTTTGCAGAGAATGCACTGGTCATAGCAAACACCCTCTTCCAACAACACAAGAGAAGACACTACACATGGACATCACCAGATGGTAAACACCAAAATAAAATTGATTATATTCTTTGCAGCCAAAGATGGAGAAACTCTATACAGTCAACAAAAACAAGACCAGGAGCTTACTGTGGCTCAGATCATGAACTTCTTATTACCGAATTAAGGCTTAAATTGAAGAAAGTAGGGAAAACTGCTAGACCATTCAGGTATGACCTACATCAAATCCCTTATGATTATACAGTGGAAGTGAGAAATAGATTTAAGGGCCTAGATCTGATAGACAGAGTNTAGGGAAAACTGCTAGACCATTCAGGTATGACCTAAATCAAATCCCTTATGATTATACAGTGGAAGTGAGAAATAGATTTAAGGGCCTAGATCTGATCGATAGAGTGCCTGATCAGGTTTGTGACATTGTACAGGAGACAGGGATCAAGACCATCCCCATGGAAAAGAAATGCAAAAAACCAAAATGACTGTCTGGGGAGGCCTTACAAATCACTGTGAAAAGAAGAGAGGCAAAAAACAAAGGAGAAAAAGAAAGATATAAGCATCTGAATGCAGAGTTCCAAAGAATAGCAAGAAGAGATAAGAAAGCCTTCTTCAGCGATCAATGCAAAGAAATAAAGGAAAAGAATAGAGTGGAAAAGACCAGAGATCTCTTCAAGAAAATTCAAGATACCAAAGGAACATTTCAAGCAAAGATGGGCTTGATAAAGGACAAAAATGGTACCATTAAAACACATGCCAAAAATAATTTGAAAAATGTCAACACTATTTCATAACTATAGCACACAGCATACTAGGAATAGAAGGACACTTCCTTAACACGATGATGGGTCCACATGAAAAGCCCACTGCCAGCATTATTTTCAATGGTGAAAGACTAAACACTTTAACCTTGTGATCTGACACTGCTTTCATGACTGCTATTAATTGTTCCAAAGTCCTAGCAGAGAGATTAAGGAAGAAAAACATATAAGGCATCCAAATTGAAAAAGATGAAGTAAAACTGTCTCTACTTACAAGTGACATGACTATGTATATTGAAAATCCCAGATGAACATGAAAAAACACTACCAGTGCTAATAAACAAATTGAGTGAAGCTTGATGTTACAAGATCAGTGTACAAAAATCACTTGTGTTTCACTCCAGTGAAAAATCTGGGAAGGAAATTAAGAAGACAATTTTACTGACAAGAGTGTTAGGTAGGAAGTTAGACATGAACAATGAAGGATAACCTAGAAAAAATGGATGCAAGATCATCTGTAAACCCCACTTCAGACATGCCTGATGTGGCCCAAGAGAGCTCACCTACTCCATACAAAAATTATTACAGAGATTTTTTCCATCTGCCTCATACATGCCTTAGGCACACAGTGAATACAAATGAACCACAGGGACTTCTCCAGCTCTAAGCACCTGCACCCTTGTTGCACAGCTGTGTCCTCATGTGACTTTAGGCAGCTAGTAATCCATTAATAATAATAGTAATAATAGTAATTCAGGTATATATTGTCACCTTGCTTATTTAACTTATATGCAGAGTACAATATGAGCAAGGCTGTGCTAGATGAAGCACAAGCTGGAATCAAGATTGCCAGGAGAAATATCAATAACCTCAGATATGCAGATGACATCACTCTTATGGCAGAAAGTGAAGAACTAAACAGCCTCTTGATGAAAGTGAAAGAGGGGAGTGAAAAAGTTGGCTTAAAGCTCAACATTCAGAAAACGAAGATCATAGCATCCGGTCCCATCACTTCATGGGAAATAGATGGGGAAACAGTGGAAACAGTGTCAGACTTTATTTTTTGGGGCTCCAAAATCACTGCAGATGGTGATTGCAGCCATGAAATTAAAAGATATTTACTTCTTGGAAGGAAAATTATGACCAACCTAGACAACATATTAAAAAGCAGAGACATTACTTTGCCAACAAAGTTCTGTCTTGTCAAGGCTATGATTTTTCCAGTAGTCATGTATGGATTTGAGAGTTGGCCTATAAAGAAGGTTGAGTGCTGAAGAATTGATGCTTTTGAACTGTGGTGTTGGAGAAGACTCTTGAGAGTTCCTTGGACAGCAAGGAGATCCAACGAATCCATCCTAAAGGAGATCAGTCCTGGGTGTTCATTAGAAGGACTGATACTGAGGCTAAAACTCCAATATTTTGGCCACCTGATGTGAAGAGCTGGCTCATTTGAAAAGATTGTGATGCTGGGAAAGTTTGAAGGTGGGAGGAGAAGGGGACGACGGAGGATGAGATGGTTGGATGGTATCACAGACTCAATGGACATGGGCTTGGGTAAAGTCCAGGAGATAGTGAAGGGCAGGGAGGCCTGGCGTGTTGCAGTCCATGGGCTCGTAAAGAGTCAGACACGATTAAGCAACTGAACTGAACTGAATCCATTAAGGGTTCATAAATACTGTATACATACATACATCTAATTATAACAGACTAAATTATGGAAAGGACATGCCCAGTAGAGCCTGTTGTTGTGTAACTGGCAAATGCCAATTAAAACTCTCAGTCCATGCTCACTTAGATGAATATGTAAAAGCCCTATTTTGCATGTGCCCAGACATGCCCCATTTCCTTACTGGTCTTGAGCATATGCTTATTTGCATTTTTCAAAAGGCAGAACCAGGAGTAGGAGACAAGGAGCATTAAAAGAGAAACCACCAGGGATCATACCTCTCCTTGGGGTCACCTCACATCCACATCTTGGGAGTGTACTATCCACTGACTGTTTAATAAAAGATCTATCTGCTTGAGGTGTAATTCAGCTGTAACCAGTCTCTTGTTTTGAGTCATTTCTACGAAAGAGACGGGAGCCAAGAAATCGTATATATTTGAGCTGTAACTAATCCAACATTGCAAATCTTTGTTGCAACAAGACAAGAACCAAGGAAGAGAAATAAACTGACCTGACAATAACACCTAAAGGAATAAAATTCTTAGTAATAAATTTAAATAAGAAGGAAACACCTGCCGTTGAATACCACAAAACATTGCTGAAATAAATAAAAAATTCCTACATAAATGGAAAGGCATCTCATGTTCATGTTCAGGAGACCTAGACTACTAAGATGGCAATATTCCTAAAGCAGGCTACAGATCCATTTTAATCGGTATCACAATTTTAGTTTTTTTTTTTTTCAGGAAGACAGAACATGATCCTAAAATTTACATGAAACTCCAAAGGACCTAAAATAACCAAAATTATCAGCAGGTGAATGGATAAGAAAGCTGTGGTACATATACACAAAGGAGTATTACTCAGCTATTAAGAAGAATACATTTGAATCAGTTCTATTAAGATGGATAAAACTGGAACTGATTATACAGAGTGAAGTAAGCCAGAAAGAAAAACACCAATACAGTATACTAACACATATATATGGAATTTAGAAAGATGGTAATGAGGACCCTGTATGTAAGACAGCAAAAGGGACACAGATGTGTAGAGCGGACTTTTGGACTCTGAGGGGGAGGGAGAGGGAGAGGGAGAGGGTGGGATGATTTGGGAGAATAGCATTGAAATATGTATACTATCATGTAAGAAACGAATCGCCAGTCTATGTTCGATGCAGGATGTTTGGAGCTGTTGTATGGGGATGATCCGGAGGGATGATGTGGGGTGGGAGGTGGGAGGGGAGTGTTCATGTTTGGGAGTTCATGTACACCCATGACGGATTCATTTCAGTGTATGCCAAAACCAATACAGTTCTGTAAAGTAAAATAAAGTAAAAATAAAAATTAAAAAAAAATAAAAATGAAAATAAGGTAGCAGCATATACATTTCTTGTTTTCAAAACTTGCTACAAGTTTAAGTAATTAATCAGTTCTGATACCAACATAAAATACAAACTTAAGCATAGACATATTAACAAATAAATAGAATAAAGCAACCATAAAATTAACCCAATTAATTGTGAACAAATGATTTTTAGCAATGTTGCCCAAAATAGTCAACAGGAAAAAGATAGTGTTTTCAACAAATAATTTTAAAATAATTTGATAACAATAAGCAAAAAAAAAAAAAAAGTTGGACACCTACTTCTCTCCATATGCAAACAAAAGAAAATGAAAACAATAGCAAAAAAAAAACACCTTAAAATAGGTTAATAACAAACATAAGAGCTAAAATTATTAAATTCAGAAGAAAATGTGGAGATAAATCCTTATAACATCAGGTTTTACAATGAATTTTATTATTTAACATGAACAGTATGAATATAAAATTGGACTCTATAATTTTTTTTAAATACACATTAAAAGATATTATCAAGAACGTTAAGACATAAATTCTGAGAATGGGAGACAATATTTCCAAATCATATATCTGGTAAGTGTTTAATACTCAGAATACACAAAGAACTGTTACAAGTTGACAACTAAAAAGACCAAAACAAGAAAGAAAGAAAAAGGAAAACAATTAAAATTGGGCAAAGAACTTAAATAGGCATTTCTTCAAAGAAGACATAAAAATGGCCAACAGGCATGGGAAAAAAGTGACACCATTGGCCATGAAAGATTCATCATCAAATCACAAATATCATAGTTTCCCTTTGTCAGAAGAAAATGCAACTTTTAAATTCATATTTTGTGTTAAAAACCAGAGTGTAATATTTATATTTTACTAATACTTTTTTTTAAAGAATTGCAGTATCTAGCACTTTACTTTAAATAATATTATATCATTCTGCAGCTGAACTTTTCAGTTCTGGTACTGTTATTTGCCCCCCTTCAAAAGAGGGTGACAACTTCATTGAACTGGCTATAAAACATAAGCAAAATACTAAAATAGTATTACTTATAATAAAACCCCTGGAGAAGAAAATGGAAACCCACTCCAGTATTCTTGCCTGGAAAATCCAATGGAGAGAGGAGTCTGGCAGGCTATAGTCCACAGGGTCACAAAGAGTTAGACATGACTTAGAGACTGAGCATGTACACACATAAGTAAAACACCATTTTTTTTTGTTGCTAGATTTCACACAGTGGTTCAATATATATTATATAACACATATCTTACTCAGATTTAGTAGAGTTAGTGATAAAATAAGTACAGAAAATTTCATACATAGTAAAATAATCTAGAACTACAGTTGGGTTTATTTACTGAATCAGTTCAGTTCAGTTCAGTTGCTCAGTCATGTCCGACTCTTTGTGACCCCATGAACCGCAGCACGCCAGGCTTCCCTGTCCATCACCAACTCCCAGAATTTACCCAAACTCATGTCCATCGAGTCAGCGATGCCATCCAGCCATCTCATCCTCTGTTGTCCCCTTCTCCTCCTGCCTTCAATCTTTTCTAACATCAGGGTCTTTTCAAATGAGTCAGCTCTTCACATCAGGTGGCCAAAATATTGGAGTTTCAGCTTCAATATCAGTCCTTCCAATGAACACCCAGGACTGATCTCCTTTAGGATGGACTGGTTGGATCTCCTTGCAGTTCAAGGGACTTTCAAGGGTATTCTCCAACACCACAGTTCAAAAGCATCAATTCTTTGTGCTCAGCATTTTTTATAGTCCAACTCTCACATCTATAAATGATTACTAGAAAAAACATAGCCTTGACTAGACAGACCTTTGTTGACAAATTAAGTCTCTGCTTTTTAATATGCTGTCTAGGTTGGCCATAACTTTCCTTCCAAGGAATAAATGTCTTTTAATTTCATGGCTGCAATCACCATCTGCAGTGATTTTGGAGCCCNTATCAGTCCTTCCAATGAACACCCAGGACTGATCTCCTTTAGGATGGACTGGTTGGATCTCCTTGCAGTTCAAGGGACTTTCAAGGGTATTCTCCAACACCACAGTTCAAAAGCATCAATTCTTTGTGCTCAGCATTTTTTATAGTCCAACTCTCACATCTATAAATGATTACTAGAAAAAACATAGCCTTGACTAGACAGACCTTTGTTGACAAATTAAGTCTCTGCTTTTTAATATGCTGTCTAGGTTGGCCATAACTTTCCTTCCAAGGAATAAATGTCTTTTAATTTCATGGCTGCAATCACCATCTGCAGTGATTTTGGAGCCCCCCAAAATAAAATCAACTATTGTTTCCCCATCTATTTGTCATGAAGTGATGGGACCGGATGTCATGCTCTTAGTTTTCTGAATGTTGAGCTTTAAGCCAAATTTTTCACTCTCCACTTTCACTTTCATCAGGAAGCTCTTTAGTTCTTCTTCAATTTCTGCTATATTGGTGGTGTCATCTGCATATCTGAGCTTATTGATATTTTTCCTGGCAATCTTGATTCCAGCTTGTGCTTCATCCAGCCCAGCATTTCTCATGATGTACTCTGCCTATAAGTTAAATAAGCAGGGGGACAATATACAGCCTTGATGTACTCCTTTTCCTATTTGGAACCAGTCTGTTGTTCCACGTCCAGTTTTAGCTGTTGCGTCCTGACCTGCATACAGATTTCTCAAGAGGCAGGTCAGGTGGTCCGATATTGTGATCCATACAGCCAAAGGTGGATAGTTGAATACAAACTATAATAAACTGTAGAAATTATTATAATTGTTGTCCTTTAGAATTAAGAAAAGTAGAATAAGCAGAAATATATTTTATGTTTATGTATCATTTTTGCAAGATGCTTTTTCAACTCATTATTTAGAAAATTTAGGAACTAATTAAGCACCATATTAAAATTGCTTTTCTCTTTTCATCATAAAATAATACATAAATTACACTGTAAGAATTACACTGTTAATGTCTATTTCAACTTAACCGACACAAGTTTTTTTCCTGAATTCTACATGAAGCTAGTGAGGAAATAGGTTAAAATTTAGCATATTCTGTGTTTCAGGAATTGAATGCTATTGCCTCAGTTGTCATTGATCTATGACACTGATATCCTTAACAGAGTCATCATATATACTCTGATCTCATCTGTTTATTTTGTGATATATTTCTGGCAAGACGGACTTAAAAACAGAGTTATTTTTACTATACAAGTTATCACTGTTGAAAGAAAAAAGAAAGAAAGAAACCCAAATCAACCTACCTTTAAGAAATAAAATAATTTTCTTGTACAACCAGAAAGTCCAGAGGTTGTTTTGGCTTCAGGAACAATTGGATCCAGGGACTGAAATAATTTGATGAAGAATCATTCTTTCTTAATTTTATGACTCTGCTTACCTGCCTTTGGCATGATTCCCAGACAAATTATTTGCAAATATTCTTGTTATTTATAGCCATCAGCAGGATTACACCTTTGCATTTTGGCAACTTCAGTGTAAAAGTCAACTTTTCAAATATTTCAAGTAATAATCCTAAAGATTCTCCTTGGCTTGATTGATTTGTACCTGTACCTTAATCTAGCACTGATCACTGTAGCCAACCACTTGGTATTCTGATAGACCAGGTCTGTGTCTTGTGCTCCAAGAATCTGGATGTGAGTCAACCATAAGAGTAGCCATATCCTGAGAGAAGGAGGAAAAATTCACCAGAGGGATATTACAGAGACTTCACCAGAGGAAAGGTGGAAAAATGTTAGGCTAAAAACACAAATATCCATATAATTTAATAATAAATATTATAAATTTTATGTAACTGAAAAACTGTACATTCATGTGCATTAGCCACTAGACATTGATAGCATTATAAATTAACTTGTGCACATACACAGTGAAAAATAAGTTTTATAAGTAACATACTTTTCTATAGAAACACATCCCAAGTTCAGTAGGAGTTATATTCTCATCTTAGAAGAGTTTTGTGCAACTGGAATCAGCAGTTTGAATTCTGTCAATTATTTATATAGAATAGAGGATGCACATTTTGAAGATTTGTTTAATACTTTTATTTGTATGGTGAATGGTAATAAGAATCAACTAAAGCAGCCATTTTAGAATTACTACTGCAGAAACTAATGAGGTAGCAAATTGCATATTAATACCCAGATACATGTATTTTTAAGAAGTCAACATATTACTTATCACAAAATCAAATTATGGTTGCTATTGCCTAAAAAATAAAGAAAATGGAAGGAAGGTGTTGACATTATTTAATGTTAAGCCATGTTATAATCTAAAATATTTTCTTATTACTCAAATTTCAATGATACATATCCTTATTTTTAAAATGCATTTGTTTATTTTATTTTTCAGATAAATATTAATACAAAATCAAAAATTTAGGATTTACCAATAAAACTCAGTAGTTTTATCTAGCATACTAGCTATCCTAGCATAGGTTAAGAAATAAACCTGAGTAAAGTATAGCAAAGTTGGTTTGCAAAAGTCTCATAATCCACTAATATTTATCAACAAAAAGTCACTGAAAACTATTATGCAATTTAAAATATATAATAATTGATGTATTATGCACTACTGAGGAAACATATGTGAGTAGGAAATGATTCTGTAGTTGGTTGGATAGAAGAAACAGTATGAATAAATAATATTTGAATAATTTTTGTAACACAAATGGAAATATGCCAGGAGGAAGGGGAGCATTACAAGATGGAGGAATATTTTGAAAGAGTGTATAGATGTATGCAGGAATATGGCATTTCACTGGATTATGAAATATCTATTGTTTTGAAGGAGTCACTGATGAAAATTCTGGGAAAGGAAACTTGTGCTGATATTCAGGTATAATGATCTAAGTGAAAGTCACTCCTCAGTCATGTCTGATTCTTTGCTACCCACTGAACTCTAGCCTGCCAGGTTCCTCTGTCCATGGAATTCTCCAGACTAGAATACTGGAGTGGTTAGCTGTTCCCTTTTCCAGGGGATCTTCCCAAACTAGGGATGGAACCCAGCTCTCCTGCATTACAGGTGGATTCTTTATGGAGAAGGCAATGGCAACCCACTCCAGTACTCTTGACTGGAAAATCCCATGGACAGAGGAGCCTGGTAGGCTGCAGTCCATGGGGTCGCTAAGAGTTGGACACGACTGAGCAACTTCACTTTCACTTTTCCCTTTCATGTATTGGAGAAGGAAAATGGCAACCCAATCCAGGGTTCTTGCCTGGAGAATCCCAGGGACAGGGGAACCTGGTGGGCTGCCATCTATGGGCTCGCACAGAGTCAGACACGACTGAAGTGACTTAGCAGCAGCAGCAGCAGCAGCAGCTTTACCATCTGAACCACCAGGGAAGCCAATCACAACTTAAGGAGCTTGAATTTTATCATGTACAAAATCAGTCCTCAAACATTTTGGCTTCAAGAACTCTTCACACGCAAAAAAATCCTGTTGACTCCAAAGAGATTTAGTCTATCTAGTTGGGCATTTAAGGTATGTACCCCAGTACTCTTGCCTGGAAAATCCAATGGATGGAGTAGCCTGGTGGGCTGCAGTCCATGGGGTCGCTAACAGTCGGACAGACTGAACGACTTCACTTTCACTTTTCTCTTTCATGCACTGGAGAAGGAAATGTCAACCCACTCCAGTATTCTTGCCTGGAGAATCCCAGGGATGGGGGAGCCTGGTGGGCTGCCGTCTATGGGGTCACACAGAGTCGGACACGACTGAAGTGACTTAGCAGTAGCAGCAGTCTCTGTAGCAGGAGAAGGCAATGGCAACCCACTCCAGTACTCTTGCCTGGAACATCCCATGGATGGAGGAGCCTGGTAGGCTGCAGTCCACGGGGTCGCACAGAATCGGACACGACTGAAGTGACTTAGCAGTAGCAGTAGCAGCAGTCTCTAGTGAAAATTAAAATTGAAAAAATGTTAAAGTAATAAGTTATTATTATTTAACTGAATCATGCAGATTTTAACTGCATTGACTCCATTTAGAGCAAAAATTAACATCATTAACAATCATTTCTGTAAAGTTTGTAAGTATTTAGAAGCTGTGGCAGATACAAGTTTTTGAAAACTCTAATTTTCATTTAAAGCATACATGTTAATACTGATGCCAGATAGTGTCATTTGCTTTCCTTGGAGTGACTATCTTAGATCATTTTTGGAAAAAATATATATATGTCTACAGAATACCCAAGTATGCATAGTTTCACTGTTCTTTTTTTTTTTTTTTAATGAAGTTCAATGAAAGTGCAGGAAATTCAGCTCATACAACAATCACTGTATGTTTTCCTCAAAACAACTATTACATGATATAACTGAAGCCATTCGTGTTTACTTCCCATTTTTCATGCAGTGTACTGAAAACAGATGTACTCAGGGTTGAGATTTAATGCAATTAACAGTGTCTACTAACTTACCAAGGGTGTTCTTAAATGAACCTATGCAACAGTTATTAGAAAAAAAGAAAGAGTGTGTGGCACTGTAGAATATATGGTTCCTAGAGAACTCTAGTTCTGTTGGCTTGATTTCATGCCAAAGTGCATGCGGTTTTACCCAACATTACTTTGCAACAATAGTGAAAAATATCAATACAATGGAAAGGTGTGATCACTTTTAATATTATTATGAACAAGTTTTTGACCCTGTAAATCCCTTAAAATTGTCCTAGGGATGTCTAGCATCTGTAGAACACTTTAATAACTGTTGTCATAAGTAATGAGAAGTAAAGCTAATTTCAAAGTTTATATTTAAAAATTTCAAATATCTAGGAGATTTAGTACTTGCATGTTTCTCAATTTTAGCTGAATATGATGACTTTGCTATGTTTGAATTCCAGAAATGTAGTTGGTTTCATATTCTGAATGGAAAGTGTTGGTGAGAAGTAAATTACAGGTTTTTTAAAATGTAAATTTATTTATTTTAATTGGAGGCTAATTACTTGACAATATTGTATTGGTTTTGCCATACATCAACATGAATCCACCACGGGTGTACACATGTTCAATACAACATTATTCAATAGTCAAGCAATAAGAGATTGAAATGAACCACAACGTCAATAAAAAAAATTTTTTTTAGAAGTTAATAAAAATAAATTTGAAATTGATTAAATGAATGGATTGAGCCAAAATAGAGTATTCATTAATGCTTCAAGTATTACATTTGATTGACCAAGTGAGTAATGGTGCTATTACTCAAGATGGAGCTGGCTGGCTAAATGTGTATTAGTTAAGTTTGAGACCATAATATGCATTTCACATATTTTTGAAAATATGTCAACATTATGGTACCTATCATAATGAGAGTTAATAAGCATATAATGAGATTTTAATAAATAAGAAATATGTTTGGGAAAGCAAAGGACCCTATAAAAACAGACTTAGGTATCAGTTATACAGATGAATTGATGAATTTATGAGAAGTAGCTATGAGAACTGTTTCTCTAGTTGTGCATGTCATAGCTCTAGTGCCTGAAACCTTCATATATTATCTAGTACTCAACAGAATACGTGGTATAGAGTAGGTGCTTAAAAATGGATGGAGACATCAGTGAATCAATGAAAATCATCAAGTGACAAAGCCAAGAACAGAAATCCAGAGACAATAACATTTTTTGAAAGAGCAGAATGATTATATAAAAATAAATGGCAATAGTGCTAAGCCAGAGATAGACTGAATAGTACAATATAATCTCTTAAAAACTTGATTCAAAGAAATATTTAATAGTTTACTAAATAATGGAGACAGAATTACAAATGAAAAAGGAAAGGACTATATGCAACTGTTTAGATAATTAGAAGTTAAAATAATAAATTTTACACAGTATAAAACATATAGTGATAATATTAAGAGCAATCTATTAGAAGAAAGCAATTGTTAATATTTACATATAGTTAAGCAAGGAGTTTCTAAATCTTGGAAAAAGTAGGAAAGCCAATAAGAAAATGATGATCAATTTTACAAAGTAAAAATGTACAAGATTTAAGATGAAACAAGACAGAATATATTTAAGATATAATTTCCCTTTACCCATTTCTACTTTCATGCTCAGGACCCCAGAAAGAGTGAAAAAATATATAAGAATGTACTATAAGAAAGAGTAATTTTCCCAGTTTCTATATTGGAAAAGTAACATCTATTCTATGTTTATTTAAAGTCACATTGTTCTAAACATTTTACATTTATTTTCTTGTTAAGTATTACTTTGTTGAAATAAAAACAGAAAGATTTTTTTTTCAATAATTGAACACATTAGTTTATTTACACAAATCCGTTTCTATATTCTTTGTTCTATGCATTAACTAGTCCTAGGCCAATACACAATTTATTTTTATTATTATTATGTTTGAATATATAATAGCAAGATTTGAAGTCAAATCTTTGTTAGTAAACATTTGAATGAAAGCTCAAGGAGACAAATTTTTCCTGTCTAACTGAAAAAATGTCAAAAATACCACATTCGATATGAATGTGGTAAAAAAAATACTCCAATTTTAAACTCTTATGAAGATAATTAACGTGATTTTTCTTTATTTGTAATTTTTTATATGCTATAGCTACAAAACAAATATTAAGACTTTATATTTATTATGGGCTATAGATAATCAGAGGAATGAGGGGAATGGATAAAATTAGAATTTAGGGGAAAAAAGCCCTTTTAGTCAATTAGCATTGTCAAATGCTAATTGAGAGAGGAGTGAGATTCAAGCACCTAGTATGTGCTTATTAGTGATATTTTCAGGGCAACTTCCAGATTACCAATGGTCTCTGTTCTTTATGCAATAGAACAGTGTGTGCAAGTGTGTGTGTGTGTGCATGCACACATATGTGATCCTGTGTTTTGAAGGCTGGAGCAAGAGAGTGAGAGTGACCAGAAAGGACATTGAGTTTAATTGAGAAGGAGGGAATTAGCCAATAAATAAAAACAAGTTCCCCACATATTTAAAGTTCCTGACAGCCTCTTGCTTAGAAAATTCAAGGACATTCTTCTATACTATTCAAAGTGATGCCTGACCACTTCCCTGTCCATAACATATATGCTTCAGCAGTTAGCCATACTAATTTTCCTCCTGAATAATTTCGATACCATTATGTTTGTACTTATTTTCACATCGGTGTTTATAATTGACTGCTTAATATTATAATGCCAAAGAATGCTCAAACTACCACACAATTGCATTCATCTCATGCGCTAGTAAAGTAATGCTCAAAATTCTCCAAGCCAGGCTTCAGCAATATGTGAACCGTGAACTCTCATATGTGCAAGCTGGTTTTAGAAAAGGGAGAGGAACCAGAGATCAAATTACCAACATCCCCTGGATCATCAAAAAAGCAAGAGAGTTCCAGAAAAACATCTATTTCTGCTTTATTGA
>SJYX01001207.1:43484-59790 GCA_006410675.1 Oreotragus oreotragus | reverse complement strand
ACACAGTCAAAGGCTTTGGCATAGTCAATAAAGCAGAAATAGATGTTTTTCTGGAACTCTCTTGCTTTTTCCATGATCCAGCGGATGTTGACAATTTGATCTCTGGTTCCTCTTCCTGTTCTAAAACCAGCTTGAACATCAGGAAGTTCATGGTTCACGTATTGCTGAAGACTGGCTTGGAGAATTTTGAGCATTACTTTACTAGCGTGTGAGATGAGTGCAATTGTGCAGTAGTTTGAGCATTCTTTGGCATTGCCTTTCTTTGGAATTGGAATGAAAACTGACCTTTTCCAGTCCTGTGGCCACTGCTGAGTATTCCAAATTTGCTGGCATATTGAGTGCAGCACTTTCACAGCATCATCTTCCAGAATTTGAAACAGCTCAACGGGAATTCCATCACCTCTGCTAGCTTTGTTCTTAGTGATGCTTTCTAAGGCCCACTTGACTTCACATTCCAAGATGTCTGGCTCTAGATTAGTGATCACATCCTCATGATTCTCTGGGTCTACAAAGGGTATTAGTCTTGAATGTTATGTGCCTCTGCCCCTCTTACCCACCTTATTGTGATTCTTACCTTTAACCATTAGTTTTAGAAAAATATTTTCTGCTAGTCCTCAAGTTGTTCTCATAGATTATAGTTATAATTTTGGTGTGCTCATGGGAGGTGATTCAGTGTCTTTCTGCTGTGTCATCCTTCTTTATTGTGATTTTTATGTGTACCACATTATTTTACTTAGTATAGTTATCTGTGCTGTACTTGTACTTACCTAATAAATCTAAGGTAAAAAACTAAATCATATAAAAACTGAATCATGATTCAGTTCAGTTCAATTTCTCAGTCCTGTCCAACTCTTTGTGACCCCATGGATTGCAGCATGTCAGGCTTCCCTGTCCTTCACAAACTCCTAGAGCTTGCTCAAAGTCATGTCCATTGAGTTGGTGATGTCATCCAACCATCTCATCCTCTGTCGTACCCTTCTCCTTCTGCCTTCAATCTTGCCCAGGATCAGGGTCTTTTCCAATGAGTCAGTTCTAATCAGGTGGCTAAAATATTGGAATTTCAGCTTCAGCATAGGTCCTTCCAGTGAATTTCCTTTAATTCACTAAAGGACTAATTTCCTTTAGGATTGACTGGTTGGATCTTCCTGCTGCCCAAGGGACTCTCAATAATCATTTCCAACAGCACAGTTCAAAAGCATCAATTCTTTGATGCTCAGCTTTCTTTATGTTTCAACTCTCACATCCATACATGACTACTGGAAAAACCATAGCTTTGACTCTATGGATCTTTGCTGGCAAAGTAATGTCTCTGCTTTTTAATATGCTGTCTAGTTGGCTATAGCTTTTCTTCCAAGGAGCAAGCATCTTTTAACTTCATGGCTGCAGTCACCATCTTCAATGATTTTGGAACCCAAGAAAATAGTCTTGTCACTGTTTTCCTATCTATTTGCCATGAAGTGATGTGACCGGATGTCATGATCTTACTTTTCTGGATGTTGGTTTTAAGCCAATTTTTTCACTCTCCTTTTTCACTTTCATCAAGAGGCTCTTCAGTTCTTCTTCACTTTCTGCCATAGGGTGGTGTCATCTGCATATCTGAGGTTATTGATATTTTTCTCAGAAATCTTGATTCCAGCTTGTGCCTCAGCCAGCCCAACATTTCTCATGATGTACTCTGCATATAAGTTAAATAAGCAGGGTGAGCCTTGACACATTCCTTTCCCAATCAAATCTAATGCTGTATTAGATTGATATATTGTAAGGACTTGACTTCAGAATCTATCTCTGACTTATCCTTTAATTTTCTGCATTTATTTTTATGCCTTTTACTTAATAAATGTTGACACATAGGTACAGCTAAAGTAGTTTCTACTGATGCTTTCAAAGTTGGACTACCTCCAAATATGTATTAATACATAATTTGCAAGTAATTTTCTTGAACTCAACTTGTTTATATGTGCATTTCTTTTAAACTACACTATTAATTTTTGAACTTTTTATATGAATTAGTTTTTTCTTCTGTATTTGTGGACTCTCCAACATTTGTAAATCAGAATTGGGCATTGCATTTTTTCAGCTATCAGATTTTCTAAATATATAACAGTAATACATTTATTCCTACATATTTATATTTCATTCTTCTAACCCAATAATCACTTATGTTTTCTACTACTGTTGTTAAAAGGATAAGAATGGAGTTAAAAATGAAATCATCTATAAACTGACATCAGAACGGGGCTTAAAAAAGGTCTCAACAGAATAAGGAATATTATACAGTTACATTGTTTCTAGAGTAGAGACTTTTCTTTTTGTTGTAGGTTAATTCTCATGCCAGTATGAACTGTTTAAGTCTTTCCCTGAACATCTGTCAATTGTCTTGGATACAAGTCCAGGGAGAGGAGTGATGGAAAAAATGCTGTTGTAAACTGATTGGTGTCAGAATAGGTAACAAATCACTGCATTATCAAGAATACTCTGATCAGTCTTTTCTTTAGACTATATCCAGGTATAAAGGGACCAATAAAACCTCATTATTTTTTGTTTGAGCAAAATGAACATTTATCTAAAGTAGTCTACTTACACTATCTGTGGAGAAATGACTTGCAAAGCACTTTAATAGTATGTAAATGGAGCTTTATCTTAAATAGTGGGATTGAAGCCCTATATTGTTGCTAGCCAAATGTTATGACAAAATTAAACACTAGCAAAATACAATTATTATTTTTTATCGGTCAAGAACTTGATGGTTATAATTTTTAAAATTATAGCTCCCACTATGTGCTCAAATTTTTTCAAGTATTTGAATTTAAAAATGTATATCTAAAATATGCTTTTTACATGAGACATTTAACTATTATTCTGATTCAGTGAAAATTAGGAATATATTAGCATTGTTTGATGATGAAATAGATTTAACTAATATAATCTCTTTTATTATATTTTTGTTTTAACTTTAATTTTTTATAATATCTTGAAAATTTTCTATACAGTTTCATGTACATGTTATAATTGAATTTTTAAGAAGTCACATAGTTAATAAGTGAAATATAATGTTCATTTATGTGGTTATGGCAAAACAATATGTGGGTAGTCATTAAAATATCAAATTAAGTTTGTTAGGTTACCGATTGTTTCTGTATTTTAGATTGGAGACATATCATACAGAGTAAAATTAATAGAGATAATTAATATTAAAATTTTTGAATGAGAAATTTTGAAAATATAAGTTAGAAATCATATTAGTGTTATAAAGTAGAGTGAGAAATAATAACCCTGATCTTAGCAGATTATTTGTCAATCAAGTTAAATCACTTAAGGCATCATGATTGTATTATGACTGTCAACAATAGTACCACCCTCAACATCATCATCACTAATAATACTTATTACCTAAAGGTCAGAGAATGTTACAGATGGGAATATATGAAATTACAGGAAGGTAAATTTGAAACAATTTAATGAGAGGCTCCCAGTTTTCATAAATATTATCAAAAATCAAATGTAGCAATTAACTTTTCCTTTAACTGTGAGATCAAAAAAAAAAAGGAATATGAACTTGGTTTGACATAAAGAATATGTTAACCACTAGAATCATTATTCATGAAATTGATAATATATGAAGTAATGTGATTGTGCTTAGAGACGAATAAATTAAAGAGATGTCATTGCATTCACGAAAAAGTTGGTATTTTTAGGTAGAAAAAAAAGATAGTACAGAATTCTGGCTACTTTAGAATGTGACAGAGTTAAAATTTTTCTTTCTCTGACTCTTGGCTATTCAGCTCTGCTATGTAAATAATACATATTTTTATAGTAAAGTCTAACATGATACAGTGTAGTCACTTATTATTAAAGAAGTTTGAACCTATTCATGAAATATTTTATAGATATAAAATACTAAGGGCTTTTCCTTTTGACAATCTTTGTGCAGCTGATATAGCCTGACATACTGCCTGTGGAAACTGTGAAATGCAGGAGCTATCAATGATGAGTGTGGAGGATGGGCGTGGCCCATGTAACCCAGAGAGTATTATATTCTTTGACTCACTAAGGGTATGAGAAGAGGCATTCAAATATGAATAATCTTTCCTATTCAAAGTCCTTAAATATTACTCTAATTTAATGAAATTACAAAATAACACAACACATTTTTAAGTTGAATTGTGGTTTTGGTGATGTTATTCACTTGATTATTAGGTCTGTGTGTAAGATGAGGGACTATTATCTTTAATGAGGAGGCAGTGGGTTTGAGGTGGCAAAATCAAACTGCCCTATGACAGAAGTCTAACCAAAGCTTTGGTTTTGCCAGTAGTCATGTATGGATGTGAGAGTTTGACCATAAAGAAAGCTGAGCATCAAATAATTGATACTTTTGAACCGTGATTTAGAGAAGACTCTTGAGAGTCCCTTGGACAGCAAGGAGATCCAATCAGTCCTTTCTAAAGGAAATCAGTCCTGAGTGTTCTTTGGGAGGACTGATGTTGAAGTTGAAGCTCCAATACTTTGGCCACCTGATGCAAAGAGTTGACTCATTGAAAAAGACCCTGATCCTGGGCAAAATTGAAGGCAGGAGGAGAAGGGGACAACAGAAAATGAGATAGTTGGATGACGTGAACTGGTGACAAGTGGCATGTAGATATTCTCCCCCCCACCCCCACCCCCCGGGGAAAGTCCAATGGCTTCTTTGACCTCAAATCTTGAAGAATTTGGTGCATTTTCCCTTACTTTAACAATAAAAACAGAAAGAAGAAGCTTTGATTTTCTACATGACATCCATTAATTTAGCTATTTGTATTATAAAGGCCCAAGTATCCTAAACCAAATATCTTGAACAAGATTTTTTTATCTTTAAATAATGCATGGCAAAAGAAATATAATTTTTACCAACTTTCAGTCACTCCAAGTTTTAGTTTATTCTCAACTGAAAAATAATCCAAAGTCTATGAAAACTCTAAACCTGTTTGGATTTTCTTAAGTTTTCCACTGTTCTTTATATTTACCAGAAGCCTAAGAACTATGACCTTTCCTAAACTTGATTTCATTTAAAAAGGGCAAACAAGTGGAGAAATAATAATACCACTTTGCGAGCTAAGTTGCTTCAATCTTGTCTGAATCTTTGTGACCCTATGGACCATAGTCCACCAAGCTCCTCTGTCCATAGGATTCTCCAGGCAAGAATACTGGGATGGGTTGCCATGCCTTCTTCCAGGGAATCTTCCCAAACTAAGGATTCAACCAGCATCCGTCTACTTGCATTGGAAGGCAGGTTCTTTATTATTGGAGCCACTTGGGAAGCCCCTGTCACTTTAGCTCTAATACATTATTCAGTTCAATCATTCAGCCATGTCTGACTCTGTGACCCCATGAATTGCAGCACCCCAGGCCTCCCTGTCCATCACCAACTCCCGGATTTCACTCAAACTCATCAAGTCGGTGATGCCATCCAGCCATCTGATCCTCTGTCATCCCCTTCTCCTCCTGTACCCAATCCCTCCCAGCATCCGAGACTTTTCCAATGAGTCAAATTTTTTCATGAGGTGGCCAAAGTACTGGAGTTTCAGCTTTAGCATCATTCCTTCCAAAGAACACCCAGGACCAATATCCTTTAGAATGGACTGGTTGGATCTCCTTGCAGTCCAAGGAACTCTCAAGAGTCTTCTCCAACACTACAATTCAAAAGTATCAATTCTTAGGTGCTCAACTTTCTTCCCAGTCCAAATCTCACATCCATACATGACTACTGGAAAAACCATAGCCTTGACTAGATGGACCTTTCTTGGCAAAGTAATGTCTCTGCTTTTGAATATGCTATCTAGGTTGGTCATAACTTTCCTTCCAAGAAGTAAGTGTCTTTTAATTCCATGGCTGCAATCACCATTTGCAGTGATTTTGGAGCCTCAAAAAATAAAGTCTGACACTGTTTTCACTGTTTCCCCATCTATTTGCCATGAAGCAATGGGACCGGATGTCATGATCTTCATTTTCTAAATGTTGAGCTTTAAGCCAACTTTTTCACTCTCCTCTTTCAATTTCATCAAGAAGCTTTTTAGTTCTTCTTCACTTTCTGCCTTAAGAGTGGTGTCATCTGCATATCCGAGGTTATTGATATTTCTCCCGGCAATCTTCATTCCAGCTTGTGCTTCATCCAGCCTAACATTTCTCATGATGTACTCTACATATAAGTTAAATAAGCAGAGTGGCAATCTACAGCCTTGACATACTCCTTTTCCTATTTGGAACCAGTCTATTGTTCCATATCCAGTTCTAACTCTAGCTTCCTGACCTGCATATAGGTTTCTCAAGAGGCAGATCAGGTGGTCTAGTATTCCCAATTCCAGCTTGTGCTTCATCCAGCCTAACATTTCTCATGATGTACTCTACATATAAGTTAAATAAGCAGAGTGGCAATCTACAGCCTTGACATACTCCTTTTCCTATTTGGAACCAGTCTATTGTTCCATATCCAGTTCTAACTCTAGCTTCCTGACCTGCATATAGGTTTCTCAAGAGGCAGATCAGGTGGTCTAGTATTCCCAACTCTTTCAGAATTTTCCACAATTTATTGTGATCCACACAGTCAAAGGCTTTGGCATAATCAATAAAGCAGAAATAGATGTTTCTCTGGAACTCTCTTGCTTTTTCAGTGATCCAGCAGATGTTAGCAATTTGATCTCTGGTTCCTCTGCCTTTTCTAAAATCAGCTTGAACATCAGGAATTTCACCTTTTATGTATTACTGAAGCCTGGGCTTGGAGAATTTTGAGCATTATTTTACTAGCGTGTAAGATGAGTGCAATTGTGTGGTAGTTTGAGCATTCTTTGACATTGCCTTTCTTTGGGAATGAAAACTGAACTTTTCCAGTCCTGTGGCCACTGCTGAGTTTTCCAAGTTTATTACCTCACTTGAAAAAGATAAATCAATTATTATATTGTTGAATTTCAAATTGGAAATTACTAGTGTGGTTTTCTGAAAATATAAACGAAGATTTTCTGATTAGTAGAAATTTGATGAGATCAGATTCATAAGTTATAATATACTATCTTCATGTAAGTAGATTTAACTTATGGCTATTTGAGTGTTATTGCAAGCATATGGACAACATTGTGAAACGATAACAAAGAAGTATATTTTTTTGTTTGTTTTTGTTTTATAGAAGCAGATGTCCATTAAAAAGAAAAATCACAAGTGACTTGGCATTAAGTGATTCAAGAAAGAAGTGATCTATCTAAGAATGCAGTAAAAAAAAAAAAAAGATTATCAAAACTGTGTGGGTTCTACACTTCAAATAATCTTCAATAGCTAATAACTTTTTGTTATTCTTGATTCTAAGTGCTATTTACTTTTCTTATGTTAAATTTCCCAAATAATAGAAAAACACATGCATAACTTTTGTTTAATTATTTAATGATAAATGTTTTATTCAGAAAAGAAAATGTAACACATTTCCATACTTGTTTTCAGAAATATGTATTGTATACTCAATAATAAAACATAGATTTTTTTGTACTCTTTTATTCCATATTCAGGTGATTCTGGTGGTTAACAAACAAACAAAAAAATCTTCCTGCCAATGCAGATAGACATAACAGGTTCCCTAGGTTGGGAAGATCCCCTGGAAGAGGCCACAGCAACTCACTCCAGTATTCTTGTCTGGAGAATTATAAGGACAGAAGAGCCTGGTGGGGTATAGAATATAGGGTCACAAAGCGGCAGAGAAGATTGAAGTGACTTATCAAGCATGAACATTTCATTTTCAAATCTATGTCTTGGTTCTCAGTTCAGTTCAGTTCAATCACTCAGTCGTGTCCGACTCTTTGCCACCCCATGAATCGCAGCACGCCAGGCCTCCCTGTCCATCACCAACTCCCGGAGTTCACCTAAACTCATGTCCATCAAGTTGGTGATGTCATCCAGCCATCTCTTCCTCTGTCGTCCCCTTCTCCTGCCCCCAATCCCTCTCACCATCAGAGTCTTTTCCAATGATTCAACTCTTCGCATGAGGTGTCTTTGTTCTAAGACAATATAAAATTTAGTGAACTTTTATAATTAAAATAATATCAAGATAAAAATGTTAAAGGGTTAATTTTTCACATTTTAAGCTTATAAATAGCATTAAGAATGAACACTGAGCTGGAGCTTTCCTGATGGCTCAGTGGTTAAGAATCTACCTGTCAATGTAGATGATGGCTCAGTCCTTGCATCAGGAAGGTCTCCTGGAGAAAGAAAGGCAAACCATTCAATATTCTTGCCTGGGAAATCCTGACAGAGGAACCTGAAATACACACACACACACACACACATCACATCTTTATCCATGCATCTGTTGATGGACACAGGTTGCTTCCATACCTTGGCAATTGTAAATAATGTTACTATGAACATTAAAGTGCATGTAAATTCATAAGTTTTCTTTCTTTGTATATATACCCATTGAAATTTCTGAATCATTTGGTATTTATAGTTTTAGCTTTTCAGGAAACTCCATACTGTTTTCCACAGTGTCTGTACTAATTTACATTCTCATCAATACTGTATGCAAGTGTACTCTTTACATTCTCACCAACATTTACTGTATTATTTCTGGTGATAGCTGTTTTGAGGGTTTTGAGATGATATCTCAATGTGTTTTAATTTGCATTTCTCTGATGGCTATCTTTTTATATGTCTGATATATATATATACAACATCTTTTTATATGTCTGTTGGCCATCTGTATGTCTTCTTGGAAAAATATCTATTCAGGTCTTCTGCCTGTTTTTAATCAGGTTGTTGTTTGATGTTTAGTTGAATGGGTTCTTCATATGTGTTGAATATTAATCCCTTATCAGTCATATTATTTGCAAATATATTCCTTTTAAAAAGTTGTATTTTGTTTATAGCTTCCTTTGCTGTGCAAAAGTTTTAAAGTTTAAATAGGTTTACGTGTTCATTTTTTCCTTTTTAATTTCCCATGCTTGAGGTGACAAATTAAAAAAACAATATTGCTCCAATATATGTGAAAGAGTGTTATGCGCCTGTTTTCTTCTAAGAAGTTTATAGTATCTGGTCTTTAATACATTATGTCTTTAATACTTTCTTATTTTATTTTTCTATGTAGTGTTAGAGATTATTATTTAATAGTAATTGAGTCTTATAGAAATAAATTATACTCCAACATGTAAATCTTATCTCTGTACAAGTAGAGAGTATATTCAAATTTTCTAAATATTTTATTATAGAAAACTGATAGAAATAAGATTAAAGATAAGTAGAAGGGTATAAAATTTAAAATGCAAATTATTTTAATTACCTAGCTGTGTAATACAGATTTCAGATAATTAGGACATTTCCCAAGATTCATAACTATAAGCTCCTATGTGAAGCAAGGGTATAAATTCTAAGTGACTTTAAAAAGCCATGATTGACATGTGGAAATATATAATATAATATATTACACTGACAGAAGGACAAAACAATATCATCTGAAGTAATGCATAAAAAGCATTTAACAAAGTTTTCTATCCCTTCATTATATATTAGAAAAAAAAAATCCAACAAACTAGAGATAGGTAAAAATTACCTTAACATTATGAAGGCCATAATGAAATGTCCCCAACTAAAAACTGTAACTTTAACAGTAAAAAGTTGAAAGTTTTTCATCTCACATTGGGAACAAGACAAGGATGCCACTCTTAGCACTTCTGTTCAGTATAGTACTGGAATTCTTAGCCAGAACAACTAGACAGGTAAAATAAAAAGCCTTCAGATTGTAAAAGGAGAAAAAAGTATCTCACTTCATAGATGACATAATTTCATATGCAGGAAATTTTAAAAATTCTAGAAGAAGCTTCTATAACTTATAAACAAATGCAGCAAAGTTGAAAAATACCAAGTCACCACATACTAATATCAGTTACATATCTATACAC
The DNA here is from genome assembly GCA_006410675.1 of Oreotragus oreotragus. NCBI lineage: Eukaryota > Metazoa > Chordata > Mammalia > Artiodactyla > Bovidae > Oreotragus > Oreotragus oreotragus. The sequence continues at coordinate 49,882 of SJYX01001207.1, read as the reverse complement.
TTACAATGAATAATCTGAAAGCAGATTAATAAAATAGCCCCCTTTACAATAACACACACACAAAGAATAAAATACTTTGGAAAAAGCTTAACTAAGGAAGTGACTAAATTGTATACTGAAAATTACAAAATGTTACTGAAAGAAAATTTTAAAAGACACAAGTCAATGGAAAGAAATCCCAGGCTGATAGATTGGAAGACAATATTGTTAAAATATTTATACTCCCAAAGTAGTCTATAGATTTACTGAATTCCCTATCAAAAGCCTAATGTCATTTTTTGAGAAATACAAAAGAACCATCCTAAAATACATATGGAATCACAACGACCCTGGTAAGCCAAAGAAATCTTGAAGAAGAAAACAACCTGGAGGCCTCATGTCCTGATTTCTAAACATATTACAGAGCTAATATTTAGATATAATGAATTGAAATATAGCAGCACACCTTTAAAACAACTATCATTAAAATATAATGAGCTGATGGACATCTAGGTTGCCTCCATGTCCTGGGTATTATAAACAGTGCTGCAATGAACATTGGGGTACATCAGCAGAAGAACGGATAAGAAAGCTGTGGTACATATACATTATGGAGTATTACTCAGCCATTAAAAATAATACATTTGAATAAGTTCTAATGAGGTGGATGAAACTGGAACCGATTATACAGACTGAAGTAAGCCAGAAAGAAAAATACCAATACAGTATACTAACACATATATATGGAATTTAGAAAGATGGTAATGATAACCCTATATGTGAGACAGCAAAAGAGACACAAATGTAAAGAACAGACTTTTGGACTCTGTGGGAGAGGGAGAGGGTAGGATGATTTGGAAGAATGGCATTGAAACATGTACACTATCATGTAAGAACGAATCACTAGTCTAGGTTTGATACAAGATACAGGATGCTTGGGGCTGGTGCACTGGGATGACCCAGAGAGATGGTATGGGGAGGGTGGTGGGAGGGGGGTTCAGGGTTGGGAACTCATGTACACCTGTGGTGGATTCATGTCAATGTATGGCAAAACCAATACAGTATTGTGAAATAAAAAAATAAAATTTAAATTAAAAAATATATATATATATAATGAGATTCCCGGGGAAGGCAATGGCACCCCACCCCAGTACTCTTGCCTGGAAAATCCAATGGATGGAGGAGCCTGGTGGGCTGCAGTCCATGGGGTCGCTAACAGTCGGACAGACTGAGCGACTTCACTTTCACTTTTCTCTTTCATGCATTGGAGAAGGAAATGGCAACCCACTCCAGTATTCTTGCCTGGTGAATCCCAGGGACGGGNGGAGTAGCCTGGTGGGCTGCAGTCCATGGGGTCGCTAACAGTCGGACAGACTGAGCGACTTCACTTTCACTTTTCTCTTTCATGCATTGGAGAAGGAAATGGCAACCCACTCCAGTATTCTTGCCTGGTGAATCCCAGGGATGGGGGAGCCTGGTGGGCTGCCGTCTATGGGGTCACACAGAGTCGGACACGACTGAAGTGACTTAGCAGTAGCAGCAGTCTCTGTAGCAGGAGAAGGCAATGGCAACCCACTCCAGTACTCTTGCCTGGAACATCCCATGGACGGAGGAGCCTGGTAGGCTGCAGTCCATGGGGTCGCACAGAGTCGGACACGACTGAAGTGACTTAGCAGCAGCAGCAGGAATTAAGATGGCAGAGTAGGAGGAAATGGAATTTGTCTCCCCTATAAACACATTAAAAACACATACACATGTGGAACAACACTCATGGAAAATTAACTAAAGCCTGGAAAAAAGACTACCATACAACTAAGGCTGTGAAAAAAGTCTATACAAAATTAGATGGGATGGGAAGAGAAGCAGTAAGGTGGGGACCTCTGACTCCAGGAAGGGACTCAGAAGTGAGGGAAGACTACATAGGTGAAGACTGTCCATGGGGAAAGAGCCATTTGACACCTATATTAAGTGTTCCCACCCTGAGATCCTGGGTTCGGTTCCAGGGTTGGGACAGTCCCCTGGAGAAGGGAAAGGCTTCCCACTCCAGTATTCTAGCCTAGAGAATTCCATGGACTGTATAGTCCACGGGGTCACAAAGAGTCAGACACACTGAGCAACTTTCACATTCACTTTTCACTCTGGGATTCAACATGAGGAAGACAAATCCTCTTAATTGTGTGAAGAATTTGTGGAATTAACAAGAGGGTTGTGAGAAGCCAGGATTTTACTGGGGAGGTTTGCAAATATGTTTGATTACTCCCAAAACAGGGCAGAGAGTGTGGGTTATAACTTCACAGAGGTGACTGGCCAATTTCCCATGATTGCCCTGCCTGAGCCCAGCCTGAATCAAGTGATCATTCCTGCAGCACTTGCTTCACAAAGCATTTCCACACTGGATCAAAGGCTGCTACAATCAAAAAGAACCCCTACTGTGAGACAAGCAGCTCAGCCTGAAGCAGCATCTGCACAGAGCAGGAGCAGACATTACTGGCTCTTACAAGGGCAATCCTTAGGAAGCAGTCCATCTGTGGCTGAGAGCAATAGTTCATGCCCTAACTGAGGCTTCCCTGGTTACTCAGCTGGTAAAGAATTTGCCTGCAATGCAGGAGACCCTGGTTAGATTCCTGGGTCAGGAAGATCCCCTGGAGAAGGGATAGGCTACCCACTCCAGTATTCCNGAGCAATAGTTCATGCCCTAACTGAGGCTTCCCTGGTTACTCAGCTGGTAAAGAATTTGCCTGCAATGCAGGAGACCCTGGTTAGATTCCTGGGTCAGGAAGATCCCCTGGAGAAGGGATAGGCTACCCACTCCAGTATTCCAAGGCTACCCACTCCAGTATTCCTGCACTTCCCTGGTGGTTCAGATCAGACAGTGAAAGAATCCATCTGCAATGCAGGAACTGAGTTGGATCCTGAGGTTGGGAAGATCCCCTGGAAAAGGGATAGGCTAACCATTCCAGTAGAACTGCCTGGAGAATTCCATGGACATAGGAGCCTGACAGGATATAGTCCATGGAATCAGACAGGACTGAGTGACTTTCACTTTCATGCCTTAACCCATGCCAAGTGATTACACAAGCCTATCTTTCTCCAGTACTACTCCCCTCTGGGGTAAGAGTGCTGATGATAAGAGGGGAGGAAGCACACATTTAAGAGAGCAGATCTGGCTTGAACAAAGTCTAAGGGCTTCTGCTTCAGCCATGTGGGAACCAACTCAGACCCCAATAGGAGAGTCACAGCCAGTTTAGAAGAGAATCCCAGCTCACACTTGAATCTGATCCTAGTTTCTGCATCTCCAGCCCTATCTTCTATCAAGAAGACAGCTGATGTCACACCCCAAAGAAAGGCTTGACTCCTTCTTCATGTCAGATGCAGCTCTCTCATCAAAGGAAGTGGGCATTTGCAGATGGTACAGGGACACTCCTGCATAAAGACACTTTTTCATGACCACAATAGGTAACTGTTTTACCTAATTTCATAGAGATAAGAAATGTTAACCAAAATAAGAAGACAGGTATTACTTTCAATTTAAAAAGCAAGAGAAAATCCCTGAAAAATTACCTAATGAAACAAGAATGAACAATTCTCCAGATAAAGAGTTCAAAGTATTTGTAATAAGAATGTTAACTGAGTTAGGACAAGAGTAGATGTATACAGTGAGAATTTTAACAAGAAGCTAAAAATATTAAAAAGAACCACTCAGAACTGAAGAATACACTAACTAAAACACACACACACACACACACAAATCAATGAGCAGCAGACTAGATAGTACAAAATATCACAGGAGATTTGAAAGATCTAATATTAAAAATTATACAATCAGATATAAACACCATGGTAACCATAAATTAAAAAAAAAACTGTAATTGATACACAAAAACCATAGAGAAAGGAATAGAGGTATACCACTAACAAAACCATCAAACCACAAGGGAAGAAATTTTAAAAAGGAATAAAACAAAGAACTTCAAAAACAGTAAGATATCAAGTAATAAAATGGCAATAGGACATACTTATCACTAATTGTTTTATATATTGTTGGATTAAATGCTCCACCCTAAGACATAGGGTGGCTGATCAGATTAAAAAAAAATCAAGACCCACCTATATGCTACTTACAGGTACATACACAGACAGAAAATCAGAGGATGGAAACAGATACTTTATGCAAATAGAAGTAGCAGAAAGCTAGGGTAAAAATGCTCATATCAGACAATAAAGACTTTAAAAAAAGCCTAGAACAAAAAAGGACATCCTATAATAATAAAAGGATTAATAAAAGACAAGGACATTACACTCATCATATATGCACCTAATACAGGAGCGCATAAACATTTAATGCAAATATTAACAGACATAAAGGAAGACAGTGACAATAATACAGTAATAGTAGGAGATTTTAACACCTCAATCACATCAATGAGCAGATCGTCTAAATGGAAAATCAATAAGGAAGCAGTGGTCCTAAATAACAAGATAAATGAAACTTTGGTCTGGATCATCAAGAAGTAAAGAGAAAGGATCCAAATAAAGTAAGAAATGGCAGAGGTGAAATAAAAACCAATAATACATAGATACAAAAAGTCATGAGGATACTATAAAGTTATTTGCCAATAGATTAGTCAGTTTAGAAAATGGACACATTTCTAGAAACATACAACCAGCAAGCTGAATCAGAAAGAAACAGACAATCTAAACAGAGTAATCACTAATTCTGAAAATGTATTTGAAATAAAAATAAAAAGTAAAATTAAAAAAAATCCTCTCATTAAATGAAAGTCTAGGACTGAATGGCTTCACAGGGGAATTCTATCAAACATATAAAGATCTAATGACTATACTTCTCAAACTCTTCCAAGACATTAAAGAGAAAAGTACCCTCTCAAATTCATTCTACAAGTCAGTTGTTTCCCTACACATCAATATATCTGATGAATACAGATGCAAAAATTATTAACACAATACAAGCAAATCGAATTCAACAATATGTAATGAGTCATACACCATATCATGCTGGATTTATGCAGAGATCCAAGAATGATTCAATATTTTCAAGTCAATCAATGTGATATCTTCCATCAACAAAAGAAAGGACAAAATCACACAGTCATCTCAATGGATGGAAGAAAAACTTTTGACAAAATCCAACATTCATTCATGTTAAAAACCCTCATTAAAGTTGATATGTGCTGTCTTTCTGGTTCTTTGCAACCCTATGGATTGTAGTTTTCCAGGTTCCTCTGTCCATATTTTTCAGGCAATAATATTGGAGTGGGTTGCCATTTCCTCCTCCAAATCTTCCTGACCCAAGGATCAAACCTACATCTCCTGCAGCTCCTGCATTAGTAAGCATATTTTTTACCTGCTGAGCTATCAGGGAAGCCCCTAAGTTGGTATAGAGGGAGCATATCTCAACATAATAAAGACCATTTATGACAATCTCCCAAAGAAAGGCAACACCAAAGAATGCTCAAACTACCTCACAATTGTACTCATCTTAGGCAATGGCACCCCACTCCAGTGCTTTTGCCTGGAAAATTCCATGGCCAGAGAAGGCTGGTAGGCTGCAGTCCATGAGGTAGCTAAGAGTCGGACACGACTGAGCGACTTCACTTTCACTTTTCACTTTCATGCATTGGAGAAGGAAATGGCAACCCAATCCAGAATTCTTGCCTGGAGAATCCCAGGGACGGGGGAGCCTGGTGGGCTGTTGTCTATGGGGTCGCATAGAGTCAGACACGACTGAAGACTTAGTAGCAGCAGTAGCAGCACATGCTGGTAAAGTAATGCTCAAAATTCTCCAAGCCAGGTTTCAGCAATACATGAGCCGTGAACTTCCTGATGTTCAAGCTGGTTTTAGAAAAGGCAGAGGAACCAGAGATCAAATTGCCAACATCTGCCGGATCATGGGAAAAGCAAGAGAGTTCCAGATAAACATCTATTTCTGCTTTATTGACTATGCCAAAGCCTTTGACAGTGTGGATCACAAACTGTGGAAAATTCTTAAAGAGATGGGAATACCAGACCACCTGACCTGCCTCTTGAGAAATCTGTATGCAGGTCAGGAAGCAGCAGTTAGAACTGGACATGGAACAACAGACTGGTTCCAAATAGGAAAAGGAGTACGTCAAGGCCGTATATTGTCACCCTGCTTATTTAACTTCTATGCAGAGTACATCATGAGAAACGCTGGACTGGAAGAAACACAAGCTGGAATCAAGATCGCTGGGAGAAATCTCAATAACCTCAGATATGCAGATGACACCACCCTTATGGCAGAAAGTGAAGAGAAACTCAAAAACCTCTTGATGAAAGTGAAAGAGGAGAGTGAAAAAGTTGGCTTTAAGCTCAACATTCAGAAAACGAAGATCATGGCATCCGGTCCCATCACTTCATGGCAAATAGATGGGGAAACA
>SJYX01001207.1:18806-32745 GCA_006410675.1 Oreotragus oreotragus | reverse complement strand
CAGTAGTAGATATAATGGTCATCTGAGTTAAATTCACCCATTCCAGTTCATTTTAGTTTGCTGATTCCTAGAATGTTGATGTTCACTCTTGCCATCTCTTGTTTGACCACTTCCAATTTGCCTTGATTCATGGACCTGACATTCCAGGTTCCTATGCAATATTGCTCTTCACAGCATTGGACCTTGCTTCTATCACCAGTCACATCCACAGCTGGGTATTGTTTTTGCTTTGGCTTCATCCCTTCATTCTTCCTGGAGTTATTTCTGCACTGATATCCAGTAACATATTGGGCACCTACTGGCCTGGGGAGTTCCTCTTTCAGTATCCTATCATTTTGCATTTTCATACTGTTCATGGGGTTCTCAAGGTAAGAATACTGAAGTGGTTCGCCATTCCCTTCTCCAGTGGACCACGTTCTGTAATACCTCTCCATCATGACTCACCCATCTTGGGTTACCTCGTGGGCATGGCTTGGTTTCACTAAATTAAACAAGGCTCTGGTCCTAGTGTGATTAGATTGACTAGTTTTCTGTGAATATGGTTTCAGTGTGTCTGCCCTCTGATGCTCTCTTGCATCACCTACCATCTTACCTGGATTTCTCTTACCTTGGGCATGGGGTATCTCTTCACAGCTGCTCCAGCAAAGTTCACCCACTGCTCCTTACCTTGGATGAAGTGTATCTCCTTACTGCCACCCTTCTTGACCTTCAACGTGGGATGGCTCCTCTAGGCCCTCCTGCACCCACACAGCCACCCCTCTATTTTGTTACACTGATCTATATTTTTGTCTTTGTGCCAATACCATACTGTCTTGATGACTGTATCTTTGTAGTATAGTCTGAAATCAGGAAGGGTGATTCCTCCAGTACCATTCTTCTTCTCAAGATTGCTTTGGCTGTTTGAGGTTTTTGTGTTTCCATACAAATTGTGAAATTATTTGTTCAAGTTGTGTGAAAAATATCATTGGTAGCTTGATAGCGGTTGTATTGAATCTATAGATTGCTTTGGGTAGTATACCCATTTTCACTATATTGATTCTTCTGATCTATGAACATGGTATATTTCTCCATTTGTCTCATCTTTGATTTCCTTCACCAGTGTTGTATAGTTTTCTATATATAGGTGTTTTGTTCCATTAGGTAAATTTATTCCTACTTATCTTATTCTTTTCATTTTAATGGTGAATGAGATTGATTCCTTAATTTCTCTTTCTGTTTCCTAATTGTTAGTGTATAGGAATTCAAGGGATTTTTTGGTGTTAATTTTATATCCTGCAAGTTTTACTATATTCATTGATTAGCTATAGTAATTTTCTAGTGGGGTCTTTAGGGTTTTCTATGTAGAGGATCATGTCATCTGCAAACAGTGAGAGCTTTATTTCTTCTTTTCCAATCTGGATTCTTTTAATTATTTTTCTTCTCTGATTGTTGTGGATAAAATTTCAAAAACTATATTGAAAAGTATGGATGAGAGTGGGCACCCTTGTCTTGTTCCTGACTTTAGGGGAAATGCTTTCAATTTGTTTTGCCATTGAGGATAATGTTTGCTGTGGGTTTATCATATATGGTTTTTATTATGTTGAGGTATGTTCCTTCTCTGCTTGCTTTGTGGAGAGTTTATATCATAAATGAGTGTTATATTTTGTCAAAGGCTTTCTCTGCATCTATGTGATAATCATATGGTTTTTATCCTTCAACTTGTTAATATGGTATATCACATTGATTGATTTGTGAATATTGAAGAATCCTTGCATCCCTTGGATAAAGCACACTTGGTCATGATGTTTCAATATGTTGTTGGATTCTATTTGGTAGAATTTTGTTCAGCATTTTTGCATCTATGTTCATCAGTGATATTGGCTTGTAGTTTTCTTTTATGTCTGGTGTTGGTATTTGGGTAATCTCGGCCTCATAGAAAGAGTTTGGGTGTTTACCTTCATCTGTAATTTTCTGGAAGACTTTGACTAAGATAAATGTTAACTCTTCTCTAAATTTTTGGTAGAATTCACCAGTGAAACCATGTGGTCTTGGACTTTTTTTTTTTGGAAGATTTTTTATTACAGTTTCAGTTTCCATGCTTGTGGTGTATCTGCTAAGATTTTCTATTTATTCCTGGTTCAGTTTTGGAAAGTTTTACGTTTCTAAGAATTTGTCCATTTCTACCAGGTTGTCCATTTTATTGGCATATAGTTGCTTATAGTAGTCTATTATGATCCTTTGTATATCTATGTGATCTGTTGTGATTTCTCTATTTTCATTTCCAATTTTGTTGCTTTTATTCTTCTCCCTTTTTTTTCTTGAGGCATCTGGCTAATGCTTTGTCTATTTTATTTATCTTTTGAAATAATCAGCTTTTAGTTTTGTTAATTTTTGCTATAGTTCCCTTTATTTATTTTTCATTTATCTGCCCTAATTTTTATGATTTCTTTCCTTTTACTAACCCTCAAGTTCTTCATTTCTTCTTTCTCTAGTTGCTTTAGGCATAAAGTTAGGCTATTTATTTGATGTTTCTCTCGTTTCTTGAGATAAGCTTGTAATGCTCTGAATTTTCTCCTTAGCACTGCTTTTACTGAATCCCATAGGTTTTTGGTTGTTGTGTTTTATTTTCATTTGTCTCTATCCATATTTGAATTTTCTTTTTGATTTCTTCCATGATCTTTGGTTATTCACAAGTGTGTAGTTTAGCCTCCATATTTGCATTTTTAATACTTTCTTTTAACCTGTTCAGTTCAGTTCAGTTGCTCAGTCATGTCCAAGTCTTTGTGATCACATGAATCGCAGCACGCCAAGCCTCCCTGTCCATCACCAACTCCCAGAGTTCACTCAGACTCCAGTCCATCGACTCAGTGATGCCATTCAGCTATCTCATCCTCTGTTGTCCCCTTCTCCTCCTGCCCCCAATCCCTCCCAGCATCAGAGTCTTTTCCCATGAGTCAACTCTTTGCATGAGGTGGCCAAAGGACTGAAGTTTCAGCTTTAGCATCATTCCTTCCAAAGAAATCCCAAGGCTGATCTTCTTCAGAATGGACTGGTTGGATCTCCTAGCAGTCCAAGGGAGTCTCAAGAGTCTTCTCCAACACCACAGTTCAAAAGCATCAATTCTTCAGCGCTCAGTCTTCTTCACAGTCCAACTCTCACATCCATACGTGACTACTGGAAAAACCAGTAGCTGACATCTAATCTTACAGCAATTTGATCAGAAAAGATACTTGAAATGATATCTTTTTTTTTTTTTTTTAATTTACCAAGGCTAGATTTGTGACCCAGGATTAGCTCTATCCTGGAGAATGTTCCGTGTGCACTTGAAAAAAAGGTACAAATCCTTGTTTTGGGATGAAATGTCCTGTCAGTTAGGTCTAACTGGTACATTGTATCACTTAAAATTTGTGTTTCTTTCCTAATTTTTTTTGGTCAATCTATCCATAGGTGTGAATGAGGTATTAAAGTCTCCCACTATTATTGTGTTACTCTTAGTTTCCCCTTTCATACTTGTTAGCATTTACCTTACATATTAAGCTGATCCTATGTTGGGTGCACATATATTTACAGTTGTTATATCTTCTTTGTGGTTTGATCCTTTGATCATTATGTAGCATCCTTCTTTGTCTCTTTTCACGATCTTTTTTTCAAAGTCTATTTTATCTGTTATGAGTATTGCTACTCCTGCTATCTTTCGGTCTCTATTTGCATGAAGTATCTTTTTCCTGCTCTGCACTTTCAGAGGTGGGTCTCTTGAAGACAGCATATGGGGTCATATTTTTATATACATTCAGATAGCATTCAACCTATTTATATTTAAGGCAATTATTGATATGTATGGTCCCATTGCCATTTACTTGATCATTTTGTGTTTGTTTTTATAAACCTTTTCTGTGTTTCCTGTCTAAAGAAGATCCTTTCACAATTGTTGAAGAGCTGGTTTGGTGGTGCTGAATTCTCTCAGCCTTTGCTTGTCTGTAAAGCTTTTGATTTCTCCTTCATATTTGAATGAAATCCTTGCTGGATAGAGTAATCTGGGTTGTAGGTTTTGCTCTTTCATCACTCTAAGTATGTCCTGCCATTCCTTTCTGTCCTGAAGAGTTTCTATCGAAAAATCAGCTGTTATCCTTATGCGGAGCCCCTTGTGTGTTATTTGTTGCTTTTCCCTTGCTGCTTTTAATATTTGTTCTTTGTGTTTGATCTTCATTAGTTTGATTAATATGTTTATTGGGGTGTTTCATCTTGGGTTTATCCTGTGTGGGACTCTCTGAGTTTCTTGGACTTGGGAGGCTATTTCCTTCCCCATTTTAGGGAAGTTTTCAACTATTATCTCCTCAAGTGTTTTCTCATGGCCTTTCTTTTTGTCTTCTTCTTCTGAGACTCCTATGATTTGAATGTTTGGGTGTTTAACTTTGTCCCAGAGGTCTCTGAGGTTGTCCTTATTTCTTTTATTTTTTTAATCTTTTTTCCTCTCTGCTTCATTTATTTCCACCATTCTATCTAATATCTCACTTATCCTCTCTTCTGCTTCAGTTATTTTATTGTTGGTTCCTTCCAGAGTGCTTTTGATCTCAGTTGTTGCATTATTCATTACTGATTGACTCTCCTTTATTTCTTCTAGGTCCTTGTTAAACATTTCTTATATCTTCTCAATCCTTTCCTCTAATCGATTTATCTGTAACTCTGTTTTGTTTTCAAGATTTTGGGTCATTTTCACTATCTCTTTTTTTTAAAATTCTTTTTCAGGTGGATTCCCTATCTTCTCCTCTTTTGTTTGGTTTCATGGGTATTTATCATATTCCTTTACCAGCTGAATATTTCTCGGCTTTCATTTTGTTTAGATTGCTGTGTTTGGGGTGCCTATTCTGTAGGCTGGATGTTCGTGGTTCTTCTATATTATGGAGTCTGCTCCCTGTAGGTGGGGTTTGACTAGTGGCTTGTCAAGGTTTCCTGGTTAGAGGAGCTGGTGTCTGAGTTCTGGTGGATGGAGCTGGATCTCTTCTCTCTGGAGTGCAATGAAGTGTCCAGTAGTGAGTTTTGAGGTGTCTGTTGGTTTGGCGTGGCTTTAGGAAGCCTGCCATTTAATGCTCAATGTTGTGTTCCTGCTCTGTTGAAGAAGTAGCATGGTATGTCTTTCACTGGATCCTGTTGGCTCTTGGGTAGAGCTTGGTTTCAGTTTTGGTATGGAGATTTTTGGATGAACTCTTGTCTACTAATTGTCTACTCTTGTCTACTGATTCCAGGGAATTAGGAGTTCTCTGATGTTGTCAAGTTTTGCATTTAAGCCTCCTGCCCCTGGCTTTCAGTCTTTCTCTCAGTAATCTCGAGACTTCTCCATCCAAACAGCACAGATGCTAAAACATCTAGGTTAATGATGAAACAGTTCTCCACAGCAAGGGACACCCAGAGAGATTCACAAAATTACATGGAGAAGAGAAGAGGGAGGAAAGAGATAGAGGTGACCAGGAGGAGAAGAGGGGAAATCAAAAGGAGTGAGAGCAATTTAGGCAGTAATCAATTTCCTAAGTTCTCTCCACAGACGAGAACACCCAGAGAGATTCACAGAATTACATAGGGAAGAGAAGAGGGAGGAGATAGAGTTGACCATGAGGAGAAGAGAGTGAGTCAAAGAGGGAGAGAACAATCTTGCTAGTAATGAATTCCCTAAGTGTTCTCCACAGCCTGGAACACCCAGAGAGATTCACAGAGTTAAGTAGAGAATAGAAGGGGGAGGAAAGAGAGGTGACCTGAAGGAGAAAAGGGAGAGCCAAAAGTGTAGAGAGCAATCAAACCAGTTTAATCATATCCCTAATTGAAAATGGATGTTGAAGATTAGATTCTTAAAGGTACAAAACTGATAGCAAATAACAAAAAGCAAAGATTGAACATCTAGAATAGAGGTTGGACTCTCAAAAATACAATATAAAAATACAAAACAATATCAATCACAAAAATTAATATATATGAAATTTACTTTGAAAATATGATATTTTTGCAAATTAATATTAAGTTATAATAATGAAAATTAAAAGAGTAATAAAGAGAAATATTAATAGTAAAAAATAAACCTAAGAATTTCTCTGGAGCTGTCGTGGGTAGTGTGCGGTCAGTTCAGCTACAGACAGTTCCTTGTTCCAGCTTGTACTTGTTCTCAAGGTCTATAGCCCCCCTCTAATGCACAGTCAATAATGACTGCAGGGTTTTAATCTGTTGCACCTGTCACTTTCAGAGTGGTTCCTTCTTCTTTGTTTATTTTTGCTTCCTCTATTTGCAAATATCTTCAGTGTCTAATTTCCACCCTGACATAAGGGGGTGAAGGTGGTCACTTATTTAGGTTCACTTATTCTATGGTTTTTCCAGTGGTCATGTAAGGATGTGAGAATTGAACTGTGAAGAAAGCTGAGCACCGAAGAATTGATGCTTTTGAACTGTGGTGTTGGAAAAGACTCTTGAGAGTCCCTTGGATTGCAAGGAGATCCAACCAGTCCATTCTGAAGGAAATCAGCCCTGGGATTTCTTTGGAGGGAATGATGCTGAAGCTGGCCACCTGATGCGAAGTGTTGATTCATTGGAAAAGACTCTGATGCTGGGAGGGGTTGGGGGCAGGAAGAGAAGGGGACAACGGAGGATGAGATGGCTGGATGGCATCACGGACTCAATGGACGTGAGTCTGAGTGAACTCCAGGGGTTGATGATGGACAGGGAGGCCTGGCATGCTGAGATTCATGGGGTCGCAAAGAGTCGGACATGACTGAGTGACTGAACTGAAATGAACTGATTCAAGTTGTGTTGTGGGGAGGGAGGGACACTGCAAATAAATATTGCTGGTGTGTGTCAGGGGTGCTCGCACTTTATGGACCAAACTGAGTTTGCCACAGCCCAAGGCTATGTGTGCTTCTTAGGTCTACACTGCTCAGGCTCCAGTGTGTTCTTCAAGGGCACTGTCCCAAGTGGGCCCTGAGTTTTGTGCACTTCCCAGGTCCAAGCTGCTCAAGTTTTTGCTTACTCCACAGGGGCACAGACTGGCTGGGCATATGTTTTGTGCCCTTCCTAGGTCCGAGCAGCTCAGACGACCAGATGCTTGGTGAGTGCAGTGTCCTAGGTGGACCACATGTCTTACTCACCTCCTGGGTCTCAGCCACTCGGTTTCCTGGGTGTGCTGTGAGAGCACCGTCTCAGATGTGCCATGTGTCTCCTCTTGGGAGTTGATTTCAGGCTGCAATACTCCTGACAGATATCAACCATCCAGGATCCCAGGAAGACATTGCTAGCAACTTGGAGTCTGCTCACAGTTTGGTGGAAGATGCCATCTCTGGGGCCGAGCTTGCAGCAGTCCCTTAACTTCCCACTCTGGCTGTCACACACCTGCCTCTCTGCCTTCCCTAAGAGAAGGGTCTATGTTGCAGCCTGCTAGCTCTTCTTTGGTATTTACTCAATCGTTTGTTCTGTGAGTGCTTCAGGCTTCAGCATTAGAGCCTTGTGTGGCAAAGTATTTCTGTGTGTGTGTGTGTGTGAGACAATCCCAAGGTTTGGATTGTTATATCATGTTAGCTCCCTCAGATTGTCCTCAGGGCATTCAGGCCTGGTCCGTACTCTAAGGACTGATGATGCAGCCCACAGGTCCCTGCACAGCCCCAACTCGCTGGTAGCAGACATGAGCATCTGAGATACTTCTCTGCTGGCCGTTAGGGCACNTTGTTCTGTGAGTGCTTCAGGCTTCAGCATTAGAGCCTTGTGTGGCAAAGTATTTCTGTGTGTGTGTGTGTGTGAGACAATCCCAAGGTTTGGATTGTTATATCATGTTAGCTCCCTCAGATTGTCCTCAGGGCATTCAGGCCTGGTCCGTACTCTAAGGACTGATGATGCAGCCCACAGGTCCCTGCACAGCCCCAACTCGCTGGTAGCAGACATGAGCATCTGAGATACTTCTCTGCTGGCCGTTAGGGCACATTCTGTGCCTTTTTTTTTTTTTTTTTTTCCTCCAGGTTATGTTGCCCTCTGAGATTCCATCTCCCCACAGACATGCCTGTGAGATGGTTTCCTACTGTGTGGAAACTTCTCCTCCTTCAAGACTCCCTCCACAGGACAGTTCTCTGTCCCTAACACTTTTGTCTCTCTTTGTCTTTTGTCCTACCTCCTTTCAAAGAGAATGAGCTTCCTTTCTGGGTGCTTGGTGTCCTCCATCAGTGTTCAGAAATTGTTCTATGGACGTTGCTCAACATTCAAATGCTATTTTGATGAATATGTGAAGGAGAAATTGTTTTCTCCATCCTATTCCACCACCATCTTGGGACCACCCCCACTCCCCAAATCTGTATCTTTTCCAAGGAGTTGGTTCTTTGCATCAGGAAGCCAAAGTATTGGAGCTTCAACTTTAGCATCAGCCCTTGCAATGAATATTCAGAGTTGATTTTATTTAGGAGTGACTGGTTTGATCTCCCTGCTGTCCAAGGGACTCTTAAGAGTCTTCTCCAACACCACAGTTCAGAAGCATCAATTCTTTGGTGCTCAGCCTTCTATATGGTTCAAATCTCACAGCCGTATTTGACAACTGGGAATGTCATAGATTTGACTACACAAACCTTTGTCGGCAAAATGAAGTCTTTGTTTTTTAATATACTGTCTAGGTTTGTCATAGCTTTTATTCTAAGGAGCAAGCGTCTTTTAATTTCATGGCTGCAGTCACTGCAATAATTTTGGAGCCCAACTAAAACTTTAATATTGAAAGAATCTGTATCTTTTACTGGAACACATCAATCATTAGTTAAGGGCATCTAAATATGCATGTGCTCAGTTTCTTACAAACTATTATCCATATAATTAAGTTTCTTTTTTTTAAATGAATATATAATTAACATAAAACATTGTATACATTTAAAATGTGCTGTCTTGGTATGATACATCTGTAACCCCTTTTTCATGTCACATAATTATAATTTCTTTTTGTGTTGAGGATAACTGATATCTGATCTCTTAGCAACTTGGCAATTTTGAAGTATATAATATACTATTGTTGACTATAATAAATATGTTTCATTAGATCTTTAAAAATTCTTTATATACCAGGTGTAAGTTTATACACTTAAAGACCATCTCTTCATTTCTCCCTCTCCTCCATGCTTAGGTAACCACTTCTCTACAATGTTAACAGGCTCATATTTTTCATATTCACATATAAGTGATATCATGCAGTTTTGTCACTCTCTGCCTGGCTTATCTCACTTAACATTATGCCCTCAGGCTCAACTTCTTTCTCATGACTAATATTTCATTGTACGTATATACCATATCTTTTTTATTTCAGCCATTTCTGGACACTCAGGCTATTTTCATATCTTGGGTACTGTGAATGATGTTGCAATAAAAAAGAATGTGCTGTTATCTGTTTGAAATACTTTTTTTTTTTTTAGGAACCACTATACATATTTTTTTTCCTAATGGCAGTACTAATTTGTATATGTACCAACAGTGGGTAAAAGGGTTCTGTTCTCTCCACATCCTTAGCTCTTGTCATTTGGTAAAAGTCATCCTAATAGGTACAAGGTGATATCTCCTACAAGATGGGGTCTTAATTTGCATTTCCCTAACAAAGGTCCGTCTAATCAAGGCTATCATTTTCCCAGTGGTCATGTACGGATGTGAGAGTTGGATTGTGAAGAAAGCTGAGCACCAAAGAATTGATGCTTTTGAACTGTGGTGTTATACATATTTTTTTTCCTAATGGCAGTACTAATTTGTATATGTACCAACAGTGGGTAAAAGGGTTCTGTTCTCTCCACATCCTTAGCTCTTGTCATTTGGTAAAAGTCATCCTAATAGGTACAAGGTGATATCTCCTACAAGATGGGGTCTTAATTTGCATTTCCCTAACAAAGGTCCGTCTAATCAAGGCTATCATTTTCCCAGTGGTCATGTACGGATGTGAGAGTTGGATTGTGAAGAAAGCTGAGCACCAAAGAATTGATGCTTTTGAACTGTGGTGTTGGAGAAGACTCTTGAGAGTCCCTTTGACTGCAAGGAGATACAACCAGTCCATCCTAAAGGAGATCAGTTCTGGGTGTTCATCAGAAGAGCCGATGCTGAGGCTGAAATTCCAATACTTTGGTCACCTCATGCGAATAATTTGCTCATCAGAAAAGACTCTGATGCTGGGAGGGATTGGGTGCAGGAGGAGAAGAGAACGGCAGAGGATGAGATGGCTGCATGGCATCACTGACTCGATGCACATGAGTTTGGGTGAACTCTGGGAGTTGGTATTGGACAGGAAGGCCTGGCAAGCTGTGATTCATGGGGTCGCAAAGAGTCAGACATGACTGAACGACTGAACTGAATGAATAAAGACTTTCAACCATATATATATATATATATATACATACACATATATGTGTGTGTGTGTATGTGTGTGTAGGCTATTTGTATGTTTTCTTTTAAAAAAAATCTGTTCAGATATTTTGCCTCATTTTAATTTGCTTTTTATTTTGAGTTGTATGTATTCTTTACACATTTTGGAGTTAATTCCTTAACAGATGTGTGTTTTGTGTATAAGTTTTTCTCATTCTGTAGGTGGCTTTTCAATTTATTGACTACTTCCTTTATTGTGCATACTCTTCTTATGTAACATAGTCCTATCTATTTATTTAGTTCTAGCTGCCTGTGTTTTTGGTAGCTTATTCAAGAAATTATTTAGTTGGACTAGCTTATTGTTGCTTAAAGGAAAAACTTAAGGAACAAATTCAGATCTTGAGGAAAAATGAGCCATCAGAATATAATCATGCTATCACATTCTATTCTTCACCAGTCATAACTCCTTTCTCACCTTTTAGTCATGTTGTTACTAAACAGAGATATTAATATTGCTTTAAAAAATTTTAAAGATTGACAGCATGTATAAAGAGTGATGCATATGTATTTAATGAAATCTTTGATACCAAGTGGACACATGAATGTCGTTAAAATATATCAGTCAAAAAATTAAAAAATATGCTATAGGTTGTATAAATTTTGAGTTTGCAGAAAAGCAACAGAATGTAGTAAAATGTATTGACAAGTAGAAAAGCATTTAACTCTCTCAGTATTTAATTTAAAAATCTCTGCTTCGTTATGAAACTTAAGTGAGATTTAAAATAAAATACTACTAGTTTTAATTTCAGCTACTCCTTTTTAGCTCTGTATTCCTTTTCCTCTCTTAAACTAATAACAATAAATCCTACAGTTTATTACAAGATTTAACTTAGATTAGTTTATAAGACATTGTGATATTTAAATTTATAAACAGCATCTTGCTTTTATTTTCCCCCATTCCTAGTAAGTTCTGGCACATGGAAGAAATTTAGTACAAATTTTTGAATCAGTGAATGAGGGTATGTTATTATCCTGCTGCTATTGTGTCATTATTAGTATATATTATGAATCTCAAAAGAAAAAAAAAGAGTAAAAGAAGAGAAAGGAAACTGATAGATCACAAAAGCCCTCAGTTTTCATAGAAATATTAAGAAAACTAAATCTCAAGAAATTTAACATTGATCATGGTCCCAAGATGGTGGAGGAATAGGATGGGGAGCCCAGTTTCACCCCCACAGATTCATCTAAAGGTCATTTGGATACTGAGCAACTTTCACAAAGCAACTTCTGAACCCTGCCAGAGGACACCTGGCATACACAAAGGCAGCCCATTCTCTTTGAAAGGAGGTAGGATAGAATATAAAAAAACAAACAGAGAAACGAAAGAGGCAAGGAGGGAGACCCATCCTGGGGAGGGAGTCGTGAAGGAGGAGAAATTTCCAAACTGTAGGAAACCCTCTCACAGGTATGTCTTTGGGGAGTTTTGGAATTTTAGAAAGCAACATAACCCAGAGAAAAACAAACAAACAAAAACAACAAAAAAACACACAGAATAGGGGCCTAACTACCTCTGCCAGCCGAGAAGTAACCCAGAAGCTCACATCTGCCACCAGCAAACAGGGGATGGGCAGGGAGGTGAGGGTGGCATCATCAGTCCTTAATGTAAGGACCAGGCTTGAATGCCCTGAATGCCCAATCTGAGGGAGCTATCATGAGATAGCAATACAAACTTTGGGATTGCTGAAAGGAAAAAAAAAAAAAAGAGAGAGAGAGAGAGAGAGAGAACTTTCCTTCAGAAAGCTCTAATGCCACAGCCTGGCCCACTCACAGAACAAAGCAGTGAGTGAATACCAAAGGAGAGCTCAGTTCAGTTCAGTTCAGTCGCTCAGTCATGTCCGACTCTTTGCGATCCCATGAATCGCAGCACACCAGGCCTCCCTGTCCATCACCATCTCCCGGAGTTCACTCAGACTCACGTCCATCGAGTCCATTGGTTGTGCTCGGTCTTCGTTGCTGTGCACAGTTTTCCTCTAGCTGTGGAGAGCGAGGGGTGCTCTCTAGATGTGGTGTGTGGGCTTCTCACAGGGGTGGCTTCTCTTGTTAAGGAGCATGGGCTTAGTTGCTCTGCAGCATGTGGGATCTTCTCAGACCAGGGATCGAGCTTGTGTCCCCTGTATTGGCAGGTGCGACCACTGGACCACCAGGGAAGCCCCCCTGCTGCCCTTCTGACTGCACCCACTGACCCTGTCCTCACTGCTCCAGCCACACTGGCTCCCTTGCATCTTCAAACACGTCATCCAGGTTCTGCCTGAGGACTTTTGCATTTGCTGTGCCCTCTGCCTGGAATACCCTTCTCTCCATGTGGCTAGACACTTGGCTCCCTTCGGCCTTTACTGAAAAACCACCCCCCAGGATGGCTTCACAGGAGAAACGGGTTGTCTTTCTATTCAAACACCTGGGTCCCCTGTGAAGAGCCTGTGAGCACAGCTTCCCCACATAGCGGCCCTTCGCTCACCTCTATTGCCTTATCCTAAACATCCGCAGAGGTGGGTGCTGTGTCACAATTAACCTCCTCGTGAGTAAGGTATAAACTGACCCTTGAGGAACTCAAAATGAAGCAGGGCAACCCCATCTGAGCTACTGAGAAGCTTCCACTTGGCGTCACCATTCCTGGCAATGAGCTACACTCAATCTTCTTTACTCACTTCTGGGTGACCTCTGGGCTCAACGTCCCCTCCATCAAAACACTAAGAGACAGTAAGGGGATCTCCAGTGACTCATGACCCCGAGGGATAACCATTATGCTTTCTAGAATCAAGTCTTTTGCAATAATATGCCAAGCGATTATGAATCAACTTTGAAAAAGTTGATTTGAGGGTAGAAAACCTGGAATTGAATGCGTACCAGTCTTGCCCTGTTAACCAAGACCCATGCAGTTCAGCTGCAGGCCAACTCAAGCTCTATGTACTTTTGTGTGTGCTTGCCCAGTCGCTTAGCCGTGTCTGACTCTTTGTGACCCCATGGACTGTGGCCCCCATCAGGCTTCTCTGTCCGTGGGATTTTCCAGGCAAGAATACTGGAGTGGGGTGCCATTTCCTTTTCCAGAGCATCTTCCCAACTCAGGGATCGAACCTAAGTCTCCCAAGTCTCTGTCATTGGTAGGTGGATTCTTTACTGCTGTGTGACCTGGGAAGTCCCAACTTATTGATGAATGACTACTGTGTGCTGATATCTGTCCACACTGAAGTCTGTAAGGCTTTACCTGGAGAAGTCTGTCATGTAAATGGAGAAAGGAAAATATGCACTTTCATTCAAGAGCTTTTAAAAAAATGCAACAGCATACCAGGAAAGTCTGAGGCAAAATAGCTACTTCTAACAGTAGGGAGGGTAAGAAAGAGGGAGAGAGAGTGTAACAGTGGGGAGGTTAAGAAAGAGGGAGAGAGAGGTGCTGGGGAGGTTAAGAAAGAGGGAGAGAGGTGTAACAGTGGGGAGGTTAAGAAAGAGGGAGAGAGAGGTGTAGCAGTGGGGAGGTTAGAAAGAGGGAGAGAGAGGTGTAGCAGTGGGGAGGTTAGAAAGAGGGAGAGAGAGGTGTAGCAGTGGGGAGGTTAGAAAGAGGGGG
>SJYX01001207.1:0-18716 GCA_006410675.1 Oreotragus oreotragus | reverse complement strand
GTTTCATGGTGTCACAAAGAGTTGGACAAAACTGAGTGACTGAACTGAACTGATGGATTGAGACTCTATTTAATGTTTTCTACATATATATTTTAATGCAGTATGTTTTGTTGAATTATCAATGTGCTAATAAACAAGAAAGATATTGCCCTTGCAGAAACACTAGGCACATATGTGTGACTAAAACTGCAATCTTATACATTAAATCTCCAGTGAAAATTGATCTGCCAAATAGTACTACGTTCAACCACCTCTGGGGAAAGCATATGTCTCTTATCTAGTGAGCTTAGGAAGATACCCACTTTGAGTAGCAGAGGGAATTGAAAAGCAAATGAACAAACAAAACTTGTATCAGTTATACCACCCTTAAGTGTCCTTGAAAAAAAAAATGCTTGAAAATGCTTTAAATTAGACCGAAAATTGAATGTTTTAGTGCTCTAAGGAAGTTTGTAATTTACACCAAATTTATTCCAATATCAAGAATAAATTAATAAATTCCCTCTAGTTAATTTTGGTGGCATATATTTACCTATATTAAAAAAAATCTCTACATAATAATCTCTAAAGTATTGGTGATGTGCTGTGCAGTGCTTAGCTGCTCAGTCATGTCTTACTCTTTGTAAGCCCATGGATTCGCATGTTTGCCAGTTTTCCTGTCCTTGGGGATCCTCCAGGCAAGAATCCTGGAATCAGTTGCTATACCCTTCTCCAGGGGTTCTTCATAACCCAGGGATTTAACCCAGGTCTCCCAAATTGCAGACATTCTTTACTGTCTGAGACACCAGGAAAGCCCATGAATCCTGGAGTGGGTAGCCAATCTTTTCTCCAGGGGATCTCCTTGACCAAGGAACCAAACTGATGTCTCCTGCATTTCAGGCAGATTCTTTACCAACTAAACTACTAGGGAAGCCCTATGTGTTGGTTGTTTTTCTTGTTCAGTCGCCCAGTCATGTCGGACTCTGCAACACCAGGGACTACAGCACACCAGACCTCACTGTCTGTCAGCATCTCCTGGAGTTTTCCCAAGTTCATGTTCATTGTGTTGGTGATTCAGTCCAGCCATCTCATCCTCTGATGCCCTCTCCTCCTTCTGCCCTTAATCTTTCCCAGTGTCAGAGACTTTTCCAATGAGTCAGTTCCTCACATCAGGTGGCCAAAGTATTGGACCTTCAGCTTCAGCATTAGTCCTCCCAGTAAACATTCAGGGTTGATTACCCTTAAGATCGACTGGTTTGATCTCCTTGCTGTCCAAGGGACCTTCAGGAGTCTTCGAAAGCACCACCGTTTGAAGGTATGAGTTCTTTGGCATTCTGCCTCCTCTATATTCTGCCTCCTCCAGTCCAGCTCTCACAACCATATGTGACCACTGGAAAGACCATAGCCTTGACTATACAGACCTTCGTTGTCACAGTAATGTCTCTGCTTTTCAATACATTGTCTAGATTTCTCATTGTTTTCCTGACAAGAAGCAACCCTCTTCTGATTTCATGGCTGCAGTCACCATCTGCAGTGATTTTGGAGCCCAAGAAGAGGAAATCTTTCACTACTTCCACCTTTTCTCCTACTCGCCATGTAGTAGTGGGGCCTGATGCTATGACTTTAGGTTTTTTGTTTGTTTATTTTTAATATTTAGTCTTAAGCTGGCTCTTTCACTCTTCTCCTTCACATTCATCAAGAGACTCTTTAGTTCTTCTCTTTCTTCCATTAGAGTGGTATCATCTATATGTCTGAGGTTGTTGATGTTTCTCCTGCCTATATTGATTCCAGCTTGTAACTCAGGCAGCCTGGCATTTCTCATGATGTGCTCTGCCTATAGGTTAAACAAACAGGGTGACATCAAACTGCACTGTTGTACTCTTTTCTCTTGAACCAATTCGTTGTTCATTATAAGGTCCTAACTGTTGTTTTTTGATCCAAATACAGGTTTCTCAGGAGATGGGTAAGATGATCTGGTATTCCCATCTCCCTAAGAGTTTTCTACAGTTTGCGGTGATCCACACAGTCAAAGGCTTTAGAATAGTCGATTAAACAAGAGACAGATATTTTTTTCTAAAATTCTTTTGCTTTCTCTATAACCCAGCAAATGTTGGAAATTTGATCTCTTGTTCCTCTTCCTTTTCTAAACCCTGGATACACATCTGCAAGTTCTTGGTTCCCATAATATTGAAGCTTAGCATGCAAGATTTTAAGCAAGACCTTACAGCATGGGAGACGAGTGCAATTATCTGATGATTAGCACATTCTTTGGTATTAACCTTCTTGGGGATCGAGATGAGGATTGACATATTCCAGCCCTGTGGACACTGCTGGATCTTCCAGATTTGCTGACATAGTGAATGTAACACCTTGATGGCATCTTCCTTTAGGGATTTAAATAAGTCTACTGGAACTTCATCACATCCATTAGCTTTATTAAGAGCAGTGCTTCTTAAGCCCCACTTGGCTTCACACTCCATAATGTCTGTTTCTTGGTGATTAACTGCACCATTGTAGTAATCTGGTTCATCAAGATTATATATATATATAATCTGTGTATGTATGTATGTATATTATATGTATATATATATATACATACATACATACACAGTTTTCTCCACCTATTCTCTCTATCTTTTCTTGATCTCTTCAGTGTCTACTAGTTCTTTACCATTTTTATCCTTTATTGTGCCTATTTTTGGGCAAAATGCTCCCTTGATGCTTCCAATTTTCCTGAAGAGATCTCTAGTCTTTCCCCTTTGTTCTTTTCTTGTATTATTAAGCATTGTTCATTGAAAAAGGCCTTTTTGTCTCTTCTAGGTATTTTTTGGAACTCTGAGTTTAATTGGCTGTACCTTTCTCTCTCTCCCTTGCTTTTTTCCTCTCTTTGTTCTTCCACTATTTGTAAAACCTCCTCAGATAACCAGTTTGCCTTCTTTTCATTTTCTTTGGGATGGTTTTGTTCATTGCCTCCTGTATAATACTATGGACCTCTGTCCTTAGTTCTTCAAGCACACTGTTAACTCGATCTAGCCCCTTGAACCTCTTTGTTACCTCTACTGTGAATTCTATGGGATTTGATTTAAGTCATACCTGGCTGTCCTATCATTTTTCCTGGTTTTATTTAGTTTAAGCCTGAATTTTGCTATGAGAAACTGATGATCTGAGCCACAGTCAGATCCAGCTGACTGTATGCAGCATCTCCATCTTCAGCTACAAAGAAAGTAACCAATTTGATTTTGGTATTGACCATTTGGTGAACTCCATGTGTAAAGTCATCTTGTGACTAGTACTAGTGGTATTAAGTGTTTATATCAAATTTTAGTTGTGTGTTCTAAAGAATGACAATTTTTTTTTTCTCTAGTGGGTCAAATACTAAATATTTCAGACTTTGTGTGTCATTCAGTCTCTGTCACAATCATATCTCTGCTGGTGGAACACAAAAGCAGACGTAAACAGTTAATAACAATTGAGTCTGTCTGTGTTCTGATAAAATTTTATTTATAATAATGTGGTGGGCAGGACTTGGCCACTAGCATATAGTTTGATGATCATTAGCATACACTGTCAAACAATATCTGTGTGCAAAATCATCTCCATCTAAGAATCATTGTTCTAGAGAAACTAGGGTCAATGCAATCATGGATACCTGTTACACTCTGTATACTTAAAATATTCTACCTTTTAAAATAGATATGTTTTAAAGATATGTTCTCTAAATAAAAGTGCATAGAGTTTAGTGGAACAGAAAACTCAGATGATAAGCACTGTGAGGACAAGAACTCCGTAATTGTTATTTATCACTAGCTGCAGAACCTGATAGAAGAAACTATCAATAAACATTTATCCAAAAAGCAAATGAATAAAAGTTTGCAAAAATAATTACAATGAACAATGTAGAACTATTTGCCAAGTTTTAAGTTATTACCTTATTTTCCTTAAACACATTTTCTATACTCTCAGACTCTGTGAAGCATGTTTCCTTAGGTAACATAATTCTCTGCTAAGTCTTTGCAACAGGGCATGGTATAAGCTAGAAGGTTGAAAGAGAAAGAAGGAATATGCAGTATTTTGTTGTGGTCTCTTTCCTGGTTCTGTTGCCATCACCTTAGCAGAACGCAGTGATGGTTTTCCAAACCACAGCACTTTGTTCCATTATTAGCAACCTTCACAACATTTATGAAATCAGAATCATGGAACCCAATGCAGAGGGACTTTCTCCTCAAACATCTGAGTTAAAGCTTGAAGGATTCCTACTTTAAATTTCTTAAGATTTAAAAATTCTAATCCCTTTTACTCCTGTTAGAGATATAGTGTTAGAGATATAGCTATTTTTTGTTGCTGCTGTCAAAGGCAGGAGGTGAAGGGAATGACAGAAGATAAGATGGTTGGATGGCTCCACTGACTCGATGGACATGAGTTTGAGCAAGCTCTGGGAGTTTGTGATGGACAGGGAAGCCTGGTGGGCTGCAGTACATGGGGTCGCAAAGAGTCAGACATGACTGAGTGACTGGACTGAACAGACTGGACCTCTTTTCTCCTCCAGCATTAGAAGTATAGCTATTTATTGTTGCTGTCTACCTAAGACAAAACCTCCATCTACATTTTTTGCCTTTCAGTTTTTCAATGCATAGTTAACAAGTCTGTATATTAAATTATTTTTGCTAAAGTAATTGCTGTGATTTTTATGCCCAAACTGAATTCTGAATGATACAAACTAAGGGAATAAAAAATATGGACACCATTCATTCCATGGTCAGTAAAATGGAGATAGGAGGGCCAAATGACTTAAAGAGATGATTTTTAATTGGTTCCTGAAAAAATTATAGGTGTTTGACAGCCTAACCATTTTTAAGGGTGCATGTATGTATGCTAAATCACTTGTCATGTCTGTTTGTGACTCCACAGACTATAACCTGCCAAACTCCTCTGTCCATGGGATTCTTCAGACAAGAATACTGGGTTGCTGTGTGCTTCTCCAACACCATAGTTCAAAAGCATCAGTTCTTTGGCGCTCAGCCTTCTTCACAGTCCAACTCTCACATCCATATATGACCACAGGAAAAACCATAGCCTTGACTAGATGGATCGACTGAAAGGAGATCCAACCAGTCTGCTCTGAAGGAGATCAACCCTGGGATTTCTTTGGAAGGAATGATGCTAAAGCTGAAACTCCAGTATTTTGGCCACCTCATGAGAAGAGTTGACTCATTGGAAAAGACTCTGATGCTGAGAGGGATTGGGGGCAGGAGGAGAAGGGGATGACAGAGGATGAGATGGCTGGATGGCATCACATACTCGATGGACATGAGTCTGAGTGAACTCTGGGAGATGGTGATGAACAGGGAGGCCTGGCGTGCTATGATTCATGGGGTTGCAAAGAGTTGGACATGACTTAGCGACTGAACTGAACTGAACTGTGTGCTTCTCCAGGGGATCTTCCAAACCCAGGGTTCAAGCCTGCGTCTCTTGTTTCTCTTGCATCTCTTGCATTGGCAGGTGGTTTTGTTACCAGTAGCACAGCCTGGGAAGCCCTCATTAAGGTTATTTGAGGAAAAGATAATGAGGCTCCTGAGCGGAGGAAAACACACACACACACACACACATACACAGAACTGTGAAATAGTAAATTTAGAGACTCTGATAATATTTTAATAAGTAGATAGGAAAGATTAATGTGATTACAATGGGGCTAGGGTGATGCAGTACTGGATATCTTAGGGTATCAATCGTTCACTCAATTGCTATGTCAAATTTATGGAGTAAACAAAATAGAATTTGTCTATAAAGAGATAGCATATTCAGTCTAGTTGAAAGATTGATACTAAAGAATTAATTTTACTAATAATTATATAATTAAAAATTCCCCAAAGAAAAATAAATGGAAATTCAGAGAGCTAGAATGAAGAATTAATAAGAAACTTTTAAATTAAGATGTGGTAAGAAAATCTTTTCTTGAGAAAGTGACATTTAAGCTAGAACCAAAAGACAAAAATTATTTTGGCCAGAATTAGAAAAAGAGTTTGCTGTAAATTTGGGCCTTATCCTTGGCTTTGTTGAAAGATTTAAATATGAAAGTTGCATGATCTTAGTTCTGTTTTAACCTAGAATCTGTCATAAAGAATGAAGTAACACAGAAAGAGAGAAACCTGTACTACTTATTAATATATATATATGGAATCTAGAAAAATGGTCTTGATTAAACTATTTGTAGGGCAGGAATAGAGACACAATCATAGAGAACAAACTTGTAGACACAGTAGGAGAAGGAATGGATGGGATAAATTGAGAGAGCAGCATTAGCATGTATACACTTAGTTTGGTTCAGTTTAGCTGCTCAATTGTGTCAGACTCTTTGTGACCCCGTGGACCACAGTTATGGATTTTCATAAATTTATTTGAAATTATAATAATAATATAATAGTTATATGTATTTTTGTTGTTTGTTTTAGCTAATATTAAGTGAGAATAATTGTATCCAATTACTTTAATTTTTTTTGACAAGCCAACCCTTACTTTACTTCCTATTTCAGTTCTTCTCTATTACTCTGCTTGGTTCATATTCTCCTCTCCCTTGCTATTTGGAATATGCCTCCTTTCTTAGACCTTATGCAAGTACTTGCTTTGCCTTCTTCCTGAACAATATTGACTAAAAATGACTTTCTTAAACTGTCTTTTGAAATGACAACTTATTTAATAAATCTTCCTTCAGTTCAGTTCAGTCGCTCAGTCGTGTCCGACTCTTTGCGACCCCATGAAGCGCAGCACTAGAATGAAGTAACACAGAAAGAGAGAAACCTGTACTATATATTAATATATATATATGGAATCTAGAAAAATGGTCTTGATTAAACTATTTGTAGGGCAGGAATAGAGACACAATCATAGAGAACAAACTTGTAGACACAGTAGGAGAAGGAATGGATGGGATAAATTGAGAGAGCAGCATTAGCATGTATACACTTAGTTTGGTTCAGTTTAGCTGCTCAATTGTGTCAGACTCTTTGTGACCCCGTGGACCACAGTTATGGATTTTCATAAATTTATTTGAAATTATAATAATAATATAATAGTTATATGTATTTTTGTTGTTTGTTTTAGCTAATATTAAGTGAGAAAAATTGTATCCAATTACTTTAATTTTTTTTGACAAGTCAACCCTTACTTTACTTCCTATTTCAGTTCTTCTCTATTACTCTGCTTGGTTCATATTCTCCTCTCCCTTGCTATTTGGAATATGCCTCCTTTCTTAGACCTTATGCAAGTACTTGCTTTGCCTTCTTCCTGAACAATATTGACTAAAAATGACTTTCTTAAACTGTCTTTTGAAATGACAACTTATTTAATAAATCTTTATTTCAATGCTATTCTCCCAAATCATCCCTCCCTCTCCCTCTCCCTCTCCTTCTCCCTCAGAGTCCATAAGTCCGCTCTACACATCTGTATCTCTTTTGCTGTCTTGCATACAGGGTCCTCATTACCATCTTTCTAAATTCCATATATATGTGTTAGTATACTGTATTGGTGTTTTTCTTTCTGGCTTACTTCACTCTGTATAATTGGTTCCAGTTTCATCCATCTTATTAGAACTGATTCAAATGTATTCTTTTTAATGGCTGAGTAATACTCCATTGTGCATATGTACCACAGCTTTCTTATCCATTCATCTGCTGATGGACATCTAGGTTGTTTCCATGTCCTGGCTATTATAAACAGTGCTGCGATGAACACTGGGGTACATGTGTCTCTTTCTATTCTGGTTTCCTCAGTGTGTATGCCCAGCAATGGGATTGCTGGGTCATAAGGCAGTTCTATTTGCAATTTCTTAAGGAATCTCCACACTGTTCTCCATAGTGGCTGTACTAGTTTGCATTCCCACCAACAGTGTAAGAGAGTTCCCTTTTCTCCACACCCTCTCCAGCATTTATTGCTTGTAGACTTTTGGATCGCAGCCATTCTGACTGGTGTAAAGTGGTATCTCATTGTGGTCTTGATTTGCATTTCTCTGACAATGAGTGACGTTGAGCATCTTTTCATGTGTTTGTTAGCCATCCGTATGTCTTCTTTGGAGAAATGTCTATTTAGTTCTTTGGCCCATTTTTCTGCTTTTGAATATGTTATCTAGGTTGCTCATAACTTTTCTTTGGGAACTTAATATAGAATAACATTTCACTATATCAAAATACATTCACTTATTATGCCGTATTTTTATTTCTAGCTCTTATCAATGAATTATTTATTTGTTTACCATTGTTAATCCCCACTGGAGTATGAGCTCTGTAACAAATAGAATTTTATCTGCTTCTGCTTTATTGTATCCCTGGTGTAGGAGTTTAATAAATTTTACTGAAGAACAAATATGAATTAAATATTTTAACACTCCACAATAGCTTTCTTTAAGTCTATTAATAGCTTTGGTTTGAAATCTAATTTGTATTACATTAATATAGCACGGTTGTCCCTAACTGGGGATGATGAAGGAAATGGCAACCCACTCCAGTATTCTTGCCTGGGAAATCCCATGGACAGAGGAGTCTGGTGGGATACAGTGCTGCGGCTGCTGCTAAGTCACTTCAATCGTGTCCAACTCTGGGCGACCCCATAGACGGTAGCCCACCAGGCTCCCCCATCCCTGGGATTCTCCAGGCAAGAACACCGGAGTGGGTTGCCATTTCCTTCTCCAATGCATGAAAGTGAAAAGTGAAAGTGAAGTAGCTCAGTCGTATCTGACTATACAGTGCATAGGGTCACAAAAAGTTGGACAGGACTGAAGTGACTAAGCATGCAATGTAACCCAGTGCTTCTCACCTGGTGGGGGAGGGTGTAATCTAAGGGTGATTTTATAATATCTGGAGATATTTTTGTTTGTTACAATAGGAGGAGGGTAGTACTACTGGCATCTAGTGTGTATAGGTCTTAGATGTTGCTAAACAACCTGAAAGGACATACCTTTATAACAAAGAATTATGTATGAAATATCAATAGTGTCACTGCTGTGAAATCTTGATGTAGCCACTCGATTTTCACTTTGATTAGCATGTTCTTGTATCATTTTACTTTATTTTACTTTCAATTCTAACATGAATTTATGTTTATATATGTGTTTCATTAAATGATTGCCTATGTTTATATTTGTATATGTTAATTAAATAGTTAATCTGTTTAAATTCACCATGATGCTTGGTATATTTGGAACACCTTTATATATGCTGATTATCTCTCTTCCTTATTCTGTTTCCTGAATTCTTTTATATTGATAAAGGAATTTTTTAGAGTTTTTAAAAACTTTTCACATAAGTATGAAAATCAGTTAATTTCACAAGTTTAACATACCTCTATGTCCAGCACTCAGATTAAGAAATGGGGTTATCACCATCACCCCATGTTGTCATGCTCCCTACCAGTCTCTAGCTAATCACAAGAAACCACTATTCAGACTTTTTAGCAGCATAGAGAAAGGTGTGTGTGTGTGTGTGTGTGTTTTAGTATGTTAGTTGAATAGATTTATAGAGTATGTGTTATTTTTTTCTGATTCTTCATTCAATATTGTGATAAAGAATCATTCTTATTTTCCATGTAGTTGTAGATTTTATGTTCTTGTGGTTATATCACATTTTGTGAATTTACCAGAGTTAATTTACTCATTCTATGTCTTATAAGCATTTGAATAGTTAACAATTTCAGATGATTATTAATAGTGCTGCTATACACACTAGAACAAATCTTTTGTTAAATCCATGTCCACATTAAATCTGAGGATACATCTTTAAGTAAAATCATCAAATAATTTTCCAAATTGGTTGTACAAATGTATCCTCTGACAAATGGTACACAGAATTCTGGTTGCTCCCCATTCTTACCAACAATTAATATTTTTAATCTGCTTCATTTTGTACATTCTGCAGTTTGAGCATTGTGGTGTTGTGATTTTATTGATAGCTGATTAAGTTGAACAATACTTTTGCCTATATTAATTAGGTATTTTGATATCTTTTTTGGTGAAGTATCTTTTTAAATCTTTATATCTTTTTTCCTTGAACTTTTTTCTAATTGATTTATTGGAGAACTTTATATGTTTTGCATTTGTCAAATATTTGTATTGTGAATATCCTTTTCCTCTTGGGAGTTTGCCAATAAGTTGGTTTTTAATCACCTTAGTTCTTCTCTATTGGTTTAGAGTACATGCATTCTATTTTAACTATTACTTTTAACATTTTAACATACACAGGATTATATGTGTACTCTCAACACTGCATTCAAAAGGATATATTCTTTTACCCATTCACTCATCCTGTGAGAGATATGCTTTCTTTGTTCTAGTATTTTCGTTTGTTCTTTTTTTTTTTGTAATCCTACAATTAGACATTAACTTATAATTATTTTATATAGTTTATGTTTCATAAAATCCATCCATATATTGCATATTTTCTTGTATTTCAGTTCTTCTGTGTAAAGTGGCTTCCTTTTGAAGCAGTCCTTTAGAATGGTGATTCTAAAATTGATCATACAGAAAAATAACGTGTTAGGCTTGTTGAAACAGAAATTACTGGGCAACTTAAAAGTGCATAGACTCCTTCGAGGGTGACTCTGGCAACCTGGAGTGGATCCAAGGGAGAACATGGAGATGACACCCACATTCAGCTCCTGGATGTAAACTTAAAAGCCTGACGCCACTGCAGCATCTTCTAAAGCATGCAGATGGGTCTCCTTCTGAAGTATGCTAATGAGCCTCAGTCAGGGAAAGGTTGGAAATGGGGTTTTTCTATCTACTTCCTCTGTGCTCAGCCTGAAACTCTGTTCTAAGGAGTCAGAAAGAGTCCTCGGGCACTAACTTAAAATATTTCTTCGTTTGCAGTTGTACTATGGGTCTGGACATCAGCCTTATTGGGTTTCAGAGCATCAGGTGGAAGTTTTATAAGTTGAGGTGCTAGATATTGGGCCCAATTCCTTTACTCCTCAAGCTGAAGCGGAGAGTGTGAGTTCTTTTCTGATTGTACGATGTTGTGCTGGGGATGTGGTTTAGGTGACCGTGTGTTTGAGCCTTTTGTACCCATTTCAAGATAATCACTGATGCAATGGACATGAACTTGGCCAAACTTCTGGAGATGGTGAAGGACAGAGAGAGGCCTGGTGTGCTGCTGTCCATGGGGTTCCAAAGAGTTGGACATGACTGGGTGACAGAGAAACAATCTCTCTTTCAGCTCCTGTGTATGAGTTACTCACAGAGTTTCTGGAATTTATTTGGTGGGAATTGCACCATGTGTGGCTATACAGCAGCAGCCTCCTATTTCACCATCTTGGAACAAAATTTGGTCTTTCTTTTCACTCTTTCCTAAT
Organism: Oreotragus oreotragus; assembly: GCA_006410675.1. Lineage (NCBI taxonomy): Eukaryota > Metazoa > Chordata > Mammalia > Artiodactyla > Bovidae > Oreotragus > Oreotragus oreotragus. Next base: position 7,403 of record SJYX01001207.1, on the reverse strand, counting down.
CTTGTCATCAAACCTGTTTCCTCACAGTAATCCACATCTCAGTAAATGGAACCTCACATATTCAGGTGTTTAGGTCAAAAAATTTCTCATATTACTCTTTTTTATCATATTGCACTGTGCTCATACTCTAATTTCAAGTTACATTGACCTTCTCTGTTCCTAAAACAGACCAACAAGACCTTCCTCTTAGGGTTAAAAACAAAACAAAACATTATTTTATTGAAATATAGTTGATTTACAATATTGTGTTTATTATTCACAGCAAAGTGATTCATTTATATATATTTATACAAATATATACATACACACATTATATATGTACATATATATTTATATTCTTCTTCATATTCTTTCTCACTGTGCTTTATCACAGGATACTGAATATAGTTCTGAGGCTGTACATTAGGACCTTGTTGTTGGGGCTTTTTGCATTTACTATTTCCTCAGCTCTTCCTCTAGACACATTCATGACTTGCTCTTTTTCCTCCTTCAGGTCTTTATTCCCATGACACAATCTGTAAGACTGTCCTTGGACACATAATAGTGGAGCCCATTCTAGCACATTTCCTATATTCTTTTATATATTTTCTTAGCATGTATTGTTCTTGTTTAGTGTTCCATGAAGGAAAGGGTTATTTTCTTTTATTTTCAATACTATATTTCTAGTGTCCATAACATTGCCTGGCACACAACATTGAATAAATAAATTGATCTTAAGTATTGTATTATTTCATTTCCTTTGTTCTATTGTTCTATATTATTACTTGATCTTTTGTGTTATAAACTTTAAAAAAATTGCTTAGTTGTATATAGATTTTCTTTTTTTCCCCCTAATTAAAGAGACCATAAGTTCCTTTGTGATAGTAGCTATATTATCTTATTTTAAAATCTAGGTTTAAGATAAATAGTTCAGGGAGATGTTTATTTACTCATTTATCAATTTTTGTAAGATATTTGCAATATTAATGTGTTGTGTAGAATTAATGTTTTATTTAATGATTTACAATGTTGAGTCTGTTAGTGCTCAAGATATATGATTTTATTAATGAACAATGGGAATTTTAATTAATATTTTACTTTTTTCCCAAATTCACAATAGATTATATAATCAATATTTCTTTATTATACATATTGCTCAAGTATTTAGTTACTTGTATCTTGTTTACTGATATTTAATCTCTTAAGTCTTTACAAGTAAGTTATTCTTCTAAAACCTAAATTATTATGCTGTTCTCTTTGCTTACTCCTGTTTTTTTGAGTATTTCTGGGGACATAATTTTTTTTTAATATTTAGAATATATAGTTTCTTTATAGTTATTTTGATTTCCTATTAATTGAACATTTTATTAAAATCCAAAATGGATTCATTTATAGGATATGTATTTGAAGATAAAGCAAAAAGAACAATACAATCTGTAGTATTTTTAGTGCTAGTTTAGTTACCAACATATATGTTCCAAAATGCATCATGAATAAAAGCCTGAGAAAATTAAAAAGGATACACACCATTTCAGCAAGTGGCAAAAATATAGTGCTTCAACAGGGCAGAGCTGGCATGAATAAGTTGGACTTTCACATCCATGTTTGTAAGAATTATTAAAATCCAGTGGAAGAAAGAGTGGAATAGATACTTAGATATTTTTAGTTTATGGATTCTGTTTCTTGATCTGTAAGCTAGAAGACACATGAACATTTCTTCCAAATTACTCTAGTGAGTTTGGAAGTATATATAAATCATAGAAATAATTTTAATGATTAAAAAAAAACACATCTAAATAAAAAGTAATACAAATTTGCTAAGGAAAAAATTTCCATTAAAGACTTTTTTAGGCAGTCCTATGTGGATTATTCTTAAAACAATTGTAATTTGTTAAAATTAATTTTCTTATTCAAGAGAGGTAAAAACTGTCCTTTTTTTTCTGTTTAATTTGTCTTTATTCTAAAGCCTTTACATAGCCATGAAAATCTGAATTGTACATTAGTAAATCCAATAAAATTAAGAGTGACAATGAAGAGTTGGAGGAGCTAGACCTATGCAGAAGAGGCATTAGGAAGGTGGAAAGTGCTAAAAATCACCACATTTTGGAATGCAGGGTCCTGTGAAAGGCACTGATGCCCATTAAAAGTTTAAAATATCATAATATTACTAGTTTATTTTTAAGACCTTGCATTTCACCTTAAAATACACTCAACTATATTTTAAACTGCTTGGTGGCAGAGGTTATAAGTAACTTTTTTTTTTTCATTCACAATGAAGCACATGTCACTCAGTAAAAATTAAATATCTAATTAATGAATGCTACATTAGATATTCTTTAACCCTAAATTAAGGCAGTTGTTAAGCATTTTCTTCTTTTTATTCTATATGACTAATCTGAAAGTACAATATTTGAAACTCATTCTTCTATCTTATTTTGTAGTATCTCACAGGTAAGTTTCTCAGGAACCAGAAGCCTCTAGAGAACTGGCCAACAACTGCTCTAATGAATTTTACTTCTCACAGGGAAGTACATTGTAATGTAGTACATTACTCTATAAGAACTACTGCAGAGAGTATTTAAAATTTTGAAGATATAATTTTATCCCAGACATATCTGCTTAAGCTCTTTCAATTGCAGTAGAGGCAGCAACAAAATATTGTGCCAAGTACAGCATGTCTGCATGTGCAGGGGAGAGAGAGACACACACACACAGAATGAGAAAGAGAAACAGAAATGTTTTAGCTAAAGTTGTTAAAGTTTAGGCCCTCAAAGTTGAGTAAGAACTGTATATTTCCCATTCTTTCTTGAAGAAAAAAAAAACAAAACAGAGTGGAATATGTGAAAAGGAATACTTATATAGTTTTCTTTGAGGGAAAATCTCTCTAGATATGTATATTTCAATTAACTAATTTCTAAATTTCTAACATAGAAAATCCTTGTCTCTGTGTCACATCAATTGAAAATTAATTTTTTCAGCCAACAAAGACCAATTCAAAGAGAAAAAAAAATGATCTCATGAGTTATTATTGTTCATTTTCATTTTGAGTACATAAAAATGAGGACAGAAATGTACTGTTCATTTGGAAATCCTCTCTACAACTACCCTTCAAGAACAATAGAAAGTAAAGTCTTTTACACCTTTTTCAAACTAGTTTGTCTTCCTTTCATTCCAGCAACAAAATAAGCACATTGAATTATATTCAAAATGAATATCTATTGAACCTTAAGAAGTGGTTCAGGGTGAAGTGTGAACAAAAAATCCTGGTGATGGCATACAGACTGCAGAGACAAAAGCGGATTGGAAGACAGTGATTCCAGAAGGAGGCTCTCACTGGAAAACTTGCCTATTGCCTCATAAGACTTCTCTAGAGTCACTGAAATTTGCCAAAGACGAACTTTGTTGCTCTTCTAGTTCCTCTTTCAAGCATCATCGGGGAGTTCATCGGGGTGTTGCATAAGGGAACACATATTGAATCAATCTACAAATGAAATTAATTAAGACAGGAGTGTTGGGGAAAAAAAAGTAAATTAAGTCTAAAATAATTTCAGGTTTTAAACTGCTTGTTCAGTTCAGTTCAGTTGCTCAGTCGTGTCTGACACTTTGGGATTTCATGGACTGCAGCACACCAGGCCTCCCTGTCCATCACCAATTCCCAGAGTTTACTCAAACTCATGTCCATCGAGTCGGTGATGCCATCCAACCATCTCATCCCCTGTCATCCCCTTCTCCTCTTGCCTTCAATCTTTCCCAGCATCAGGTTCTTTTCCAAGAGTCAGTTCTTCGCAACATGTGGCCAGAGTATTAGAGCTGGAGATTCAGCTTCATCATCAGTCCTTCCAGTGGATATTCAGGACTGATTTCCTTTAGAAATGAATGATTTGATTTCCTTGCAGTGCAAGGGACTCTCAAGAGTCTTCTCCAACACCACAGTTTAAAAGCATCTATTCTTCAATGTTCAGCTTTCCTTATGGTCCAACTCTCACATCCATACATGACTATTGGAAAAACCATAGCTTTGACTAGATGGACCTTTGTTGGCAAAGTAATGTCTCTGCTTTTTAATATGCTGTCTAGGTTGGTCATAACTTCCCTGGTGGCTCAGGTGGTAAAAGCGTCTGCTTGCAATGCGGGAGACACGGGTTTGATCCCTGGGTCAGAAAGATCCCCTAGAGAAGGAAATGGCAACCCACTCCACTTATCTTGCCTGGAAAGTTCCATGGATGGAGGAGTCTCATAGGCTAGAGTCCCTGGGGTCGCAAAGAGTCAGACACGACTGATTGACTTCACTTTCACTTTCAGGTTGGCCATAGCTTTTCTTCCAATGAGCAAGCATCGTTTAATTTCATGGATGCAATCACCATCTGAAATATTGAAATATTAGAACTCCCTAGTATGATCCTCATCCTGATCAATCTTGTTATGTTCAAGAAGTTAGAAGAAATTTGACAGTACTTTTATTAACGTCCAAAGATAAAATCAGAAATGTGGAAGCCAGATGTTACAAGTATTAATGATGCTTACATATTTCAATTATATTTTGGATAATAGAAAGTTGAATAGAATTATGTAATGTCTCTGCTTTTTAATATGCTGTCTAGGTTGGTCATAACTTCCCTGGTGGCTCAGGTGGTAAAAGCGTCTGCTTGCAATGCGGGAGACACGGGTTTGATCCCTGGGTCAGAAAGATCCCCTAGAGAAGGAAATGGCAACCCACTCCACTTATCTTGCCTGGAAAGTTCCATGGATGGAGGAGTCTCATAGGCTAGAGTCCCTGGGGTCGCAAAGAGTCAGACACGACTGATTGACTTCACTTTCACTTTCAGGTTGGCCATAGCTTTTCTTCCAATGAGCAAGCATCGTTTAATTTCATGGATGCAATCACCATCTGAAATATTGAAATATTAGAACTCCCTAGTATGATCCTCATCCTGATCAATCTTGTTATGTTCAAGAAGTTAGAAGAAATTTGACAGTACTTTTATTAACGTCCAAAGATAAAATCAGAAATGTGGAAGCCAGATGTTACAAGTATTAATGATGCTTACATATTTCAATTATATTTTGGATAATAGAAAGTTGAATAGAATTAATACAATTTCTTAAAATTGTCTATTACTTTATGTTAGAAAATATTTACAATTGCAGTTATCATACACTTACATATATATATATGTATACATATATATATATATGTATATAGAGAGAACATTCAAGTTTGCAACACCAGGGAGTAACTAAGTAGTGCTTTAAATTTAGATTTCTATGAATACAAAGCTTTCTCTTTGTATAACACAGAACATTTTCTTACAAATAAATAAGAGCATACATCTCAGTTTGCTTTCTACTTTATACCAGGAATATGTATGGCAAGGTATGTATGTTACCTATGCTCCCTTCCAGTTAGAGAAAAAAATATTTATTTTTCCTGACATTCTACCAATCTCTTACTTTATTTTCCTTTCATATAGGCTTAAGCACCTGAAGAAAATAACTCCTTAGCTGCCTAAGTGTCTGTTGGCAAAGCAATTTTATTGTATCCACTTGAAGATATAGCAACACTCCAGCAAGAGTACATTTATGGGAAAGCTAGAATGAAATCAAATAAGCAAGTAACTCATTTTTGTCATATTTATACAATACTTTACGTTTGCACTGTGCTATACAATTATCTTCACAGCTTCTGTGTGAACTTTATTATCTATGTGCTATCATATGAAGAGGAAATTGAAGCACACTGAAGTTAGGTCACTCCCCCAAGGTGATATGAAAGTATTCTGAGAAACTCAGATTTCAAGAAACATCTGTTGCACAAAGTAGAAGATATTCAAGGTTATTTTGTGCAAGTAGAATTAAATAAAGACAATACTTAGTGTGAAATAAGCAAAAATATATTTGAAGTTCAGTCATCAGTTTAGGAATAATTTTCTATATATGGAAGCAAGACTATTAAGACAATTTTTTTTAGACATCTGTGCACACTAATCCTTACACATAAAATAAAAAATAATGAGCTTATACTTTGAATACTATGTTTAAATATTATGTTTAAAGTCAAGGTTTGGGTAAACTAATTCTAAAATAATGTAATAAACTAACTTAAAATATCTAAAGACAATAGTTAAGCAAAATAGATATCACTGTAGTGGAAGGTGATTCAAAGTTGTTAAAAAAAAACACACAGAGATATGATAATTATGTTTTCATGTGGTTAACCAGATCAAACAAAATTCATGAAAGGAGATGCTCTTTCTAAATTTTTAATTTATATTGGAGTATAGTTGATTAAAAATGGTGTGTCATTTGCAGATGAATGGCAAAGTTATTCAGTTATATATATACATATATCTAACCATTTTCAAAATATTTATCCATTTAGGTTACTACAGAGTACTGGACTGAATTCCCTATGCTATACAGTAGGTCCTTGGTTATCTATTTTAAATATAGCTGTGTGTACACGTTCATCCCAGACTCCCAAATTCTCTATCCCTCACCCACCACTGCCCCCTGATAATCATAAATCTGTTCTCTAAGTCTGTGAATCTGTTTCAAATAAGCTCATTTGTACTTTTTTTTTTTTTAAGATTCTGCATATAAACATTCTTTTTAATGGCTAATATTCCATTATCTACATGTACTTCCCTGATGGCTCAGATAGTAAAGCGTCGACCTACAGTGTGGGAGACCTGGGTTCGAACTCTAGGTCGGGAAGATCCTCTGGAGAAGGAAATAGCAACCCACTCCTGTACTCTTGCCTGAAAAATCTCATTGACGGAGTAGCCTGGTAGGCTACAGTCCATGGGGCTGCAAAGAGTCGGACACGACTGAGCAACTTCACTATCACTATCACGTCTGTATCCATTTATCTGTTAACGGGCATTTAGGCTGCTTATATGTCTTGGCTATTGTAAATAGCACTTCATGAGGTGCATGGGTCCTTTCAAAGCATGTTTTTCTTCAGATACTTGTCCAGGGTTATATGGTAGTTTAATTTTAGCTTTTTTTTTTTTTTTTTAAGGAACCTCTGTGTATGTGTGTGTGTTTGTGTGTGTGTGTGCCTGTGTTCAGTTGTGTCTGACTCTTTGCAACCATACTCTTCTCCCTATTGGCTGTACCAGCTTACATTCCCTCCAACAACAGTAGTAGGAGGGTTCCTTTTTCTCTACATCCTCTCCATCGTTTATTGTTTGTATATTTTCTAATGATGATCATTCTGACTGGTGTGAGGTGGTATTTCACTGAATTTTTCCTCTCATAGTTGAGATTATTTCTTCAAAATGTGGAAATAAATGAACAATTTTAAAGGATATGTTATAAATAGAAATCAAGCCTACTTAGCACATAAATAATGATTCTTGTAGGTTAATTTTTAAAAAGAATAAAAACTTTTCTTAACAAAGACTGGAAGAGGTGCATGTGAA
>SJYX01001206.1:202143-225782 GCA_006410675.1 Oreotragus oreotragus | reverse complement strand
TGAAATTAATTATCTCTTAAAGACACTATCTTTAAATACAGTCATAATCTGATGTACCAGGGCTTAGAACGTTAACACGTGAGTTACATACGTGCATCTGGTACAGTGCTTGGCATACAGGAAGCACTCAGTAAGTGATGCCAAAGGTGAGGGTGATGATGAAGATGATGACACGCTCCCGACTGGGAACTACTGCAACAGGATGACAAGCCATCAGTGCCCATTAGGAAGCTGCTCTGGGTTTGACTNCGTTAACACGTGAGTTACATACGTGCATCTGGTACAGTGCTTGGCATACAGGAAGCACTCAGTAAGTGATGCCAAAGGTGAGGGTGATGATGAAGATGATGACACGCTCCCGACTGGGAACTACTGCAACAGGATGACAAGCCATCAGTGCCCATTAGGAAGCTGCTCTGGGTTTGACTGGGACTGATCCTTTGGGATCAGGATCTGGGAAGGCCTGGATTTGGGAAGCCATGCACCAGATAAATTTGCACATCCATTGACTTTGTATTCAGAGCCATGTGGCTTCACACCCTCATGATAACATTCACTAGCTGGAGATTCTGAGCAAACCCACTTAGTTAAGCCTCAACTTCTCTCACGCAACAAGGTAACAACTGCCAAGGACCTTGCAGTGAGAGATCCCCAATGCTGGATCTTTCCTCCATCTGTGAGCAGAAAGACCAGTTTTGAGTGGCATTAGAGCTGTCTACCAGTGATGACTTTGGGCAAGCCACACCTGGGTGCTCAGATGCTTCAGCTCTTGCCTGGGAATGACCATCCCAATCCCAAGGGTTGTCATAAGGTGGGAATGAATCAAGGTAAATGAAAGTGCTTTGCTACCTGCAGAGCATCCTGTACAGGTGAGATGTCAGCCCCCTTTTGAGACACAAGTCTTCAAAGGTCTTTGTGAGAAGGTGCCCACACCCACACACCCAATTCCAAGAAAAACACAAGAGGTGGGGGCCGTGTGGTTTCATCCTTCATGACTCACAGAGGCCACTCCTGCTGGGTATTCAAATTCTGTGGCTAGAGGAGCTGTGCTTTTTGACTATTCACCCACACCCACTCCTCTCTTGTCCAGAGGGAGGGAGTGGAAGGCCAATGTGACTTGGAAATTTATCCCAAGGCTGTGAGATTCTTTGGGGAGGCAGGTGCTAGGATGTAAATAAGGACATCAGGAGGGGGCATGAATTTTCTGGTCAGTAAAGGAGGAGACTGACGCTGAAGCTGAAGCTCCAATACTCTGGCCATCTGATGCAAAGAGCTGACTCACTGGAAAAGACCCTGATGCTGGGAAAGATTGAAGGCAGGAGGAGAAGGGGATGAAAGAGGATGAGACAGTTGGATGGCATCACCAACTCAATGGGCGTAAGTTTGAGCAAGCTCCGGGAGTTAGTAATGGACAGGGAAGCCTGGCGTTCTACAGTCCATGGGGTCACAGAGAGTCAAACATGACTGAATGACTGAACTGAACAGAAAAGAGGAGAGGATGTCCATCCTTGACAGCAGGAAATCCAAGTAGAAAAGTCCAGGAGATGGTAGGGGATACTGCTTCCCAGGTAGCACAAAAGATCCCAGGTTGGGGTCAGGAGATAAATAATAAAGAAAGATGTTACCTATAGTAAGGCTGGAATTGCAGATAGGAGAAGGGGGGAGAAGAAGAAATGAAACAGCAGGAAAGGAGGGGAAGGAGAGGGAGTAAAGGGCAAAGCCTCAGAGAATGCCAATATTTAGGATCTTAGGGAAAATAGGAGCTATAGGATTAGACAGATAAAGCTGTCAGAGAGAAAGAGAGCCATGCCAGGGTTGGGAGATGTCTTAGTCAGCACAGGTTGCCAGAGCAAAAGACCATAGCCTGGGAGGCTGAAATGATAGAAGTTTATTTTCTCACAATTCTAGAACCTGGAAGTCTGAGATCAGGGTGCCAGCATGGTTGGGCTCTGTGAAGGACCTTCTCCCAGGCTTGAAGACAGACCCCTTCCAGTTGTGTCCCCACAGCGTAGAGAAAGAGAGCTAGTTCGCTAGTATCTCTTCTTATAAGGGCACTAAACATATTGGAACAGGGCCCCACTCATGACTTTATTTAACTTTAAGTACACCCTTAAAGGTTCTGTCTCCAGATGCAGTCACACTGGGGCTAGGGCTTCAACATATGAATTTAGGAAGGAACACCATTCAGTCTGGACTTCCCAGGTAGCACTAGTAAAGAATCGCCTGCCAGTGCAGGAGATGTAAGAGATGCAATTTGATCCCTAGGTTGGGAAGATTCCCTGGAGGGGGAAATGACAACCTGATCCAGTATTCTTGCCTGGAGAATCCCAGGGACAGAGGAGCCTGGTGGGCTACAGTCCACAGGGTCACAAAGAGTCAGGGATGACTGAAGCAACTTAGCATGTACCATTCAGTCTATTGTAAGAGGGCAGAGGGGACATGGAAAAGGGAAGACAGCAGCCCAGCCAGGGGGGTCCTGGCATCACACTGGGCCTAGAAACCACACTACTAAGAGTCATCACCTGGTAGCAAGAACCCTGTGTGCAGATCTGTCTGGGCCACACTGGAGGTGGATGGGACAAGCCCCTTTCCCTGTCTGGTCCCAGTTTCCCTGTGTTTATAGTACTGGAGGGGATGCTAGTCTCCTAGCAGGCTCTCAATGCAAGGGGTGAATGCCCCTAGGGCTCAAAGAAGAGTCAGAAATTCTTTAAACAGGCCCATTCAAGGTAAAAATAAGGGTTGGGGGATAATACAAAGGTCAGCGGCTTGAGACCCTCCCCTAAGAGCAAGGGACTCTTGACTCAGCCTACCTAGAAGCAACATTAGAAGTAGTTGCCTAGAGCAGACTTTGTGCTTGAAGAAAAGAAAGAGGGGGCTGCGTTTATCCCACCCACCCAACTCTATCTCACTCTGAAACAAGAAGCTGAGTAGTGTTTAACTTCAAATTAAATTTGAGAGCCATCATTTTTAAAAAGCTGACTCCTATTTATATGCCTGTTTAGCTAAGAGATTGGCTGTTTCATGATGTGACTCTGTGGGTCTCAGATTGTCATCCATCCAGCAGAGTCTGTCTTGGTGCCCACAACTATAGACTCAGGTCATGGAAGGGCTCCCTGCAATAGGAGAGATAGGCTAGGAAGAGCTGAAGTTAGGAGAAGCATAAAGGACAGGAGGAGCACAGAAGAGGGTTATATAATTGAGCCTGGATGTTGGCAGGGGAGAGATCTGGGAGGCCTCATGGAGGAGGTGATTTCTGAGCTGGGAACTGGAAGAGTTCTACAGGTGAAACAGGGGGCAGAGGGAGGGCAACATTCTAAGGAAAAAGCCTAGGAGTAAGATCAAAGAAGATGCCTTTGACCTGTTCCAAGTTCAGGAAGGAAAAAAGACAGGCCAACAGAGCCAGAACATGAAGAACCTAGAAGGCTGTGCTGAAGAGTGCACTCCTTCCTGAGGGCAGTGGAGAGTCAGCAAGGAATCTAAGCACGAGAGTGAATCTGACTTGATTCGTTCTCTCTTTGTATTTTCTGAGGAAGTGGAATTGCACCTTGGATGCAGAAAATATCCTCATGGTATTCATCATCCACTTTGACGAGTTTCCCTCTTCTGTTTCCACCTTTGATTTGCTTTTTGTTGAGACAGTGGAATTTTACAGTTCAGTTTCCGCAAATCTGCAAGGCGCACATAAAATGAGGTTACAGCAGTTGTTTTATAGAACAGAATGAAGAGCAAAAATCACCTATCTCACTTTATAAAGCTACTATAACCCTGATACTGAAACCTGACAGGGATGGTGTCATAAAATAAAGTGTAAGACAAATTTCAGTATGGCCACAGAGTTTTTTAACTGTTATACAAAATGGTGTTGATTTTAACTCAGCAAGCAATGCGTAAAATATATAATATCCAAGTATTACAAGAATATTCCTTCAGACAACCTGTTAATGTGCTATACCGGGAATGGACTGAAACGTGTTCCCCTAAAATGCATCATATAGTGAAGTCCTGACTCTCAGCATCTCATAATATGACTATATTTAAAGACAGAGTCTTCAAAGAGATAATTCAGTTAAAATGAGGTCATTAGGGTGGGCCCTAATCTAACAGGCTTCCCGGGTAGTTTGAACAGTAAAGAATCTGCCTCCAATGCGGGAGATCTGCATTTGAACTCTGGGTCAGGAAGATACCCTGGAGGAGGAAGTGGCAACACACTCATCAGTTCTTACCTGGAGAATCCCATGGACAGAGGAGCCTGGTGGGCTATAGTCTATGGGGTCACAAAAAGTTGGACATGACTGAATGACCAACATTTTCACAATCCAATAGGACTGGTGTCTTTATACAATCTGGAGATCTGGACACAGATACAGAAGGAAGAGGCTATGAAGACACAGGGATAAGAAGGCCATCTATAAGCCAAAAAGAGAGGCCTCAGAAGAAACCAACCCTTAAACTGAAGAAAGCAGGGAAAACCAACAGACCATTCAGGTACAACCTAAATCAAATCCCTTATGATTATACAGTGGAAGTGACAAATAGATTCAAGGGATTAGATCTGACAGAGTACCTGAAGAACTATGGACGGAAGTTCGTGACACTGTACAGGAGGCAGTGATCAAAACCATCCCCAAGAAAAAAAACGCAAAAAGTCGAAATGGCTCTCTGAGGAAGCCTTACAAATAGCTGTGAAAAGAAGAGAAGTGAAAGGCAAAGGAGAAAAGGAAAGATATATTCATTTGAATGCAGAGTTCCAAAGAATAGCAAGGAGATATAAGAAAGCCTTCCTCAGTGATCAATGCAAAGAAACAGAGGGAAACAATAGAATGGGAAAGACTAGAAGTCTCTTCACGGAGAAGGCAATGACACCCCAGTCCAGTACTCTTGCCTGGAAAATCCCATGGATGGAGGAGCCTGGTAGGCTGCAGTCCATGGGATCGCGAAGAGTCGGACAGGACTGAGCGACTTCACTTTCACTTTTCACTTTCATGCATTGGAAAAAGAAATGGCAACCCACTCCAGTGTTCTTGCCTGGAGAACCCCAGGGATGGGGGAGCCTGGTGGGCTGCCGTCTATGGGGTCACACAGAGTCGGACACGACTGAAGCGACTTAGCAGCAGCAGCAGCAGCAGCAGGGGTCTCTTCAAGAAAATTAGAGATACCAAGGGAACATTGCATGCAAAGACGGGCTCAATAAAGGACAGAAACGGTATGGACCTAACAGAAGCAGGAAGTATTAAAAAGAGAAGTTAAGAATACACAGAAGAACTATACAAAAAAGATCATGATGCAGACAACCATAATGGTGTGATCACCAGCCTAGAGCCAGACATCCTGGAATGCGAGGTCAAGTGGGCCTTTGGAAGCATCACTACGAACAAAGCTAATGGAGATGATAAAATTACAGCTGAGCTATTTCAAGTCCTGAAAGATGATGCTGTGAAAGTCCTTCACTCAATATGCCAGCAGATTTGGAAAACTCACCAGTGGCCACAGGACTGGAAAAGGTCAGTTTCCATTCTGATCCCAAAGAAAGGTCATGCCAAAGAATGTTGAAACTACTGAAAAACTGCACGCATCTCACACACTAGCAAAGTAATGCTCAAAATTCTCTAAGCCAGGCTTCAACAGTATGTGAACCGTGAACTTCCAGATGTTCAAGCTGGATTAAGACAAGGCAGGGGGGACCAGAGATCAAATTGCCAACATTTGCAGGATTATGGAAAAAGCAATGGAGTTCCAAAAAAACTTTACTGACTACACCAAAGCCTTTGACTGTGTGGATCACAATAAACTGTGGAAAATTCTGAAAGAGATGGGACTACCAGACCACCTGGCCTACCTCTTGAGAAATCTGTATGCAAGTCAGGAAGCAACAGTTAGAACTGGACATGGAACAACGGACTGATTCTAAATTGGGAAAGGAGTACATCAAGGTTAAATATTGTCACTCTGCATATTTAACTTATATGCAGAGTACATCATGCAAAATGCTGGGCTAAATGAAGCACAAGCTGGAACCAAGATTTCTGGGAGAAATATCAATAACCTCAGATATGTAGATGACACCACCCTTATGGCAGAAAGCGAAGAAGAACTAAAGAGCCTCTTGATGAAAGTGAAAGAGGAGAGTGAAAAAGTAGGCTTGAAACTCAACATTCAAAAAACAAGATCATGGCATTCAATCCCATCACTTCATGGCAAATAGATGGAGAAACAATGGAAACAGTGACAGACTTTATTTTCTTGGACTCCAAAATCACTGCAGATGACTGAAGCCAAGAAATTAAAAGATACTTGCTCCTTGGAAGAAAAACTATGACAAACCTAGACAGCATATTAAAAAGCAGAGACATTACTTTGCCAACAAAGGTCCCTCTAGTCAAAGCTATGGTTTTTCCAATAGTCGTGTATGGACATAAGGGTTAGACAATAAAGAAAGCTGAGTGCTGAAGAACTGATGCTTCTGAACCGTGGTGTCGGAGAAGGCTCTTGAGAGTCTCTTGGACTGAAAAGATATCAAACCAGTCAATCCTTAAGGAAATCAGTCCTGAATATCCATTGGAGGGACTGATTCTGAAGCTGAAAACTCCAATACTTTGGCTATCTGATGTGAAGAATTGACTCACTGGAAAAGACCCTGTAGCTGGGAAAGATTGAAGGCAGGAGGAGAAGGGGACGACAGAGGATGAGATGGTTGGATGGCATCACGGATTCACGGACATAAGTTTGAGCAAGCTCCAGGAGCTGGTGATGGACAGGGAAGCCTGGCATGCTGCAGTCCATGGGGTAGCAAAGAGTCAGACATGACTAAGCGACTGAACTGAACTGAATTGATACATTTTTTTTTAATGTACAAATCATAAGTGTCATTCAAAGAATTTTCACCAAATAAACATATCTGTGTAAGCAGCACCATCCCAGAGGCCTCGATGACCCCTTTAAAATCAATAGTCTTGTTATGGTCTGAATTGCATTGCCCCCATACCCCTGCCCGCAAAGGTGGCTCAGATGGTAAAGAATCTGCCTGCAATGTGGGAGACCTGGGTTCAATCCCTGGGTAGGGAAGANCAAATAAACATATCTGTGTAAGCAGCACCATCCCAGAGGCCTCGATGACCCCTTTAAAATCAATAGTCTTGTTATGGTCTGAATTGCATTGCCCCCATACCCCTGCCCGCAAAGGTGGCTCAGATGGTAAAGAATCTGCCTGCAATGTGGGAGACCTGGGTTCAATCCCTGGGTAGGGAAGATGGCTACCCACTCCAGTATTCTTACCTGAAGCATTCTATTGACAGAGGAGCCTGGTGGACTACAGCCCATGGGATCACAAAGAGTCAGACACAACTGAGCATCTAACATTTTCACTTTGCAAATTCATATGTTGAAGCCTTAATTTCCAGCATTACTGTAGGGAATAGGACCTTTAAGAAGGTAATTAATGTTAAATGGGGTCAAAAAGTAGGGCCCTAGTCAAACAGGACGGGGGTCTCTGTAAGAAGAGGCAGAGGCAACTTCACTGGTGGTCCAGTTGTTAAGACTTCGAGCTTCCAGTGCAGGGGGCACAGGTTTGATCCTTAGTCAGGGAAATAAAATCCCACATGTCGTGAGGTGCCGCCAAATAAAGAAGAAGAGCCAGAGACACCAGGGGGGCATGAAAACGAGAAAAAGACATGGAAGGACACGGCAAGAGGCAGCCGCCTGCAGGCCAAGGAGAAAGGCCTCAGCAGAAACAGACCTGCCAGTGCCTTGATCTTGGACTTCCAGCCTCCAGACCTGTAGGAAGAGTTCTGATCAAATCTATGTGCACATGTGTTTTAATTTCATCTAAGTGGCACATGCAAAAATTACTCAAAAGCTGTGTGTCAGGCATGGTTCTACTTTATTTCATTTAATTCTTACAACTGTTTAAAATCTACACTTGTTGCCATATATATCTACGCCATCTGTGGACTCTGATTAATGCCTAGGGCTTTATAGTGTGCTGACACTACGTTCTACTTTCCTGTTCCCCCAGAGCACCCCAAGGACCTCCTGATCACCTTGTTACCAAAAGCAATGCTGCGATGAACACGTTTCAATATGTTCCCTGAGGGACCTGTATAGAAAACCTGGGATGCTCACCAGTAACAATGCCGAGTCCATCAGAGCTGATACATTATCTTGGCTAAATTCTGTCTGATGGCTCTCCAAAATCACTGCCTCGGTCTACACCCACACTAGTGGTGTGGAAGAGTCCCTAGATCCTCATATCCCTGTAAATGCTTGACATTATCCAATTGTTTCATCTTTGCCAGCAAGTGTAAAAGTTTACCATTGTGTTAACTCTCATCTCCAATTATTAATGAATATACTCACAAGCCATTTTGGCTTCTCTTGCTGTGGATTGCTTATTTGTACATATTGCCCAATATGCCAGCAAATCGGTAAAACTCAGCAGTGGCCACAAGACTAGAAAAGGTCAGTTTTCATCCCAATCCCAAAGAAATGCCAAAGAATGTTCAAAGTACTGTACGATCGCACTCATTTCACAAGCTAGCAAGATGATGCTCAAAATCCTTCAAGCCAGGCTTAAGCAGTATGTGAATCAAGAACTCCCAGATGTGCAAGCTGGATTTAGAAAAGGCAAAGGAACCAGTGATCAAATTGGCAACGTCCACTAGATCAAAGAAAAGGCAAGGGAATTCAAAAAAAACTATCTACTTCTGTTTCATTGACTACACTAAAGGCTTTGACTGTGTGGATTATAACAAACTGTGGAAAATTCTTAAAGAGATGGGAATACCAGACCACTTTATCACTTACTGAGAAACCTGTATGCAGGACAAGAAGCAACAGTTAGTTCTGGACATGAAACAATGAACTGGTTCAAAATTGGTAAAGGAGTACATCAAGGCTGTATATTGTTACTTATATGCCATTGCTTATTTAACATATGTGCAGAGTACATCATGTGAAATGCTGGGCTGGATGAATCACAAGCTGGAATCAAGATTGCCAGGAGAAACAGCAATAACTTCAGATATGCAGATGATACTACTTTAATGGCAGAAAGCTAAAAGGAACTAAAGAACCTCTGGATGAAGGTGAGAGTGAAAAGGTTGTCTTAAAACTCAACATTCAAAAAACTAACACCGTGGCATCCAGTCCCATCATTTCATAGCAAATAGAAGGAGAAACAATGGAAACTGTGACAGGTTTTATTTTCTTGGGCTCCAAAATCACTGTGGATAGTGACTGCAGCCATGAAATTAAAAGATGCTTTCTTCTTGGAAGAAAAGCTATGACAAACCTAGACAGCATATTCAAAAGCAGAGATAACACTTTACCAACAAAGGTCCATATAGTCAAAGCTACGGTTTTTCTAGTAGTCACATATGGATGTGAGAGTTGGATCATAAAGCTGAGTGCTGAAGAACTGATGCTTTTGAATTGTGGTGCTGGAGAAGACTCTTGCGGGGAAGGCAATGGCACCCCACCCCAGTACTCTTGCCTGGAAAATCCAATGGACGGAGTAGCCTGGTGGGCTGCAGTCCATGGGGTCGCTAACGGTCGGAAAGACTGAGCGACTTCACTTTCACTTTTCTCTTTCATGCATTGGAGAAGGAAATGGCAACCCACTCCAGTGTTCTTGCCTGGAGAATCCCAGGGATGGGGAGCCTGGTGGGCTGCGGTCTCTGGCGTCGCACAGAGTCGGACACAACTGAAACGACGCAGCAGCAGCAGCAGCAGCAGAAGACTCTTGAGAGTCCTTTGGACAGCAAGGAGATCAAACCAGTCAACCCTAAAGGATATCAATGCTGAATATTCATTGGAAAGATTAATGCTGAAGCTGAAGCTCCAATACTTTGACCACCTGATGTGAAGACCCACTTCACTGGAAAAGACCCTGATGCTGGGAAGGTTGAGAGCAAGAGGATAAAGGGTGACAGAGGAGAAGATGGTTAGGTGGCATCATTGACTCAAGGGACATGAGTGTGAGCAAACTCGGGGAGATGGTGAAGGACGGAGAAGCCTGGCGTGCTGCAGTCCGTGGGGTAACAGAGAGCTGCACACATCTTCGTGACTGAACAGCAGCAGCAACATTTTGCCCAACTTTCCATTGGGCTCCCCATCTTTTCTTAAAATTTTATATAATGTCTTATACACTCCAGGTTTTAGATGCGGCATCTGTGTGTGGCATCTGTCTATAGGAGTGTCTCAGTCCCAGCGCTGTTCGCATTTTGTCCTGAGAGTCCTTCACTGAGGCCCTGGAGCACGCTCAGTAGCATCCCTGGCCTCGGTGCCCTAGATGCCAGTAGTGCCTCCAGCCCTGTGGTGATATCAAAACTGTCTCCAAACATTGTCAGTGTCCTGGGATGGTGGGCAAAATCAACCCTAGCTGAGAACCACTGATCTATAGATCATCTTCCCACTGGGTTATGACTAATCTAATCCCATTGATTAAAAATCCAAATTTTTGATTAAAAATAAATTAATTTTTCACATTAGACTTTGCATTTGGGGATCTTGTTTGAGAAGACTTCCTTATGCCTAGGTTTAAAGAAATATTCCCTTACATTTTCTTCAATCTGTTTTATTGACATTTGAATCTTCAATTTATCTGGAGTCTACTTGTGTGCTCTGGGTAGGAATCCAGCCATGATATATATAATCAACCAGTTTTTAAAGGCATCTGCAAGCCCGTGAGATCTTCCCCATTGCTCTGTGGTGGCGTATTTATCAGGTATCAAGTTCCCATATATGTGTGCCTTGTTCCTGAGCTCTCCATCCTCTTCCATGGATCTAATGACATTCCTTCTGCGGAAACCACATAGCTCTCTATTACTCTTTTTAAAATACACTTCCAGAGA
Source organism: Oreotragus oreotragus (assembly GCA_006410675.1). Taxonomy (NCBI): domain Eukaryota; kingdom Metazoa; phylum Chordata; class Mammalia; order Artiodactyla; family Bovidae; genus Oreotragus; species Oreotragus oreotragus. Next base: position 214,935 of record SJYX01001206.1, on the reverse strand, counting down.
TACTGCATTTTTTAAATTTTTTGACATGTACCACTGCTATATTTCCACTCCAGTGTTCTTGCCTGGAGGACAGGGGAGCCTGATGGGCTGCCGTCTATGGGGTCGCACAGAGTTGGACAGGACTGAAGTGACTTAGCTTAGCAGCAACTGCTATGTTTATGTATGCACTTATTTTTGGCTGAGCTGGGTCTTTCCTTGTTGCACGCAGGCTTTCTCTAGTTGTGGGGGAGAAGGGGGACCCCGCCACTCTCTAGCTGGGCATGGGCTTCCCGCAGTGGTGGTTTCTCTTGTCGTGGAACACCTGCTCTAGGCGCACACATTTCAATAGTTGTGGCACAGGGATCTCAGTGGTTGTGGCGTGCGGGCTTCATTGCTCCACAGCATGAAATCTTCCTGGACCAGGGATGGAACCCACATCCCTTGCCCTGGCAGGCAGATTCTTATCTCCTGTACCATCAGGGAAGTCCTACTACAACTTTTTAAAATATTTTAATATCTGGAAGACACGTCCCTCCTCTTTTTAAAAGTTGCATCAGCTATTTGCAGACCTTTATATTAATTTGAGAAAAAAATTAAGTTTCTCAACAAATATGGAGTTCTAATTGCATTTTAAAATTTTTAAATTTATTTGAAGTAGCTGACACGTATACAATGTTATTTTATCACAAACCTGAAATATCTCTCCATTTATTTAAAACTTTATGTCCTTTAATTGAATTTTTTTTCCATAGAGAACTCATTTATTCCTTGATAAACTAATTCCTAGGAATCGTTTTTATAGCTACTATGAGTGGCAGCATATTTTCTTTTATGTGTTCTATGGCTGATGTTTGCTGGAGTGGAAACAAGCTGTCGGCTTTTAGTAGCCGGTCTTGTGTCTGACAGTCTTGCTGAATCTTCTTGTTAGTTTCATTCAGTTGGCTTTCTTTGTCAATGATCACAGCACTTGTGAATAATGAGCGCTTTATCTTTTCCCTTCAATCTTCACACCTCTGTATTAGTTTGCTGGGGAATCTATAACAAAGTGCCATAGGCTGAAGAGCTTAAACAGCAGAAATGTATTTTCCCACAACTCTAGCGGCTCGCAGTCCGAAATCAGGCGTCCGTAGGGCTGGTTTCTCAGCTTGTCGACGGCCGTCTGCTCCCTGTCGTCACGTGGTCTTTCCTCTGTACCTGTGTCCCAGCTTCCTCTTCTTATAAGGACACCTGTCCTACGGGATTAGGGCCCACTCAAATGGCCCCATTTTAACTTCATTATATTTTTAAAGACTCTATCTCCAAATACAGTCACAATCCAAGGCCTGGGGGTTAGCACCTTAACATATAAATTTGGAGGAACACAACTTCTCATTTCTTATTCTTGGCATCAGCTGCAGGGAAAAACCAAGGTGCCCCGATAGTTCTCTGCGCCACAGCCGAGTTGTACCAGGCAGGCACTGGGGCCCTGAGGCACTGAGTGGGAGACAGGAAAGAGCAGAAGTCACATCTGTGTGGTGAGGCTTCGCATCCCCGTCTGCCTCTGGCTCATATTCCCTCCACATGCCAAGTCAGGATGGCCTCCCTGGAGCTTCTCACAGATTTAGACTAGTTCTTAAGTGCCTCCATGCTTCCCTCTCCTTCCATAGTGTCCCCAGAGTTCAGGTTGTGGTGGCAGGGGTTAGGATACAAGGGCCAGTGGGAGTGGTGTGAACAAGCCAACCAGAAATCCCTGTGATCTGATCCGGCTTTAGAAAGATCTCTTTGGCTGGTGTAGAAACTGAATTAGAAATGGGGAATCCTGGAGACTGAGAAACTAGATAAAGGGCTATTGCAATAAATGAGCTGTCAACTCCTAGACAGAGGTAGGGTGCTGGGAATGGAGATGGTGTTGATAGGACTTGGTAATTCTTTACGTGTGGGATAAAAGGCAAGAAAGAAGTCATGAATGATTCCTAGGTTTCTGTCTTGGGCAACTGAGTGGATGGTGGTAACTTACACTGTGTATCACAAGACAGTCTGGGGTCAGGGAAAGGACTCAAGGAGGACTCAAGGAGATTGACATGCCCACAAGACATTCAAATTGAGATGTTTAACAGAGAGCTGGGGCTATACGGCTCGTGGTCAGGATAGAAATATGGACTGGATGGCCTTGGATGTCATTAGCCCATGAGTGGGAATTGAAGCCATTGGAATAGATGAGCAGGGGTGAACTTCCAGGGATGATGTGAAGAGGGAAGAGAATAGAGGGTCAAGGACCTATCCTTGAGTATTACAAGTAAGGGCAGGTCTGAAGAAGAAATAGCAAGAGGCTGAGAAAAAGTTGCCAGAGAAATACATGCTTTTGTCCCCCTTGGCAGTCAAGAAAAGAGCACGTATTAAGAAATGTGGCCAGGTGAGAAATCAGGTCAGATGAGGCCTGAAAGGTACTTAGGGGCATGAAAGTCATCAGTGACCTCTGTCCCCAACAGAGGAGGTTGTCATTCTCATCATAGTGATAACAATAAAGGATCTTATTAACAATGATATCACTCTAGAACTATATGGCCTTTTTATACTTCTACAAGCAGTTTATATTCAACAACTTCCTTTTGTTTTAGGAAAATTGTGTCCCATAATATAATTTTTGAAGGAACTGGGGAAGATTTTCTAGAGAAGAAAAGACTAGGGATAGGGAAGGATGTTTGGACCATGAGCAGTCTTAGAATTCACAAAAGGCTGTCAAGAGCCTGCTCTGGGGAAGCCAGAACCGATTCACACATTTACAAAGCCAGAGCTGTTCAACAACAGAATGTGCTGCTCCAAAGCTGGAGAGACCCTCCTCCCTCACCCCACCCACTCCAGCCTCTCAAGCCCTCTCAAGTTTGTGGTCTTATTTTGCCCTCACAGCAGTTCTCTGCCAAGAGAAGTGAGTTTCCCTGTGCTTATATATAGGGAGGCTGAGTTTCAGAGAGGTTCAGTTCAGTCGCTCAGTCATGTCTGACTCTTTGCGACCCCATGAATTGCACCATGCCAGGCCTCCCTGTCCATCATCAACTCCCGGAGTTCACTCAGACTCAGTGATGCCATCCAGCCATCTCATCCTCTGTCGTCCCCTTCTCCTCCTGCCCCCAATCCCTCCCAGCATCAGGGTCTTTTCCAATGAGCCAATGCTTCACATGAGGTGGCCAAAGTATTGGAGTTTCAGCTTTAGCATCAGTCCTTCCAAAGAACACCCAGGACTGATGTCTTTTAGGATGAACTGGTTGGATCTCCTTGCAGTCCAAGGGACTCACAAGAGTCTTCTCCAACACCACAGTTCAAAAGCATCAGTTCTTCGGCACTCAGCTTTCTTCACAGTCCCACAGTTCAAAAGCATCNATATTTCCCCCGGCAATCTTGATTCCAGCTTGTGCTTCTTCCAGCCCAGCATTTCTCATGATGTACTCTGCATATAAGTTAAATAAGCAGGGTGACAATATACAGCCTTGACGGACTACTTTTTCCTATTTGGAATCAGTCTTTTGTTCCATGTCCATTCTATAGAGGGGTTACGTGATATTAAAAAAATCACACAGCTAGAATCTGGATGGAGTGGGACCTACACAGGGTCCTCTCATTCCAAGAGCAGCACTCTGGCCATGCCGGAGTTAAGTGGCCTGTCAACAGGGAAGCCCAGAGAAGAGTCAGCACCCTTGGGAAGGAGGAGGACATGTCAGCGCTGGGAGCCCTACTAGATGAGGGTGTTTCTGGCTGAGCAGTCAGTGACTGTGATTTCCTGCATTGACAGATGAGAAACTAAAACACAGAGGTTAAGAGACTGATGTTTAAAACTGAAGATGTGTCTCCTGTTAATGCAGACCAACAAAAGGCTGTGGGCTCCCCATGGGGCGCAGTGGTAAAGAATCTACCTGCCTGCCAAGGCAGGAGGTGCAGGAGATGGGGTTCCATCCCTGGGTCAGGAAGGTCCCCTGGACGGAGAAATGGCAACCCACTCCAGTATTCTTGCCTGGGAAATCCCATAGACAGAGAAGCCTGGTGGGCTACAATCCATGGGATCACAAAGAGTCAGACACGACTGCGCACACACACATACATATGTACAAAAAGCTGTGCTTCTAGAGGCCTCAGCAGGAAAACTCCAATCTCAAAAGGTGACTATAGCCATGGCTACTGATCAGTTTATCTAGATCAGTGCTCTCAGGGCTGGTGAGGGTCTTTGTCCCCGTGGCTTGCTGCAGAAACAGCCATGTGCACAGAACTAGCAGTGGCCCAGGCTCACACTCCAGGTTGGGGCTCTTTGGTTCATACTCACCTGCTCAGCTCTTCTCCTGCAGATGCTACCATATTGAGCATTAAGGACACCAAGGACTACGAGGAAAAAGTTTTCAGCATTGACACCATCTAACTACAAAAAAGCAAGGGCAGATATAATGGTCATTTGAATTAAATTCACCCGTTCCAGTCCATTTTAGTTCACTGATGCCTAAAATGCCGATGTTCACTCTTGCCATCTCCTGTTTGACCACTTCTAATTTACCTTGATTCATGGACCTAACATTCCGGGTTCCTATGCAATATTGTTCTTTACAGCATCAGACTTCCATCACCAATCACATGCACAACTGGACTGGCTTTGGCTCTGTCTCTTCATTCTTTCTGGAGTTTTCTCTCCACTCTTCTCCAGTAGCATATTGGGCACCTACCAACCTGTGGAGTTCATCTTTCAGTGTCATATCTTTTTGCCTTTTCATACTGTTCATGGGGTTCTCAAGGCNTCCTGGTCTTGTTTTTGTTGACTGTATAGAGCTTCTCCATCTTTTGCTGCAAAGAATATAATCAATCTGATTTCGGTGTTGACCATCTGGTGATGTCCATGTGTAGAGAAGGGAAAATGAGTCTACAGACTCCAGGGAGAAAGCCATGGGATTTTAGGGTCTCTGAAGACTCACTCAAAACTCTAGGACCCCGGCTGCCTTCCAAGTCAATAGTCTGGAGGTGGTCATTTTCATCCTATTTAGAACAACACAAAATATATCAAGTAGCTATCAATCTTGATACCAGAGGCATGCTGAATTCTAGCCACTGTCAGCAAGGGAGGTGGTGACTGTTGCTGCTCTCTAAAGAAGTAAGACTCCAGCTGCAAGGTTTTGACTCAAGGGATCAGCAAATAAATCTCAAGATCATCTCCTGTATTGCAGCCATCATTCTGCACACAGGCATCGTCATGCCACGTGAATCAAAGTGGCAGGAGCAGAAGCCCTTCTAAGATCTATATGGCTTTTGACTGAGGGAAATGTGAGACGCCCCCGGGAGCCCTTGCCTCTCACAGCTGTCAGTGCCTGGTGCTGATGCCTTCAATCTCCTGCCTGTCTTGAATCCCTAACGAAGTGAAATCACATGCACCAGGAAAAAGAAGGCATTTCTTCTATATTTCAGTGCAAGCCAAGGAGGAGAGGGATAAAAAGGATTGAGACGGTCCCTGGATCTACTTAACAAACTTGTGGGGTTTAGGCTGAGCATGCTCAAGTAATGAGAAAATGAAGTAGCTATTGCTTCTTGTTCTTCTAGGGCAACATTGTATAGCATTGTTTGGTCTCTTCTGAAAGCAGAGAAACACGTTTTGAATTTGTGCATCTGGGAACCGGCAAGTCACCATTTAAAGGGACACAAGCTGTGCAAGATGGAAGGACAGGACCTCAGGGAACATGACGAGAACCAACATGAAGATCCGGTATCCGAGTGGCCCTCTGAAGCTCACATAGGCAAACCTCTTTCCCCTTCCAGGCCTCATGATGCCCTGGAATTTCAAGGTAGGGGAAGGATCAAAAAGAGGATCAGAAAGACCTGACTCAGGCCTCCAGAATTCAGCCCCTTACAAAGTGACCTTCTTTGCTGCTCTTGACACTGACCCTGAAAAGCCAGCAGGATCTGCAGTTGCCAAGGAATTGGAGCTAATTTTCCTTTCATTTAAGCTGAGTAAGCAAACAAAGCATTTATTTTGTGTTGAAGATTCAGGAAAATTGCCAGAATCACTTTCATTTCTAAAACAGAAGGAAAATGACCAAGTGAATTGCTCATCCTACCACTGTCAGAACCGACTGAATTTTTTTNAGTTGCCAAGGAATTGGAGCTAATTTTCCTTTCATTTAAGCTGAGTAAGCAAACAAAGCATTTATTTTGTGTTGAAGATTCAGGAAAATTGCCAGAATCACTTTCATTTCTAAAACAGAAGGAAAATGACCAAGTGAATTGCTCATCCTACCACTGTCAGAACCGACTGAATTTTTTTTCCCCATCTTTGAGGAATACTCGGTTACATTTGCTACTAAACTTCTTGCATCAACCGTTATGAAATTTAAAATTGTTATTGATTTCCACATTAGTAATGTTTAATTTTCATGCCACCCAAAACTTTATGATTTAATGTTTACCCTAGTCATCATTTTATGGCATATAAATATTTAAGCATTTAAATATCTAATATTTTGAATGCATTTGAAACAACAAATGAAAAAGGATCTTCACTACATAGGCTGGCCACAAAGGATGTTCAGGTTTTTCCAAAAACGTTACAGGAAAACCCGAATGAACCTTATGGCCAATTCAATATATAACAGAAAACTAAATTATCAAATTTATTAGCACTAGAGAATGTTCTTCTTCCTAAATAATATTATTTATAGGAACTCAGACAACTATGAAGACTGGGGAAAATGTATTCTTTGAAACTTTTTTTTTTTAGCCTTTTATCTTTCTAACAAGTACTATAGTACTTAGAAGTTGCCCAAGAGAAGCTCATATTTATGGTGTTTTTCTCCCTGACTTGGCAGAGGCAGGACTGAAACTAAGGCCCCTTGCTTCCCAGTTCTGTTCTCAGGCCACAACACAACAGTCTTCGTGTTATGAATTAGTTCTCTCTGAAAGTGTCTTGTCTCCAAAATAGACTCTTCCCAAGCACCGGGTGAAGCTTCTGAAGCCTTTCATAATTACTCAGAAGCAAAGATTCCCCAGCACAGATGTAAGTCATAATATAAACACCCCTCAGCGTGGGTCTGTGCCAAAGATCCAGACCCCGTGTGCCATGGGCAGTCCCCAAACCCAGAGCGGCTAACCCCAGAGACTTGAAAAACTGCCCCCCAGTGCTTCCCTTGCCCTTGTATTTTGGACGCAGTGAACAGAACGTTCTAGCCCATCGGCCTTTTTTCTCCCTCTTTCCACCTATCCCTCCATCCATCCAGTCGTCCACTGGTAGCAGGCTGGATCCACTAAGGCCCTGGTTCTCGTTTCACTCTATACCAGTGCTTTTGCCATGGAACAGTCAAGCGTCTTCTCACTCTCTCTCTGGGTCCAGCCACGGGATTTGCTTTGGCCAATGGGATGTTAGTAGATGTGACACAAGCAGAGGCAAGAAAAGTTACCTGAATGTTCTACTCTTCATTTGTGGCCTCTTCGACTGGCACAGGCTAGCTAGGTAGGATATAACAGGCATGTGAAGCAGAGCCAAGTCATGCCAGTCGTCCCAGCCATGGTCACCCTAGATCATCCAGTAGCCAGCCAGTTCCCCCAGATGTGTGATCAGCTCCAGCCAAGTTCAGTAGAGGTGCCTAGCTGACCACCCCAGACACACGAGCAATAAATAGACATTGTCATAAGATGCCGAGGTTTTATGGTTATTTGTTATTCAGCATTATTTTGGTAACAAATAACTGATGTAAGATCCAACAACATTTACCAGTGTCTTTTATGTCCTACACTGAATTCTGAATCACAAAGAAAATTCAGTCACGGTCCTCCCTCCTAGGGATCCCATCTTCTGAAATAGATACACAGAATATCTCTTTCTTTGTGTAGGACAATCTTGCCTCACCATCCCCCTGCAGAGCTCCCAAGACCTAACTTCTGTCCTCTAACAACAAGAAAATTTATCTGGAGGCAGAATGAGATAGCAGAGTATCAGTAAAGATTAGCTCCAGATGCAAATGAAATATTAAAAAACAATTCAGTCCTATAAAAAGGCCAGGGATGGGCATTTCAGAGTTGGTATAGTGTTCAGTAAAGTCAGGCATCCAGGGTTCTGCTATCTGGGTGTTCCCCATGCTCACCACATGGCTTTCACCTCATCATCCAAGATAAGCTGCTCAAGCTCCATCACTTCCACAGCACAACCAGTAAGGTGGGCGAAGAACAAAGTAACGTTTCCAGAAGACGCACAGGATTTGTTACTGGCCAGAACTTAGTTTCTTGACTACCTGACTAGTCTACTGCAAAGAAGACTGAAAAATAAATTTTTATTCCAGAAAGTTATATGCTCTGCCACAAACTGGAGGTTCTGTTAACAAGAGGAAAGTAGCAGATGGAAACTGGAAAACAACTGGTAGTTTCCACTGCAAATCCAAACAGGTTTTGGATCAAACAGACCTAGTTTGATCCATAGTTCAGCCAGGAAGAGCTCAACTTATAAACTTGGGAAAATTCTTTCCTTTCTCAGGCCTTAGTGTTCCTGTCTATAGAATGAGGGCAAGGGAGAGAGTTGGTCTACATGGCCTCTTAACCTAACCTCTTTCTGCCTCTTTCCTTTCCTGAATCATAGACTGAAGATTCTGAACACCTTGGCCTTCCATCCTCAGGTTAGCCATCCATTCATAAATAGGTATATAAATATATTTAAATATGTATATATATATATACCTATTTATAAACCTGGGTGACATTACCTCTTGGGTCTGAAAGCATTTAGTGAACAAAAGGACAAATGCCAAATATAAACCTGTGTTGGATAAAAAGGGAGATCTACCTGAGCGCTCTCATTGCTGCTTTCCAAGTTGCATAGAAGTGGCTTTCTTGGGAGCCTAGAAGCTTCTAAGTCTGACCTTAGCTATAACCTTCAGGCACCTAGTAGAGGCCAGAGAACAAAAATCAATTTATACCACTCAACTCCTGCCCCATATCCAGGGCAAGGAAGCTATACGACCCAAAAGGATTTGAGACAGGAGCAGCCAGATATGCAAAACCCAGCCAGGCAACATTTATGTGACTCTGTTTAGAGCGGGAAGAGAGAACAAACATATTTTAATTTACCGCCATCTAATGGTGATGGACAGGGAGGCCTGGCATGCTGCAATTCATGGGGTCGCAAAGAGTCGGACACGACTGAGTGACTGAACTGAACTGATATGCACTTTATAAACAGACAGTAAACCTTTGCTCAGAGTCTAATTTCTTCACATCTTTAAAGCCTTACAATTCTGTGATGAAAGAAACTATCCACTTCCCTCTGGGTTAGGACAATATCGTAAAGCTTTCAAATCTTAGAGTAAAAGCCTCTTCCATCTGACAGGTATAAGAACCTCTTCTTCCAAAATAAGCCTACTAATCTCTATATGCCTGGGGAGTTGGCAAACTGTCTTGAAATTGGTTATAAAGCTAAGCGAAAAATCACCATGAAAAGCACAGAGTCTTAAGTCGATACCTTCCAATCTTTCTTTATAAGGAGCAACCTCTAATTTATCCAGCTGAATAGACACTTGATGGAGTTCAGGTGGTCAGGTGTCAGAAATGGAAGAGTTGCTATATGTTGCACACGGATGTATTGTCACTTCCAATGGTGCAACTTTGCCCATCAGTAGACCAGAGAAAATACTGGAAGAAGGTATGTGGATACACCAGTAGACTGTCCAAATCCACTGATTTAGAAACCTTGAATCTCTCTTTCTCAATTCTTTTAATGTTTTTCTCCGTAAGACTCTGTTCTTTGTCTTGTAACATGCTTCTTTTCTACCCCCCTACTGCTTGACACTATACATTTTTTTGATGTCTCCTCTGTTTCTTTCAAGCATCAAGGCAACAATAAATATAGTTTCTTGCATGCATGCATGCTCAGTCGTGTCCAACTCTTTGCGACTCCATGAACTGTGGCCTTTCAGCTCCTCTGTCCATTGGATTTCCCAGGCAAGAATACTGCAGTGGGTTGCCAATTCCTCCTTCAGGGGAGCTTCCTGACCTAGGGATCCAACCTATGTCTCCTGAAGCTCCTGCACTGGCAGATAGATTCTTCACCACTAAGCCACCTGCGAAGCCCCATATAGTTTCTTACTCAAATGCAATTAAAGTGTATTTATACGCCATCCTCCATGTATAAATGGCACTCTGCTGGGATCTGTACTATAAAGAGACACAATAAACAACACTGATACTCAGAAGTCGGGAGGTGGGGAAAAGGTGAGGTCGGAAGCTTGCCTTTATCAGCCAGTTAAGTTACTCTGTCACCATCTGGATCAGGTGCTTTGTGAGCACACAAGCTCAAGAAGAGAGCACAGAGAGGTGGGTGGCCGCATAAAGGCAGCCTGCTACGACCTTGGGGAGTGTACAGTGTCCTTCCAAAATACACCAAACGGCGCAGTTCAACAAGCAATTTTATCGAAGCTCATTCTTTTTGTCTTGGACAAGGTGGGAACTGTGGGTCCCATTTCAGAGATGAGCAAATGAGACTCAAAGGTGAATGACTTGCCATGAGTGGAAAGACGGAAAGCTGAATCCACCTAAGGGTAAGTAATCTTTCAGACCACGGACCTAGCAAATGACTTGGTACAACAGGAAAACACCCTTGAATAAATAGGGAAAGCCCACATTTTAACCCTGGATTAGACGCCACCCTATGCTGCCTATGGCTCCTTTATTTCTAGCCACTATTTCAAAAGAGGAGGAAGAACAAAATTCAACACCAAGAGGGAGTTCTTGAGAACTGGCCTACACTGTAGCACTGTCCTGTGGACTGCGCTCAGGTAGGAGGGACGTGTAGGAGTATGCATCGCCTCTTTGGAAGCCAGTCCTTTTCAGTCGCTGCCCAAGAAGTCCCAGAAGGAAGCCCTTGGGTTCTGCTCCACAGCAAATAGTGGCACTGTGAAGTTTCAGCGTAATAAAGAGATGATTCAGGCATTACTCAGAGAAACCGTAGCATTTCAAAGATGTTCTCCTGGACCACAGCATGTACAGTGATGCGAGCTTCGTCTTCCTGCCACAGCCTTTGCATTTAGTGTCAGATCTGAGTAATAAGTGACATGTTAAATGACTGGTGACAATGTTTACCCTTCCTCCCTCCCCACCCCCACTGCACTCAGAAGTCAGCCAACATGACAAAATTTCAGTGCCAAAAACTTCACCGAGAAGAGTGAAACTTTGAGTCTCTCCGTTTTCCCACAAGTCTCAAAGTGATACTGGAAATTTTTTTTCTTTGTCCCCAGTGTAATCGAAAAATATGTTTTTATTTAGAAGCAATACAAAAGTCAAGCCTATTTTTAGAATGTGAGATTACAGAGGAGGATTTTTCCAAAAGGTTCCGAAGTAACAATTATGTAAGAGCCGCAAAAGGATTTTATTTGTGACCATCACCTTAGGGCTTTGAAGGAAGTCTAGGGGTTGAGATTCCTGGGAATTGAGAAGCCCAAATATTTTGAAAGAATAAGCCCAATTTGGGGCTCAAACAGTACGGGCAAGAGATGAGTTTACATCTAAAATGATGCCCTTCTACAAGCTGCTTGGAAAATAAACATAAATCCATTTCTTAATATTTATTATATAGGCCACAGACATCATGAGGTACATCAAATCAGTATTTCCTAGACTCCATTTATTCACATATCATTGTTGGATCTGCCTATTATCTCTAGTATTTCTTTATATTTTTCTTTAAGCCATCTCATTATTTTACACTAAAATTAATGTACCATAAGAGGATAAGTCAGCATAAAATGTTGAATAAAAACAAAATAATGGGCTGAGATTCTGGTATGATGCTGTCACCTGCAAAAACTCTGAGGGTGCCATTTTCTTTTTGTTATTAAAGGGAGAGTGTCAACTTTCCATAGGCATTACAGAGTGGGTAACATCTAGCTGAGACTCAAAATGGATCAAAGATCTACACGTAAGAGTTAAAACTATACCATTCTTAGAAGAAAATATGAGAGTAAATCCTTATGACCTTACGTTAGGTAATTGATTAAATATGACATCAAAAACATAAAAAGAAGACATACAGATGGCTAACAAACACATGAAAAGATGCTAAACATCACTCATTATCAGAGAAATGCAAATCAAAACCACAATGAGGTACCATTTCACGCCAGTCAGAATGGCTGCTATCCAAAAGTCTACAAGCAATAAATGCTGGAGAGGGTGTGGAGAAAAGGGAACCCTTTTACACTGTTGGTGGGAATGCAAACCAGTATAGCCACTATGGAGAATAGTGTGGAGATTCCTTAAAAAACTGGAAATAGAACCACCTTATGACCCAGCTGCTTGGCATACACACCGAGGAAGCCAGAACTGAAAGAGACACGTGTACCCCAATGATCATTTGCAGCACTGTTTATAATAGCCAGGACATGGAAGCAACCTAGATGTCCATCAGCAGATGAATGGATAAGAAAGTACATATACACAGTGGCGTATTCAGTTCAGTTCAGTTCAGTTCAGTCACTCAGTCGTATCCAACTCTTTGCAACCCCATGAATCGCAGCACTCCAGGCCTCCCTGTCCATCACCAACTCCTGGAGTTCACTCAGACTTACGTCCATCGAGTCCGTGATGCTATCCAGCCATCTCATCCTCTGTTGTCCCCTTCTCCTCCTGCCCGCAATCCCTCCCAGCATCAGAGTCTTTTCCAATGAGTCAACTCTTCTCATGAGGTGGCCAAAGAATTGGAGTTTCAGCTTTAGCATCATTCCTTCCAAAGAAATCCCAGGGTTGATCTCCTTCAGAATGGACTGGTTGGATCTCCTTGCAGTCCAAGGGACTCTCAAGAGTCTTCTCCAACACCACAGTTCAAAAGCATCA
>SJYX01001206.1:12487-194239 GCA_006410675.1 Oreotragus oreotragus | reverse complement strand
GGGGAGCCTGGTGGGCTGCCGTCTATGGGGTCGCACAGACTCGGACACGACTGAAGCAACTTAGCAGGAGCAGCAGCACGCCATTTTATATAGGGACTTGAGGATCCTCAGATTTGGTACCATTGGGTGTCCTGGAAACAATCCCCCCTCAGATTCAGAGGAACAACTATATACTTACAACATTCCATGCCTGGTCTAAGGTACTCCTCACATCAGCACTCTTTTAATTCCCATTTTAAAGGTAAAGGAACTGAGGATGAGAGGGGTAAAATGACCTTGGTCAAGGTCATACAGAAAGTTACCATGGCAGGTTTCTCATGCAGGCAGCCCAGCTCCAGAGCCCATACCCTCTGGAATCATCAGATTCAAAATCCACCCATTCATCTTAGGCCATTGCCTTAGTTCAAGAGTTCATTATTCTCTGCCTGGACCAGGAAGTAGTACAGGAGCCTGCTGATTAGACTCCTACCTCAGATTCAAGAGGAAAGAAGCAATCATACCATATATTCTTGAACGATAAACCATCCCAAACAGAAGACAATCTCCCAATTTCTCCGTGCAAAGATTTTTTTAAGTATTTTGGGCAACTCGAATATATAAACATTTAGTGCTATGGGTGAACAAACCAAGCATTTATTTAACGTCTTATGGAAAAACCCAAATGAAATTTTTGCCCAACTCCATACAAGGATTCAATATAGGATGTGTGTGTATGATGGCATATAATATAAAATCTATTAACTTGGAAATACTATCCTCATTCTCCCATTTTCTGAAACAATTTCATTCAAATGCTTCTCACATATCTCTAACATTAGTATCCTTAAAATTTTCATAAAATTTTCATCTAACAGAGGTTTCCAGAGTATACTATCTTCATTTCTAAGCTATTTTAAAAAATAATCCTTTAACTCCATCAATAATACTGTCCTTGAAAAACTAAAAGATACATTTATACAAGCATCAACAAAAGTTGGGGGTTTTTTCAGATTTTATTTTTTTTTACAATATTGTATTGGTTTTGCCATACATCAACATAATTCCGCCACGGGTGTACACGTGTTCCCAATCCTTAACCCCCCTCCCACCTCCCTCCCCATATCATCTCTCTGGGTCATCCCAGTGCACCAGCCCCAAGCATCCTGTATTCTGCATCAAACCTAGACTGGCAATTCGTTTCTTATACCATATTATACGTGTTTCAATGCCATTCTCCCAAATCATCCCAAAATTTGCTCTGTAAGTCAGTAGTTTCAATGCTGGCTGCAACTTAAAAGTCATGCTATATTATAAATATCTCAAGGTTGGTAAGAGGCTACATCTTAACTGTTCTCAACAGGAAAAGAAAAATAATTAGGTGAAGTGATAAATATGTTAGCTAACACTATCCTGGTAATCATATTGTGGTATGTAAATATATCAAATCAACACTGTTGTACATCTCAAACTTATACAACCTTATATGTCAATTATCAGAGAAGGCAATGGCACCCCGCTCCAGTAGTCTTGCTTGGAAAATCCCATGGACGGAGGAGCCTGGTGGGCTGCAGTCTATGGGGTCGCGACTGAGCAACTTCACTTTCACTTTTTACTTTCATGCATTGGAGAAGGAAATGGCAACCCACTCCAGTGTTCTTGCCTGGAGAATCCCAGGGATGGGGGAGCCTGGTGGGCTGCCGTCTATGGGGTCGCACAGAGTCGGACATAACTGAAGCGACTTAGCAGCAGCATGTTAATTATATCTCAATTTTTTAAAGGGTGGTGGGGAGAAATTATCTGGGGAGTTTCCAAAATTCCCATTGCCCAGAAATAGTGATTTTATCGGCCTGTAAAGTGGGCACTGGGCGTGGCATTGTTCTTTTGGCCACTCTGCACAGCGGGTGAGATCTTAGTTCCCCGCTAGAGACTGAACCCACACCCCCTGCAATGAAAGCTCAGTGTCTTAACTAGCTGATCACCAGCGAATTCCCAAGCTTGACGTTTTTAAAACTTCTGCAGCCTTTGCAAGAATCGCCACTTACGTGCATAATGAACAATCTCCACAATGTAATTTAGTAGTTCTCAGTCCTGATTACATATGAGGATCACCTGGAAAGCTTTTTAAAAATACTTATGCCAGGGTCCACCCAGCTGCTCCATTCCCCCCACCCAGGATTCTAATTTATCTGGAATTAAGCCCCAGGGTGTTTCTGCATTTTAAAAATATCTCAGATGAATCTCACTTAGAGCCAGAGTTGAGAACCCTCAACATTGCCACTTATTTACAAATGAGGTTTACAAGTCTGCTTCCCCCACCACCACATAGTGTGGGTTAGGGCCCCTCCCACTCCAGCAACAACCTCTAGCCACCCCTCCACCAGGACATCAAAAAAGGGGCAGAATCTTTGCTCCTTTCCGTTCCTTTTGTTTCAGGTGGCTTCCAGAAGCATCACAAGATAGCACTGATTGAGACCATTTTAACCTAATTTGGCTTCCCCAAATAGAGCTTGGTTGTCCCAAATAAAGGAACTGAGAGTGGCCCCCAAAGGTGAGAGATCTCAGGACTCAAATATAAAATATGCCTTTTCCTAGAAGATAGATTGGGAAGAGAATGCTACTTTATTTTTGCACCTATCATTAACAACAAACATTTCTTGAATGTTTACTATACCTAGGCACCATGTTAAATGTTTACCTGATTCCCATTTAATCCTAAAACTATAATTTTCAATTAAATAATAATTATTGCCATTTTAAAACCGAGAGGCACAGTGCATTCGCCTGAGGTTACCACCCAGCTGGGTAGGAGACAGAACATGGACCCAGGCCTTCTGCATCCAGTGCTCTACTGCCCCCTTCTGCCCAGCCATCCTCAAGAAGCTTTCACAAGAGGCACCAAGACTTCCATCCCAAGTGCCCCAAAGGACAGCATGGCATTGTGGACGGAAGGAAAGACAACTAGAGAGAGGATCAGCAGACACCCTTTGCCCTCCCTGCACTGACCATCAGCCCAAACCCCTCTGTGCCCAACATTCCCTGGTTCCCAGGCTCTGTGACATCACAGACAGCCCCATCTCTGCTCTGCCAGCTGCAGGTGAGTGAGGCTCAAGAGTTAGATCTGAGAGCAGGACGGGTATTTTTTTTCTATTTAAAGGGACATCACTTCCATCCCGCCTTTTCACTTTGCTCCGGGAAGCAGAGGCCATCTCTCTTACCATGATCCCACTGCTTTTCTCTCTGGGTCACAGTCTCCCCACCTGTGTTGAATAACCACCTCCACTTACCCCCTGGGTTCCTCCAGCTCCAGAAGTCTTCCTCATCACTCAGAAGTGTGACCTCATCAATCTTTCCTGTTGTGGTCAAAGTGCTCCAGGGTCACTGGAGACCTGAAGTTCACAGCAGGGAGGGGCAGGGGTGGCGGGGTGGGTAACCTGAGGGCCCTTTTCTTTAGCTCCTGCTTCCACCTAGAGGAGGGATTGGCAGCGCAAGAAACACCACACCCAGCCCACCGAGCCAGATCAAGCCCACATTTTCATCAGCTTTCACACTTATTGAGCCTTTCCAGTGTGCCAGATAGCTGTGCTAAGCACTTCCCATCACTATTTAATCCTCAAGACCGCATTCAAGGGTAGATACTATTATCATTTCCAGCTTACAGATACGAAAACAGAGGTTCAGGAGAGTTAAATTCTTTTAAATTTCATAACAAATAAGTAGTGAGTCCTTAGGAATTATACCCCCAAATATGTGCTTGTAATTGCTACACTGCCCTCCCTAAGAGCCTCTTCATTTCTGAAGAGGGTTCAAAAATTCAAAACTCTTAGTTACAAACACTTAGAGGAGAAAGCGGGTCTACCTGTCTCTTAGTGAACTGCTGGGAAGTACAAATATGAAAATCCTCAGTGCTAGATTCAGATAAATTTATATTTGAAAATTTCTGCTGAGCTGCTACTACAGACAGATGCTCAAGACACTGGTTATGTATAAGCTGCTTTAGCAGAAGGGATTTCCATTTTGTTCCATTCAATGTGTGGAGCAAAATCTGAATTTAGTTACACAAGGGAGATCTACGCTTTGATGACAACGTCTCTGAGCAAAGCTAATGGCTGGTGTTTTAAGTGTTTATGAAGGCCTTGAGTTTATGGTCAGGTGGTATTTCAGAGGCAGCAGTCCCTGGAGATGGCAGACCATCAGCCATGAAGGTGTTAACTACTGTCTGTTACTTTCAGGAGAAAGTCATTGAGGTAAAAGTTCATTAACAGATTGAAGGGTTTAAACAGGTCCTGGTGATTATCTGTTACCAAGGTTACAGAGCAATTGGTCTTTACTCAGAAGTGTAGGAACGCCCCCTTTTGGCCCTCCCTAAACCAAAATTGCAGGAGATACTCTTGAGGATTGTACAGATCTTCACCACTGCTGCTGACTTTCCTTGAAGACATGGTTCCAGTTTTCCACTTACAGGGATCTGGTGTTCAGTTTGAGCATCAACCAGCCTGATGTCTTCTTGTTTCTATCCTTAAATTATCTGCAGAACCATATGTCGGGCCAGTTGCTGCACAGAAGTATTCAACTCTCTGGACAAGAGGCAATGGATGACTAAGACAATCCAAACCTGTGAGCTATGGATTTTCAGCTGGTTGTTTGTGCCCTAGGGTGTGAGCTGTTTTGTACTATGTCAGTAAACGTGAAGGAAAATGAGCACTTTGTGCTGTCCACATCCTTTGGAGGGCTCATGGTCCTCAAAAGTCTAGGGTATAGATAACCCCATAAAGACGTTTTTTTCCTTTCCAATACTGTGTAAGTCCACAAAGGTTACCGGGGAACTGGACACTTGAAAAGGTCCACGTAGTCATTAAAAAAAACAACCAGTCGCAGTTAGCATTGAAGACTCTGACGTTCCTACAAATAAATCATTGTCCACCGTCATCAACTTTCTTTGAAAGTTTAGAGGAAAAACAAGCAGGTGTTGAGTGCTAAAGCTCCTTAGAATGGCATCACTAGACAAGTCTGGACATTTGACCTTTGGCCATAATGGGACATGAGTTCTTCTAATAGTCTTTCTGCTCAAAGTATATGCAAGTATCTTCATCCATAGGATCCATATTCTCTAAGAACAGAGGACATTCTGGTCCTGTTTTTATTTCAGAAACCAACTGTTTTATCTAGGAGGTCTTAAGTCATTTTGATTTCTAGTTAATATTTTAGGACTATTTGAAAATAACTTGGAGATCAAAGTTGACATTTCTCATTCCAATTTATTGTCTCTAAGTCCACATTTCAGGTCTAAGTCCTTTGCAAGAAGAGAAGAAAAGTTTCCCTTAAGCTGTTGGTTTCCCCCAGAATGTCCTGAAGTTTATTCAGTCTCCTGTTGATTCCTCTTGGTTTTGTTTGCAATTCTGAATCTGTCCAATCTACCTTTCCCTTAAGAGAAAGGTTTTTATTTTTTTTTTAGTTGCTTCTGAAATAATTTTATGTGGTATGTTTTCTGTTTCTACACTTCTCAAATCCTTGATTCTTTTTGGAATTATGCACGTGTGCTAAGTTGCTTCAGTTGTGTCCAACTCTTTGTGACCTCATGAACTGTAGCCCACCAGGCTCCTCTGTCCATGGGAGTCTCCAGGCAAGAGTGCTGAAGTGGGTAGCCATTTCCTTCCTCAGGGGATTTTTCCCAACCCAGCAATCGAACCTGCATTTCTTATGTCTCCCACCTTGGCAGGCTAGCGGCACCTGGGGAGCCCCAGGAATTATGCATAGATGGGTTGTTTAAATCTTCTGATCTTTTCCATCCTGCTGCTCTTTAACATTTTCCCCCATGTTGCTGCTGCTGCTGCTAAGTCGCTCAGTCATGTCTGACTCTTAGCGACCCCATGGACTGCAGCCCACCAGGCTCCTCCGTCCATGGGATTTTCCAGGCAAAAGTACTGGAGTGGGTCGCCAGTGCCTTCTCCCTCCCCCATGTTGAAGGTCTGTCTCTTATACACATCTAGCCCACCNCTGCTGCTAAGTCGCTCAGTCATGTCTGACTCTTAGCGACCCCATGGACTGCAGCCCACCAGGCTCCTCCGTCCATGGGATTTTCCAGGCAAAAGTACTGGAGTGGGTCGCCAGTGCCTTCTCCCTCCCCCATGTTGAAGGTTAACAATTAAGTGAACTAACTGATACAAGTGTGATAATTCAGGGCAATAGTAACTGAATACAGAACCCTGAATTGGACTGCAACTTTCTGTTCTGAAATTTGGCATGATTCTAAATATTTCTCCTCAACTCAGCTCTCACCAGATTTTAAATTCAACTTCTATGGACCCACGTTCTTGTACAGGAGTTTTAGAGGAATATTGTGCAATGTTGACTGTTCATTTCTATAGAAATGCCCCTAAAGACAGTTTATGTAGGCAGTTAGAGAGAGGAACAAGAGAAGTTTAAGTGGGTGATAAAGATAAATCTGGGCTCCCCTGGTGGCTCAGACAGTAAAGAATCTGCCCAAACTGCAGAAGACCTGGGTTCGATCCCTGGGTCAGGAAGATCCCCTGGAGGAAGGCATGGCAACCCACTCGTCTTCTTGTCTGGAGAATTCCATGGACAGACGAGCCTGGCAGCCAACAGTCCATGGGGTTGCAAAGAGTCGGACACTACTGAATGATTAACACGTGCATAAAGATAATGCTTTGTGGAGGAAGAGTGAGAGATGAAATGAAGTAAGTTTCAAGTCTGAGAAGGAATAAGATCTTTTTTTTTTTTTTTTTTTTTTTCTGGGGCCAGAGTATATCAATCAAAGAAGCCTTCTATTGAGTGTTTGAGTTTTTGTCTTCTCTCTTTTCTACTGTGCCTCTTGAATCTATTATTTTTGACACTGAAAGTTTGCCATAATGGACACTGTCATTTTAAGTCATCTAGCAAAATGTTTGTCATTAAGATAAACACATCAGAGCACACTGAATGAGAGTATATATACAAAGCAAGAGTTTCTCTGGAAAGAGGCAGAAATTTCATATAGATGAGATCATGAGAAACAGGAAGGAATACACTATGCTCTGCTTCGTCACTCAGTCGTGTCTGACTCTCTGCAACCCCATAGACTGTGGCCCACCAGGCTCCTCTGTCCATGGGGATGTTCAAGGCAAGAATACTAGAGTCTGTTCTTCCCAACCCAGGGATCGAACCCAGGTCTCTCCAATTGCAAGCGAATTTTTTACCATCTAAGCCACCAGGGAAGCCCAAGAATACTGAAGTGGGTAGCCTATCCCTTCTCCAGGGGATCTTCCCAACCCAGGAATCAAACCAGGGTCTCCTGCATGGCAGGCAGATTCTTTTATGAGCTGAGCTACCAGGAAGGCCCAAAGAACACACTACAGTTAGTCAAAAGTTTACACTTTGCATGACATCTTGAATTTCTTGGCCAAGGAGAACCTTAAAGAGTTCATATGATCTATGCCCTGGAAATCACTAACTCCAGAATACAGCCTGAGAAAAGTGGCCATTCATAGACGCTTTAACCTCTGAGCCCGGGGAAGCCCCTTTAACAAGACAGACATGTGCTTATGAAGGTTTGGAGACACCCAAGGCAAAACTTTAGCAATTCCCTCCCTGCAAACTGACCACCAGTCTAACAGACCTCCAACCATTAGATCCCAGGGCTGCCTGGTGGGGCGGCGAGGGGCGGGGAGGTGGGGGAGCGGTGGCTGGCTAGACTTAAAGCCTTCATTCCCTCCTATGAAGAACTGCCTTCTACACTCACATACATGAGGTAATCTAGTACAGAGAAAAACCCCATGAAGCAAGAGTTTATATAAGCAGATGAACAGAACTGAAACTACAGCAAGCAGCAGAAGAATCTGTATTAAAGGCAAGCGCATTTGCCAAATGATGCATCTCCAAAACAAAAGATCTGATTGCCTCATAATAACTTCCATTTGTTTGTAAATCCTAAGAAAATAAATTCATTAAAGAGTCAGTGAAATATGGCACAGCTCAAATTATGAGAGAAAACTCGCTTGGCAGCAGATCCGAAGGACTATCAGAGATTGAGGTTGCTGCTGCTGCTGCTAAGTCGCTTCAGTCGTGTCCGACTCTGTGTGACCCCATAGACGGCAGCCCACCAGGCTCCACCGTCCCTGAGATTCTCCAGGCAAGAACACTGGAGTCTAGATGGGCCCAGAAAGTACTCTTCTTGGTCCAAGGATCCCACATAGTGGAGACATCTGTATGTGTTTAGTCTACTGAGGGTGTCTAGCCACAATATATAAAGGATGCTATCAACATATTGAATAGCTTATGTGCAGGAAGTTAAAGATTTTTGTATTCATTATTAAGAAGTCAGTTGTGACTCAGCTGGTAGAGAATTCGCCTTGCACTGCAGGAGACCTGGGTTCGATCCCTGGATTAGGAAGATCCCCCAGAGAAGGGAAAGGCTACCCACTCCATTATTCTGGCCTGGAGAATTCCTTGGACTGTATAGTCCCTGGGGTTGCAAAGAGTCAGATACAACTGAGCAACTTTCACTTTCACTTTACTAATAGAAAGCTATTGCCATAATTCAGGGTGGCTTGTTTGGTATCACAGTGAAGAAAGTGAGACAGAAATGCCTACGAATGANACAGAGAAAAACCCCATGAAGCAAGAGTTTATATAAGCAGATGGACAGAACTGAAACTACAGCAAGCAGCAGAAGGATCTGTATTAAAGGCAAGCGCATTTGCCAAATGATGCATCTCCAAAACAAAAGATCTGATTGCCTCATAATAACTTCCATTTGTTTATAAATCCTAAGAAAACAAATTCATTAAAGAGTCAGTGAAATATGGTACAGCTCAAATTATGAGAGAAAACTCGCTTGGCAGCAGATCCGAAGGACTATCAGAGATTGAGGTTGCTGCTGCTGCTGCTAAGTCGCTTCAGTCGTGTCCGACTCTGTGTGACCCCATAGACGGCAGCCCACCAGGCTCCGCCGTCCCTGAGATTCTCCAGGCAAGAACACTGGAGTCTAGATGGGCCCAGAAAGTACTCTTCTTGGTCCAAGGATCCCACATAGTAGAGACATCTGTATGTGTTTAGTCTGCTGAGGGTATCTAGCCACAATATATAAAGGATGCTATCAACATATTGAATAGCTTATGTGCAGGAAGTTAAAGATTTTTGTATTCATTATTAAGAAGTCAGTTGTGACTCAGCTGGTAGAGAATTCGCCTTGCACTGCAGGAGACCTGGGTTCGATCCCTGGATTAGGAAGATCCCCCAGAGAAGGGAAAGGCTACCCACTCCATTATTCTGGCCTGGAGAATTCCTTGGACTGTATAGTCCCTGGGGTTGCAAAGAGTCAGATACAACTGAGCAACTTTCACTTTCACTTTACTAATAGAAAGCTATTGCCATAATTCAGGGTGGCTTGTTTGGTATCACAGTGAAGAAAGTGAGACAGAAATGCCTACGAATGAGACAACTCATCTACTGAATTGAGTATTGTGAGGGATATCTAACCAACACCATGAGAAGGGGGGTTTTACCACTGAAAGGGAAAGGGGAACAGGAAGCATTCAGAAACCTGGAAAAGTTGGTTCATAATGAAAGAACTTTAAAACAAGGCCTTTTTCTGGACTGTCCAAACTAGGAAGATGCTTAACGTGATCATGCAATCTAACTTCCTCTTATTACTGGTGAAGAGCCTGAGACAGAGAGAAGCAGGGACTTGCTCAAAGCCACACAGCAAGTTGGTAAGAGTGTGCTTCCTCACCACATTCTCCTGCGACCTGGACCGGCAGAATAGTTTTGTAGCCAACGAGCTACATGAAAGGGATGACCGTTGCTAGGCACTTTGAGTACCCAGCGCCACAGAGGTCACTTTGTGTATGTTTAAACCTTTACATTTGCAAAGCAGGCACTGTGATTCCCATTTCCCACAGGATAAAAGGGAGGCTCTAGAAAGGTAAGGAACTCACACCTAGAAACAGAGTAGAACACAGGTCTGCAAACACGTTTCTGTGCATTTCTGCATGGTCCAGCATTTTGCTGCAGTGAGGTCCAGCCTGGAGCATGAGCACTTTTCACCCACAGTCTTATGTTTATTTAGGAAACAGCCCTGCCCAAGGAACTGGGTTCAAAGATCAGGTGATTCAATAAGGCAGCCCTGCAAGCCTCTATTCTTTCAGCTTCAGCTCCTTTCCATGGGTAAGAAAATTTTGTATAAAATAGGGAAAATGACTTTAAGAGAACCACTCTGCTCCCCACTGTAGCTCCATGGGGGAGACACAAAAGATTTGGGAAAGGAGAAGGCTATTACACTTTAGGGGAGGCTGAGCCTATATGACCCCCCCTCATCACAGTGAATTTCCAACGGGGCATCTGGAATTCAGGCCCTGGAACCCAAGGGCCCCCAATTCCTTTTCTTCGTATCAGCAGCTCACCAAAACCTGGCCTCGAAGATCTTCTCTTCATGCTGCAAATGCTGCAAGAAACCCGATGCTGCAGATGACTCCAAGATCCCCAATCAAAGCCAAGAGGTTCGGCTGTCGAAGCATGGTAGGTACCAGGCAAGAATGCCCTGCCCAGCCTCGGGAGACCTCATATTGCTCATTCCCCTTCTTCTGAGATGCCCTCAGATTTCCTTCAGCTTTTGAGTGAATAATGCCAACCTAAAATGAGGTGAAGACTGACCAGCTAAGTAACCAAACTGATAAACAATAGCGCTTAAAATCTTGATACTTACAGTGGGATGCGTGGACTAGCAACATCAGCATACTGGGGAGTTTGTCAGAACTGAACTTTCAGACCCTACTTCAGACCTGCCAAGTCGGAACCATTATTTTAATACGACCCCAGGGAAACCTGAATGTATGTCATAGTTTGAGAATCACTTGTCTAAAGATTATAAAGATAGTGCTTAAGAACCCTGCCTTAGGTGTACCTATGACTGATTCATGTTGATGTTTGGCAGAAACCAACAGAATTTTGTAAAGCAATTATGCTTCAGTTAAAAATAAATTTATTTTTTTATAAACAGTTTAATTTTTTATAACAGGTTGTTTGTTTTTTATAAACAAATCAACAAAGAGAGCCCTGCCTTTGGGTCTGAGGCTAAATTCAATCAGCTCTGCTACAGAAATGGACAAGTCAATTACCCTCTCACTCCGAGCTTGTGTCCTTACCTGTAAAACAGGGATACTTACACTGTATTATTGCTTTTCAAAATCACTGGGAGGGTTAAAAGAGGGAATGTATAGAAGCAAAAAGCACAGGGCTTTCACAGAGTAGGAATTCAACAAAAGTCAACAAATGGAGACTATAGGATAAGGTATTTGTCAGGAGAAGATAGGCTCTGCTGCTACAACAAACATGCCTTTAAATCTCAATAGTTTACAAAACAAAAGTGTATTTCTTGCTCGTGCAAAGTCTGTTACATATGATTTTTCACCTTTAGCCAAGGGATATGGAACATATGGTTTCCAAGACTATCAGGTATAAGAGGGAAGAGAGACAGAAGGCATCCTGCCCTTCAGTTTGTAATTATATCCTTCTTAATGATCCAGGACAAAAGATCATAGTGGAGAAGACTGGGGGTCAAAATCAGCAATTTCAGACCAAAAAAAAAAAAAATGCATTATTGTCAAGATCAGGCAAAGCTAGGACTAACACACAGTTGAGTGGTGAGTGGTGGCACGGTCCTACTGGGAGACGTGGCAGTTCAATGGCAGGAAAAAAATTCTCATGGCATATTTTGCCAGAAATCCATACCTAGGAGGCTTTAAAACATTTCCCCTGGGAGTACTGGATTGGCCAAAAAGTTCGTTCAGGGTTTTCCATGGATTTTATTCCACTGGNGTGGTGGCACGGTCCTACTGGGAGACGTGGCAGTTCAATGGCAGGAAAAAAATTCTCATGGCATATTTTGCCAGAAATCCATACCTAGGAGGCTTTAAAACATTTCCCCTGGGAGTACTGGATTGGCCAAAAAGTTCGTTCAGGGTTTTCCATGGATTTTATTCCACTGGATTTTGACCAACCAGATAATTTCATGATAAAAAACAAGACTCTTAAAAGTGTCAGCTCCTTTTTCAAGGATGATAAGTACTGAGCCCCTATTCGATGCAAGGCACTGTCTGGGCACGGGGACCCAGCCATGCTCAGGTAAGTCCCTTACTGTTTCAGAACTTAAACACTAGTCGTTTTATTTAACTCCCATAATAACTCTAAGAAGTGGATCTGATTATCCAGAATGAATGTATTATTTTGCAGTTCTGAAAACAGAGGCAGAGAGAGGTGAAGCAATTTGTTCAAGGTAGGCAGCTAGAAAAGAACAGAGCTGTTTATTACAGAACACTGCTTACTCTGTTGACAAGACTGTGTTACACTTCTAAGAATCTAGGAATATGTAAAAACAAAGTCTTATTTACAACGTTCATCACAATGGTGTTTATGGTAGAGACATCTGAAAATAGTCTAAACACCCAAAAATAGAATATTGGTTAAATAAATCCTGAATTATCCATAGAATATTATGCAACCATTTTTTAAAAGCTTAGTGACGTAAGAAAACAGCTTATGATATGTAGCAAGTAAAAGCATGCATAACATATAGGATGTGATGGACTATGTAAAAATTGTTGTTGTTCAGTCATTAAGTTGTGTCCGACTCTGCCACCCCATGAACTGCAGCACACCAGGCTTCCTGTCCTTCACCATCTCCCAGAGTTTGCTCAAACTCATATCCATGCAGTTGGTGATGCCATCCAACCATCTCATCCCCTGCTGCCCCCTTCTCCTCTTGCCCTCAAGCTTTCCTAGCATCAGGGTCTTCTCCAATGAATCAGCTCTTTGCATCAGGTGGCCAACGTATTGAAGCTTCAGCTTCAGCATCAGTCCTTCCAATGAATATTCAGGGCTTATTTCCTTTAGAATTGACTGATTTGACCTCGTTGCTGTCCAAGGGACTCTCAAGAGTCTTCTCCAGCACTACAGTTCGAAAGCATCAGTTCTTCAGTGCTCAGCCTTCTTTATGGTCCAACTCTGTAAAAACATCCATAGGCAAACCCTAGAACTGTGATCATATCTGAAGGGAGTGGTGTTTGGGGCATTTTTTTCCTACTTCATATTCTTCAATATTTCCTAAGCTTTTGTATAATGTATATGAATTATACTTATAAATGGGGAAAAGTACTAACTTTATGCTTGTAAAGAAATATATATTTTGAATCTAGTACCTGCTTATGAGGGGGGAGAACTTAGAAGACTAGAGATGCTGATTCAGGTACACCTCATTCCACAACCATCACTGCTGGTCCATGTGCATGCTCCAGAGTTGGCAAAACACTTTGGCCCCCGTGACCTCCTCTGAGCGCCCCACATGACCACGTGGAATTACCATTGCCAGTTGTGCAGAAGGATGAGCTCAACAGACAAAGCCTCAAGCACAGTGATGCAGCGCCCTGCATGAGTCTGGGGAAAGCCACGCTCCCTTCAGAAAAGACAACTTGTTTCAGCAGCGGTGAGTATGGTGAGTTCGAAACTAGGCCCCTAACGCCGACCAGGAACGTCTGGGGTAGGGAGCCTTGTCCTCATGTCCAAACCCGAGTCTGATACTGAGCTCAGTGGGATGACAGGAGTAGCGGGACTCCTCCCTTTAGCTTGCTGCAGTCACATTCTAGAACACACCGGACAGAGCCCAGGGAAAGACCTGCCTGTGTGATCCTCCGAGCTGGGAACTAGATGAGGAGCAGGAGCCCCGAGAGGAAAGGATACATGTCCATACTTTCCTTCTAAGTCCCTGTGGCACTGTCTTATATGTGTACAGTGTGGGAGTGTTCAGCCTCCGGAAGGTAGGTCCCAGGAGGGCAGGGCCTACATGAGTGTCATTCCTCCAAACTCAGCCTGATACATGGCAGATAAACACACCAAAAACTGCTTGTGCATTGAGAGTCTCCAGGTAGAGGAGGATGCCTCTGAGTCCTGGACTGTAGCCATATCCAGGAAGAAGAAATGTGTCTCCCTTGATGCACACAGACACTGGGCCTGGGTGACCTCACATAGCTCACAACCACCGCATCCGGCTGGCTGTTGACAGGGAGAGGTCCTGCAGCACAGCCACTTCGGAGGGATTCGCAACAGGGACTTCCCTGGCGGTCTAGTGGTCAGGACTCTGCAAGGGGCGCAGGTCTGACCCCTGGTCAGGAAACTAAGATCCCATGCCATCCCATGCCACAGGGCACAGTCAAAGCAGCAATGGAAAGGCCACCAGCCCCTGCTCCTAGGGATGTATTTATATGCACTTAATATATAGAATTATAAAGGACATCAATTACACATCAAGACCCACATTTGAAACAAACAACAAAAATTCTCATAGCAGCTAAACCCTCCTTGCAACCAAAATCTCAAAGTCCAATGTCTATAAAAAATCAGAGAGGCCCTGCTGTACTTGAATTGGGCATGAGTGTCTGGGTGCCCCACTGGCTCCCCTCCCCCAACAGGGCTCCACGGTGCATAGTTTAAAAACCCACCTCTGATTGCATAGAGGAGGCTTCAGTCCCGTGGGAAGGGGCTTTCCCCAAGCTCAGCAGCTGCTGCTGCTGCTAAGTCGCTTCAGTCGTGTCCGACTCTGTGCGACCCCATAGACGGCAGCCCACCAGGTTCCGCTGTCCCTGGGATTCTCCGGGTAAGAACACTGGAGTGGGTAAGGCCAGCAGAAAGGGGTGGTAATGTCAGAACCAGGATGGGCCCAGTTCTATTTTCTAGGCCACTGCATTTCACAAGATAAACTGCTGTCAGTGAATGCTCCGATAAGAGTACCAACACATCCCAGACTGGGGGTGGGGAGGGGGTGGGGGCGGCACATGACTCACAGACTATTCCAGAATCTGACACTGACCAGGGGTGGAGGTGACCGGAACAGGCCCTCCAGGCCCAAAGCAGAGGCTTCGCTCAGGGTTCTCTTTCCCTTCCTCCTTTCAGAGGTAAATTCACAAGTTTCCAAAAGAGGGTTTCACAAGAGAAGGCTCAGCCGCTACTCCCAGGATCACTGGCCGTACCAACCATGCCTCATCGGGAGGCCCTGATCATTCTAGACGGCAGCCCCTTCGCAGGTCTTGGAGCCTGCGCAGCTGCAGAGAGTTTCCAGGAATAAGAGGGCGGTGCACCGGGGCCGTGAAGACTGATTCGGAAACTCCTTTCCAGGAGGAGAAGACGTCTGAGCCAACGCTGTGCCGCCAGCAAGAGTCACTTCAGACCCCCAAAAGCCACTTGGGAGGAGCTGCCTCCAATTAAATTCTTTGGTGACGTCACAGGACTGTGTACCTCCTCTTTCCCCTCCCCCTTACCAGTACATTCAGTTTACAGAGGAGTTCGTCCATGTTTGTTACATGTTGCGTGCCTTTATTTCTTACATCTAGATCCTTGTTCCGTTTCACATTTATCATTATATATATTAGGTATGGATCCATATCTTTTTGGACATTTATTTGAAAGACCATCTTTGGCCCAATCATTTGCGATGACTCCTTAATCCTCGTGTACAAAATTTCCATATATATTTTGGTTTCTTTCTGAAATTTCTATTTTTTTTCCACTGGTAGATCCTTGTTCCGTTTCACATTTATCATTATATATATTAGGTATGGATCCATATCTTTTTGGACATTTATTTGAAAGACCATCTTTGGCCCAATCATTTGCGATGACTCCTTAATCCTCGTGTACAAAATTTCCATATGTATTTTGGTTTCTTTCTGAAATTTCTATTTTTTTTCCACTGGTACCACCTTGTCTTATTCCTCCATTTTTTAAAATTTATTTTTTAGTTGAAGGATAATTGCTTTACAGAATTCTGTTTTCTGTCAAACCTCAACGTGAATCAGCCATAGGAATACACATACCCCCTCCCTTTTGAACCTCCCTCCCATCTCCCTCCTCACATTCCTCCATTTCTAAAAAATGTAAACATTAGTATCTATTTGTCTAGATCCATTTTAAAAAAATTGATATTTGGGGGAAATTGTCTGGCAGTCCGGTGGTTAGGACTGTGCTTCCCAAGCAGGGGACACAAGTTTGATCTCTGGTTAGGGAACTAAGACCCCCACATGCTGTGCAGTGCAGCCAAAAAAAAAAAAGAAAGAAAGAAATTGATATTTTATTGTGACTGTACTGAATTTTAAAATTAACCTAGGAAAAAAATATAAATTAACATAGGGAGAACTGACACCTCTGTCACGTTGACTCCTCCCATCCACATACAAATGGCTTTTCATTTGTTCAAACCTACTTTTTTGTCTCTCAGGGCTATTTTTCAATGTTCTTTGTATAAATTTTTTAAATTTCTTGTTAAATTGGTTACTGCCATGATAGCACAGAGGCCAAGACAGGAGGGGAAGCAGCAGCAGCATTGCCACCCCAGCAGAGAAGGAACTAAAATGGTACAACCCATTTGTAAAGCAATTTGAACCTTTAAAAATTCTACCTCTGATCACTTCATTTGCCAATTACTAGCAGTGTCACTTTAGCTAAGATACCTAATAAATTTTGTTGCCTCAGTTTCTTCATCTGTAAAATGGGTACAGCAATAGCATCTACCTGTGGCACATCAAACTATTAGCCAGTTCTTCACCTTTCTTAGCCAAGTCTTCTTGGGTGAAGTGTCCTTTCCTCCCCCTTGACTTTGAACTTCATCATATGACCTGCTTTAACCAATGGAAACCTAGTAGATAGGATACCAATAGAAGCTTAGAAACGTGTTTTCACAGTGGGGCTTGCTGTCTCGTGCCTCTAGAATCCCCCTGAGAAGAACATGCCCCAGCAACCTATTCCAAGCAAGGAGCTACATGAGGCAGAACTGCCCCAGCCAGCCTGATGAACATGGCAGACGACATCGCACTGTGAACTGAGGCAAGGACAACGAGAGAGGGTCAGTAAACCTCCTCCCCCTTCTTTAAGTCTGGTCCAGTCAAACCCTTCTGTCCCCAACATTCCCTGGTTCTCAGGCTCTGTGACATCACAGACAGTCCCATCTCTGCCCTGCCAGCTACAGGTGAGAGGGGCTCAAAGGTTGGACCTGAGAGCAGGAAGAGTCCTTTGCTGTATCTAAAGGGACAGCATCTCCCTCACTCCTAGGCACCTATCCACTTTGCTCCAGAAGCAGACGCCATTCCTCTCCCCATGACCCCACTGTTTCTCCCTCGGGGTCCCAGTCTCCCCACCTGAAGTCTTCCTCTCTGACCTCACCGATCTTTCTCGTTCTGGTTGAAGTGCTGTGGGGTCACGGGAGACCTGAAGTTCACAGCCCACTGAGGGCAAACCAAGGGCCTTTTTCTTTAGCTCCTGCTTCCACCTAGAGGCTGTCATTGGTAGTGAAAGGAACACCACACCCACCCCACCCCAGCCAGCATTTCCCCTGGGAAGAAGCCCATGCAGATAAACTCTAGGATGTGTTGGAATGCACCAAGGGTTCTGCAGAAGAATGAACAGGGAATGCCAGCGGAGAGGGAGGGCCATTTAAAAGGGTAAATAATTCAGGTGACTTGGCCAGAAGACCTCGTTAGAAAGATGATGTTTAAGCACAGCCTTGAAGGAGGGAGGGGTGAGCTTGCGGATCTCTAAGGAAGGGCGTTGCAGGCCAAAGGTGGAGCATGGAGCATGTGCAAACGCAGTCGTGGTGGGGTGCTGGGTGCAGCTGGATAAAGGAAGGATGGGAGGAGACCGCAGGGGTAGCAGTGAGCCTGTGAATTTTTGAGTCAAGTCCCAGAGAAGGACTTCAGCCTTTCCTCTGCCTGACATGAGAAGCCAAGGAGCAGAGGGGTGACACGATCAGACTTTCACTCTCAGCTGTGTTGACACTAATGGAGACTGGGCTGGGAGAGGCCAGGAGGCCATTGCAATAATCTAGGTGAGAGATGGTGCTGGCTGGGAGGGGTGGGGAGCCAGTGCTCATGGGTGAGGCCAGGAAATGAAGCCAGTGTGACGTCAGTAAAGACAGCCACCAAGACGGAAATTCCCAGAGTGGGGCTTTGGCCAGAGGAAAACTCCCAGAGGGAGCAAGAGCAGGAGATGACCAGGCATCTGGGAGAAAGAAAGGAGAAACCGGGACCGAGAAAAGGACTTGCAGCCTGTGTCTTCAGAGCCGGAGGGATCCTTGGAGAGAAGGTGCAGCCCGAGTGCCTCCTGTTACAGACGGGAGCCTGGACGCAGAGCGACTGAGCAGGTGAGTGAGGGAAGCAAGAGCTGAAGGAGCAAGGCTGAGCTGTGTTACCTATTCCAGAGGGACTGGAAAGAATATGCACTGAGTCAGCATCTATACACACCTGCCACCCCAGTGGNATTAAATAGACACTCCTTGGAAGGAAAGTTATGACCAACCTAGACAGCATGTCAAAAAGCAGAGACATTACTTTGCCAACAAAGGTCAGTCTAGTCAAGGTTATGGTTTTTCCTGTAGTCATGTATGGATGTGAGAGTTGGACTATAAAGAAAGCTGAGCACCAAAGAACTGATGCTTTTGAACTGTGGTGTTGGAGAAGACTCTTGAGAGTCCCTTGGACTGCAAGGAGATCCAACCAGTCCATCCTAAAGGAGATCAGTCCTGGGTGTTCATTGGAAGGACTGATGTTAAGGCTGAAACACCAATACTTTGCCCACCTGATGAGAAGAGCTGACTCATTGGAAAAGACCCTGATGCTGGGAGGGAAAGGGGGCAGGAGGAGAAGGGGACGACAGAGGATGAGATGGTTGGATGGTATCATCGACTCAATGGACATGGGTTTGGGTGGACTCCGGGAGTTGGTGATGGACAGGGAGGCCTGGCGTGCTGCGGTTCATGGGGTTGCAAGGGGTTGGACACGACTGAGCAACTGAACTGAACTGAAATGATGACCGATTTAAGTCCCACACACCAGTCCGAGCTCAGTCTCAGCTACTTACTGTGCATGTCTCTGAATCTCTCTCAGAGCTTCAGCATCTTCGCTGCAAAATGAGGATCATGACAATACACCACCTGCTTTTCAGGCTGTTAGGAAGATGAAATGAAGCAACATATATAAATGTCTAGACTACAGCCCCACCCAGGCACTCAATAGATGGTAATTGTGTATATGTCAGAGTCAGGGCCAGACAGGCTGTGCTGAAGTGACAAAGTAATTCTAAGATCTCAATTCCTTAACCCAGTTTGAGATTATCCGTAGCTCGAGAAAGCAGAATATTTTTTTAAAGTCACTAATAATATGCAAATATCCCAAGGAGGATATGACCAAGACCATTTATTCACATGTAATTCAAAGCCTTTACCTGGGATAAATATTTTCCTTCACTCTTTCAGATCTGAATGCAGACCCTCAAAGAAATAATTTGTCAACGAGATACCAACGTCGTCATCACCATCACTTTAACAATTTTGTGTTGAAGAAGTGTGTTCCTGGGAGACCCTGATTTGTATAGATGGCAGCCCCTCGCGTGTGTGTGAGGCTGCATGGCCACTGGAGTGTCTCCAGGAGGAAGAGGGTGGCGAACAGGGGCCATGAAGACTGATTCAGAAACTCTCCCGGAGAAGGAGGCGACGTCTCCTCCACCGGGAGGAGCCATCCCGGTGCCACCAGCAAGAGTCGCCTCAGCTCCTGGAAAAACCACTAGGAGCCGCGACCAATTAAAGTCCTTAGCTGCATCGTAGGCCTGTGTTCTTCCTCTTTTTTCTCCCCTCTCCCAGCCCTGCTTCTGAGATCTCCTTGAGTAGGGGACAATTAGAATCCGGCATCCCTGATTACAGAATGAGGTTTGATAAATGTCCATCGACAGAGGAATGGATAAAGAAGATGTGGGACATATATATGCAAGGGAGCATGACTCAGCCATTAAAAAGAAGGAAATAATGCCACTTGCAGCAACACGGATGGGCCCAGAGACTGTCACAGCGAGTGAAGTCAGACAGAGAAGGAGAAATGTTGTATGACATCCCTTAAACGTGGAATCTAAAGAGAAATTATACAAATGACTTACTTACAAAACAGAGACTCACAGTCTCAGAGAACGAACTTATGGTTGTTGGGGTAGAGGAAGGATGAGGCGAAGGGATAGGGAGGGAATTTGGGATGGACATGTACACGTTGCTGTATTTTAACTGGATGACCGTCAAAAACCTACTGTATATTATTAAAAAAAAAAAAACTAAGTAAAAGAAAACAACAAAGAAATGAGGCTTGATTCTAAAGCACTTTCAGTCACTCCTCACCCACCTGACGAAAGGCTTGGGAGAGGCTGGTCAGCGTAACGGGACGTTGCTGTATTTTAACTGGATGACCGTCAAAAACCTACTGTATATTATTAAAAAAAAAAAAACTAAGTAAAAGAAAACAACAAAGAAATGAGGCTTGATTCTAAAGCACTTTCAGTCACTCCTCACCCACCTGACGAAAGGCTTGGGAGAGGCTGGTCAGCGTAACGGGCAGCTCTAAATAGACATGGCAATAACTGGAGCTGGAGGGCGCAATCCTGCTCGCCCACGCGGGACTCGATTCGGTGCTCGGGGCCCTGGTGAACAGCGGGGCAGGAAGCGCAAAGCTCTGCAGGCAGCAGCCCGAGAGGATGCAATGCACACCCCATGCAGATGTAGGGAGCTGTGCTGAAGCACAGGGCATGCCAACAGGAGTCACACGCAAGAGACCCCAAGCGGCTCCAACTTTAGCCAGGGAGCCAGGCACAGAAGCACATCGCTTCACATAGCAGACAACGATTTGGAAACAGTGATCCTGGGAAATCTGGCAACCACCTTGGGGGAGTGTGGTGGAAAGCTTCCTGGTGCTTGAGCTTCCTGAAAGTCAAAAAGGAAAGAGGAGGGGGGGAATGGTATTCCAGAAGAGGGGAGCAAAATAGGCAAATTTGGGAAATAGAAATACAAGCTGATAGAAGTATAAGGTAGTGAACTTCAGTGTTTAGAAAGATGAAAGTAGAGACCTGAGCCAGGGCATCGGGCGGAGGTGAGGGGAACAGAGCATTAAGAATCTTAAATCCAGGAAAAGAAAGTTAGACTGTCTGGAAGGTAATGGGGAGTCAAGAAAGGTAATGTTTAGGCAATAGTTACATAGCCACATTTCTAGTTTTTGCAGTGTGAACATGGTGAGATGTTAAGGCAACATTTACTCCTTGTGTCTGCCCCCAGCACAGAAGAATAAAGAAAGAAGATGTCTTACACCAGGATATCATAGATTACAATTCATACCTACAACACGTAGGTATCAAAAGGTCATCTTGGCTGCAATTTGAAGGATGTGCAATTTGAAAAGGAGTGTGAGCAATCCTGGTAATGTATAAATCTGGTATATTGCCTACTTTTCTAAGTACTTTATAAGTATCAACTCACTTAGCATAAGAATCGAACAAGGAGAGTACTGTTACCACTCTGTTTTTACAAGTCAGGAAACTGAGATACAGTGCGTAAGTCTCTGAAAATTACAGTAATAGTAAGTATCAGAGCTGAGATTTGAACCCAGGACTCCTGGTTCCAGATTCAATACTCTTAACCAACTGGTTATGCTGCCCTTCACAATGATGCTAGAATGGCATTCAGTGATTGCTTTTGGCTCCCAACTGACTATTTGTTGCCTGCTCTTCAAACCTGGTGCTGGGCCCTTTGAAATCTTTTCCCCTCGGCAGCTAGTGCAATGTCATGCATTGTCGCTACGGGGTGCTACAGATAGTGGGAGACACGGGGCTCTCCTTCTGCTCTGGGGAGCTCCTCTTAAGAAGGCTCCTGTAGTAGCTTCTTGGGTATCTGGCTCTGGCAGTTCACATGGCTTTTCCCGCACCCAGATCTGAAAGCATATGGTGGTGGTCAGTAGCACTTAGCAGCCAGCAGCTTCTCCACTCCTCTTAAGAAGGCTCCTGTAGTAGCTTCTTGGGTATCTGGCTCTGGCAGTTCACATGGCTTTTCCCACACCCAGATCTGAAAGCATATGGTGGTGGTCAGTAGCACTTAGCAGCCAGCAGCTTCTCCCGTGCCTTCCCCCCAGCAAATGGAGCAGTGCCTCCATCTCTCTGTGACAGCTAGAGATATCTAGCTAGCTATCTAGCACCTTAGAGGGCATATTTCTAGACCATTCTGTCAACATGGCATCTCAGAGACTTCTCTGCGTCCAGGGGGGCCACAGCCATGTCATTTCCAAGGCCCATACTTCAGCTGGGGATGGAGCAGGGGCGGGAGGGGGTCTCTTCCTTGGGGTCTCTATCTCAGCCCTTTGGTGGTGGCTATGCCTTAGATCTGCTATTTCTATATTCTTTATAGGAGATTACTTGTTATTAACTAATCATTTCGACTCCCCCCCCTTAAAGTTAGTAATTCTCTATATTAAATGCCTTATATTCAAATGACTATGTGCTTTCTGTCTTCTGACTGGCCCCTGACTGATACATCCAAAAAGAGGCTGCCTAAGCAATCAGGACAGACAGTGACATAGGTGTGCACTAGGTCAGCAGCTCCAGGATGGAGAAGAGAGTCCCAAGTTACAATATACATCTCAGGTAAAGCCACACTCTAACTCAGAACCATGCAGGGAAGAAGATTCTGTACAATGAGGTTCCTGACTTCTTTTGCAAAGCACAGAACTGAGAAAAGGGCGGCAGTGAGGCCAGGTTGACCGTGCACAGGCACTCGATTCGGTGCTCGGGGCCCTGGTGAACAGCGGGGCAGGAAGCGCAAAGCTCTGCAGGCAGCAGCCCTAGAGGGTGCAA
Source organism: Oreotragus oreotragus (assembly GCA_006410675.1). Classification (NCBI taxonomy): domain Eukaryota; kingdom Metazoa; phylum Chordata; class Mammalia; order Artiodactyla; family Bovidae; genus Oreotragus; species Oreotragus oreotragus. The sequence continues at coordinate 171,574 of SJYX01001206.1, read as the reverse complement.
TGCACTGCCCATGCAGATGTAGGGAGCTATAGGAGTCACACGCAAGAGACCCCAAGTGGCTCCAATTTTAGCCAGGGAGCCAGGCACAGAAGCACATCACTTCATATAGCAGACAACGATTTGGAAACAGTGACACTGGAAAATCTGGCAACCACCTTGGGGGGATGTGGTGGAAAGCTTCCTGGTGCTTGAGCTTCCTGAAAGTCAAAAAGGAAGGAGGGGGGAATGGCATTCCAGAAGAGGGGAGCAAAATAGGCAAATTTGGGAAATAGAGATACAAGCTGATAGGAGTATAAGGTAGTGAACTTCAGTGTTTAGGAAGATGAAAGTGAAGACCTGAGCCAGGGCATCGGGGGGAGGTGAGGGGAACAGAGCATTAAGAATCTTAAATCCAGGAAAAGAAAGTTAGACTGTCTGGAAGGTAATGGGGAGTCAAGAAAGGTAATGTTTAGGCAATAGTTACATAGCCATATTTCTAGTTTTTGCAGTGTGAACATGGTGAGGTGTTAAGGCAACATTTACTCCTTGTGTCTGCCCCCAGCACAGAAGAATAAAGGAAGAGGATGTCTTACACCAGGATATCATAGATTACAATTCATACCTACAACAGGTAGGTATCAAAAGGTCATCCTGGCTGCAATTTGAAGGATGTGCTATTTGAAAAGGAGTGTGAGCAATCCTGGTAATGTATAAATCTGGTATATTGCTTACTTTTCTAAGTACTTTATAAGTATCAACTCACTTTGCATAACAATCGAACAAGGAGAGTACTGTTACCACTCTGTTTTTACAAGTCAGGAAACTGAGATACAGTGCATAAGTCTCTGAAAATTACACTAATAGTAAGTATCAGAGCTGAGATTTGAACCCAGGACTCCTGGTTCCAGATTCAATACTCTCAACCAACTGGTTATGCTGCCCTTCACAGTGATGCTAGAATGGCATTCAGTGATTGCTTTTGGCTCCCAACTGACTATTTGTTGCCTGCTCTTCAAACCTGGTGCTGGGCCCTTTGAAATCTTTTCCCCTCGGCAGCTAGTGCAATGTCATGCATTGTCACTACGGGGTGCTACAGATAGTGGGAGACATGGGGCTCTCCTTCTGCTCTGGGGAGCTCCTCTTAAGAAGGCTCCTGTAGTAGCTTCTTGGGTATCTGGCTCTGGCAGTTCACATGGCTTTTCCCACACCCAGATCTGAAAGCATATGGTGGTGGTCAGTAGCACTTAGCAGCCAGCAGCTTCTCCCGTGCCTTCCCCCCAGCAAATGGAGCAGTGCCTCCATCTCTCTGTGACAGCTAGAGATATCTAGCTAGCTATCTAGCACCTTAGAGGGCATATTTCTAGACCATTCTGTCAACATGGCATCTCAGAGACTTCTCTGCGTCCAGGGGGGCCACAGCCATGTCATTTCCAAGGCCCATACTTCAGCTGGGGATGGAGCAGGGGCGGGAGGGGGTCTCTTCCTTGGGGTCTCTATCTCAGCCCTTTGGTGGTGGCTATGCCTTAGATCTGCTATTTCTATATTCTTTATAGGAGATTACTTCTTATTAACTAATCATTTCGACCCCTCCCCTTAAAGTTAGTAATTCTCTATATTAAATGCCTTATATTCAAATGACTGTGTGCTTTCTGTCTTCTGACTGGCCCCTGACTGATACATCCAAAAAGAGGCTGCCTAAGCAATCAGGACAGACAGTGACATAGGTGTGCACTAGGTCAGCAGCTCCAGGATGGAGAAGAGAGTCCCAAGTTACAATATACATCTCAGGTAAAGCCACACTCTAACTCAGAACCATGCAGGGAAGAAGATTCTGTACAATGAGGTTCCTGACTTCTTTTGCAAAGCACAGAACTGAGAAAAGGGCGGCAGTGAGGCCAGGTTGACCGTGCACAGGCAATGTCATCTGGGGCTATCTCAAGCTACAGGAGCCTATGGGACACCTAGGTGGCCACGTCCAGAAGAGCCTTAGAAATGTGCGGCAGGAAAAGGCAAAAGAGCAATGGCGTGGCGGGAACCTCCAGAAAGCCCTAGGCTCCTCACGTCTTGGAACTGTTTCCTGCAACAGATACAGCACGCGATCTGCACATAAAAGATGCTCCGTAAATGCCATCTCCTGCCTTGAGAAGCCACGTCACAGAACCTGTCAAATGGCTCCTGGCCTCAGGATGATATCTTTCTTTAGAGGATTTTCAAATAATAAAAATACTAAGGAAGCCACAGTTGGGCCTCACCTCTGAATATGGCAGTCTCACTGGTATCAGACTAACCCTCCTGCTGAGAGTAGCTTAAAAGCCTGTGGTTTCTTTTTCCTTAAATCTGTCTGAATATATCAGAGAGCTACCAAGGCAGTGAGGACTTGAGGGGCCAAGATCCTGGAAAGAAATGAAGTCCAGAGAGATGAAAAGGACATCAAGGTCTTCTAACCTACTCCAGGCACTTGCCAATTCCTAAAAAGAGTCTAGAAGGCTGAAAAAGCAGGCGGAGCTTCCAGCAAAATCGCAGCTTAGAGGCTGGGGGCTCGCCCTGGAGGAAAAGGATTGGCTGTTAAGAGCTTTTATAAAATAGGTAGCTAGTTAAAGTTCCTGAAGAGCAGGAACCTGAAAATCAATGCTAACCAGAAACAGACTAGGACTAAAACCCAGAGTCAAACTATTTCAACTTTACCTTTCTCAGAAGCAAAAATCAGTCCTTTCTGAAGGAATATCCAGAGTCTTGTACATTTCTTCAATCTTTCATTTTTTTTTAAGAGTATAGCATTCAGTCAAAAATTACCAGGCATACTAGAAGATCAGATCAACTGACCAAAAACAAAAGGAACATATTTACAGAAGAACCAGATATTGGAATTAGCAGACGTGAACTACTGAAGAAAAAAAATTTTTAATATTGAAAAAAATTTTTGGAAATAGATGATAGGATGGAAAATTATATCGAGAACTGTAAACTATTTTAAAAATCAGTTAAAAACTATAGGACTGAACATTACAATAGCTGAAATTAAGAACTCAATTGAAAGGACTTCCCTGGTGGTCCAGTGGTTAAGACTTCATTTCCTGTGCAGGGGGCTGCAGGTTCAATCCCAGGTCTGGGAACTAAGATCCCCACATGCTGCATGATGTGGCCAAGAAAACAACAACAAAATCAAACAAACAAAAAACAAAAGAGAGTAAAAGTAATGGAGCAAAGATAAGTCAGTAAAAAAAAAAAAAAACCTCATACTAAATCTCGAAGAACCAAAAGAACAGAAAACACAAAGTCTTAGAGATATAGTGATAAGACTTTAACACACATATCCTTAGAGTCCCAGAAGGAGATGAAAAAAAAAAAAAAAAGGTAGAAGCTTTGATGAAAAATACTATGTCCTAGATTTCAAGTTGTGTTCTGAACCCCAAGCAGGATAAAGAAAGTTACATCTAGTCAGATCAAAATACAATTGCTGGAACCCAAAGCGGAGAGACAGCTTTAAGAACAGCACAGAGCTGGCAAGTAGTGAAAGCCAGTGATGTCTTCCAAAGGTTGGGGGCAGAGGGAGCAGGGGGAGCTGTAGTACTCTGGAATTCCTGACTTCCCAAAAATTTCTTTCAAAAATAAAAACACAATAGAGACCTCTCAGCAAACCAAAACTCATTCTGTCACCAGAAGATCTGTACTGGAAGGAAAATACTAAAGGTACTTTTAAATATAGTCCACACGATTCCGCAGAACAATTCCAAAGGTAGTTTCTGGAGAAGGTGAATGAACCTAGATTAATGTGTAGAAATGCAGGAAAGGACAAAGGGTAACAACAAAGTAACAAATGAAGAATAACAAAAAGTAAAGATGTGGATAAACCTAATGAACACGGACCATATAAAACATTAACAATGATGTCTGTTGTGGTTTACCATACAGCAAGAATTGAAACTCATTATAAGGAGAGCATCACAAGCAGAAAAGGTGAGAGAGTTCTAAACTCTTTGGATTGTCCAGAAAGTGGTAGAAGGATTCTCTTGTAACAGACTTGAGTGAGTCAAGAATGTATATTGTAATTTAGGGTAACCACTAAGGGAAAAGAATGCATACCTCACAAGCTAATAATACACAAATCACAAAACCTTACTGCAAATGAAGGCAAAAGAGTACAGAAAAAAGGACACAGAAAGGGAGAACCAGTGGGAAGTAAATAGTAAATGGACTATTTAAGTTCAAATCTATTTAACATATCAGGAAACACACTAGGCGTAGCATAGGAAATATTCTAGTTAAAAAACAAAGACTGAGTATTTTTAATCCCATGTTTATAAGAGGGGTACCTTAAATATAGGGATAGAGATAAATTGAGAGTAAAATTACGAAGAGATATACTATAATCAGTAACCAAAAGAAAGCTAACGTATTAGACAAAGTAGATTTTCAAGGCAAAAATCTAGTAGCGATAAGGAGGGACATTTCATAAAGATAAAAGGGTCAAATCAGGCAGTTTTAATGATTCTAAATGTGTATGCATGGAATAAGAACAAAATTTGTCAGAAGTGAATTAAAATACATGTTCACACAAAAACCTGTACACAATCGCTCATAGCAGCATTATTTGTAATAGGCAAAAAGTAGGTTCATTACCCCAGATGATGAATGGATAGACAAAATGTGGTGTATAAAAGAAAAGGAATATTACTGAGTCATTAAAAAGGAGTAAAGTACTGATACATGCTACAAGGTGGATGAATCTTGAAAATATTATGTTTCATGAAAAAACAGTCAGACCTAAAAAGCCACAAACTGCATGATTCCCTTCATACGAAACGTCTAGAACTAGAAAATCCTATCAAAACATCCAGAACTGGAAAATCCATAGAAGAAAGAAAAAGTAGATCAGTCATTGTCAAGTGCTGGGGAGAAGGCATAGGGGGTGACTGAATGGGTAGGGGGCTTTTTTTGGTGGGGAGAGAAGAGGTGATGAAAATGTTCTAGAATTAATTAGTGGTCATGTTTGTGTAATTTCATGAATATATGAAATACAACTGAATTTTATTCTTTTAAATGGTGAATTTTATGGCATATTAGCTACATCTCAATATTTTAAACTCTGCAATTCAAACAAAAAAACTTGTCAAAAGTGAAAGGAGAAAACATAAAATCTACAATCCTAGATGGAAATGTTCCTCTCTTGATAGAACCAGCCAACCAAATTCAGTAAGGATACAGATTTGAATAGTGTAAGTAAAATCTCACCAAACAGACACAGGTAGAAAACAGCAGGAAGCAGCTGAAGAAAAGACAGCGTCAGATGACGGAGCCCTTACTAGGGACCACGCTGTGAACCAGACCCTGCGCTTTGCACGCATCACCTCAGCTCATCTCCCTGTCATCACACACTCCCTTAACAGACGAGAAGGAACAGAGAGGGAGCATCTGGTCCAAAATCTCCCGCCAGCGTGTTCTTAAAACCCCGCCAGGCTTCTTCCGGTACTGAATTTCAGAGAGATCAGACTGAAATCTTTATTCCCATAAGGACACCTCATGGCGCTGGGGTAACCGAGCTCTGATGCAGAACGAATACACATGAACTGTTAATGAACCACGTCATCCACACGAACATACCCGGGGCACCTACGGCAACAAGACATAGTGAGAGGTAAAAAATAATCACGGCAGCCACAATTTATTGAGATTTCACTCAAGTTTGCCACTCACAGTTGTAAGCACTTTACAGTATTTTTCCTATCATTTAATCTTCACAATCAGCTGCCAGGTAGGCACACTTATCCCCACTCCGCCCTCGAGGACTGAGACCCAAGGATGGGAGGCACCTCCCTTAAAGTGGCAGTCCTTGGATTTGAAGACATGCAGCTCTGCAATCCAAGCCCTCCACTCCCACTTCACAACACAGCACCATCTTCACCGGCACCACACTTATCATTAACACAGAACCCCCAAACAGCCCACACGTTCTTTTATGGAATCTCATCTTCACGGCAACCTTGTAAGGTCTAGGCAAGACGGAGATCACAGAACTTTCTAAAAGAAGAAATGAGACTCGAATGCAAAGAAACGTATCTTGTGGGCATACCGGAATGACCCATCTGCCCGGTGAGACCACCAGAAACTACAGAGAGGGAAAGGCAGGAAAGAACACATCAAGGGCCCTTTAAGGAGAAACTGCTGTTTTCTCAAAACACACACATTTTTATTCTCTGTTATTATACTTACCAGGGCTTTGTGGCTGGATGATAAACGTGGGCTTCTGCTGATCAGCCAGTGATCACTTTTATGAATAAATCTCATTAAGCAAATCAGGCCATAGCATTGGCTGAAGAGAAATGCTTAAAACAGCCATTTGTGAGAGCTGGTCTATGCTCATGCTTTCTCTTCTCTGGCCCAGAGAAAATGAACAGTCAGATTCATCTCTTACATGGTAAGTCAGCCACATAATTACATTTCATGTTCACTAGAGTCATTTATAGAGTGAACTGACATTCAGACAGGTTAACCTAGCCAAAGTCACACTGCTAAGCAGAAGCAGATCTAGGATGAGAATCTAGGTCTCCTGCAACCCCATCCAAATGATTATCAAGCCTGAGGCATCTTATCTGTGTGAAGCTATAGAACCTTTCTACATGTAGACAAAGGCATAACAGACAGAAAGGCCAAGGGCAAGAATGGAACAGAAAATGCTGGAACTTTCTACATATTTGACTTTGAAAGGGCCAATTAAAAAAAAAGAAAAATCCAAGCTACCCATTATACAGATGCGTAAACTGAGGACCAGCCAAAAATTACATAGCTAAAAGTGGCAGTTCAAGACCAGAACCCCAGTCTGTGCCAACTCTACTCATCATTCAACTGAGTACAGAGAGTGTTTTGCAAAAGCTACTATCGAGATGACAAGCACTCGATCCACAAGAATTTCTTTTCCTTAGCAGGTCTAGGTCATACACAAAAAGTCTAAGTCTTTGTCCTTGAGGGGTTTATGGTCTAACTAGAAAAACAGGCCTGTGCACAGGAAATCAGAATCAATAACAAAACGGCAGTAAAGGCAGCACCTACATCAAGACCTCAAAGGAAATTCCCAGGGGCCCAGTGGTTAAATCTGGAACTTTCACTGTAGAGGCCCAGGTTTAGTCCCTGGGCAGGGAACCATCCAGCATGCCATGTGATACAACCCAAAGGCAAAATAATAATAGTAATTTTTTTAAAAGAGAGAGAGAGAATTTAAGGGAGGCAGAGTCAGGAATTCCCTGGAGACCCAGTGGTTAGGACCCAGTGCTTTCACTGCCAAGGGCCTGGTTTCAAGCCCTGGTCAAGGAACTAAGATATGCAAGTCCTGTTGTGTGGCCATAAAAACCAAGGTGAGATGATCTGGATTAATAGATTAAAGAGGTAATTTTAAAAAATAAAAGAATAGAAGCAGCAGAAATGTTGGAAGGCTTCCTGAAGGAGGGGTAAGGACAGCTAGGCTTTAAAACATGCAAGGAGGAGGCACAATATGGGGGAGGGGACTAAGAGACTCCCATGCATAAAATAAATAAGCTACAAAGATATACTGTGCAACACAGAGAATGCAGCCAATATTTTATAATAACTATAAACGGAGCATAACCCTTAAAAATGAGGAATCATTACATTGTACACCTGAAACTTATATAGTACATCTTACAGCAACTATACCTCAATTTTAAACATCTTTTTTTAAAAAAAGCATGCAACCATGCATAAAATAAATAAGCTACAAAGATATACTGTGCAACACAGAGAATGCAGCCAATATTTTATAATAACTATAAACGGAGCATAACCCTTAAAAATGAGGAATCATTACATTGTACACCTGAAACTTATATAGTACATCTTACAGCAACTATACCTCAATTTTAAACATCTTTTTTTAAAAAAAGCATGCACAGGAATCCAACAGACGCAAAAGAATAGCTACGTCAGTTCAGGAAACATTTTCAACCTATGAAGGATTTTTATGGGCGATGAAGCCAAAATTGCAGATGATGGCCAGGTCTTCGGCACCGGGGAGCCTTTAAATGCCAGGCTGGGGTCTTTAGATTTGGGCCCAGGGAACAATGGGTCTTCATATTTTTTCAGAAGCAGAGCACCTGGAAGCCTCTGAGCTCTTCACGGAATTCCACGAGGGAGAGGATTCGTTTCTCTGCAGGACAGCGTTAGTGTGAGGGAGCAGGACTGCCGTTCTCCGTCTGCGGTGAGACCACACCCACAGACACGTGTGCCTTGGAACAAAGTAAGTCCTCTGATCAGACAGGATCAGTCTCTCCCAAATCTCATTAGTAGTTACACGCCGTTCGTTCCTTCCTTCTGTCTCCTGAAGGCCTGCGTGCTAGCAGACAAGCCCAAGTGACATCGTTTTTCAGAAAATGTAGGGCAAGAACAACTTAAGAGTGGAGAACATTCTGAGAATTTACTTCTTTGCTTCAGATTGGGAAGGGGGCATCTTATAATTTAAGGGGCTCAAGGCAACGCCACACAGAGCAGAGTCCTCCCTGAGTCTCCATTTGACACAAAGCGGGTAAGGACCGGAGCATCGCCTGAGAGCAAGCTTTGGGCCCACTTTCAGCCCGTCTGGTCATCTTCACATTTTTGGGGCTCACCAGACAATGAAAGGGATGGGCGAGGGGCCCCTTCCACTCATGTCAACGGTTCTAAGCAGCACAGAAAGTAGCTCAGAGTGGCACCATCGGCTTCTGCAAAGGCCAGGGGTCAGCGTGGACTGTCGGCAAGCCATTTTGGCGCAGGGTCCTGGAGTAAACACCGGATCCCCAGTGCTGACATGACTGACAGCCTCAAGGCACCCCAGAGCCTCGCCGTCAGCCACCCCGGGGCTCCAAGGCCTCCCTGTCCTCTCACCTTCAGTACTGGAGGAAGAGGAGTACCTTCGTTCCAAGGTCACCTGGTCAGGAATGGGCAGCACCCCGTGCCCAGGATGTAGGCTTCTATGAGCTGGCAGGGGCACGGAATCCTTGGAGAGTCCATGTGTCGTGTCCCCAGTGCCTGGGGAAGCTGAGCGGTCACGAGGAGCCGGACGTAGTAGCCGCCAAACACTGCCAGCAGCTGCTGGGCCATTTCCTGGAAGAGGCAGGGAAGCAGAGTGGGCACCACAGGGAAGTAGCTAAAGAGAGAGGAGACCAAGTGGTCCCTGGCTTCGACACTGGCCCAGCAGTGATGCTCACTAAGAAGAGCCTGGCCAGGCCCTCAGCCGGGGTCCTGGCAAGATGCCTGGATGGGTCTAGAACTCCAGCTCTCAAGCTCTGTGGGGCTACTGCAGTCTCAATTTCCTCATCTCCAAGGTGGGTAACCTAACTGCTAATAGGCGATAATATGCACAAAAAAGCTTCCCTAGTGGCTCAGACGGTAAAGCATCTGCCTGCAGTGTGGGAGACCTGGGTTTGATCCCTGGGTCGGGAAGATCCCCTGGAGAAGGAAATAGCAACCCACTCCAGTACTCTTGCCTAGAAAATCCCATGGACGGAGGAGCCTGGCAGGCTATATAGTCCATGGGGTTGCAAAGAGTCAGACACAACTGAGAAGCTTCACTTTCACTTTCATGCACAAAAAAGCTAGGGAGCACTACAGAAATTACCATTAGCTTATAAGAGCCAGTTGCACACACACACAGAGACACGCTGTCTCTTTCTCTTCTTCCAGTTTCAAGTGATTTTGTAAAGTACACGAGGTCAAGGTAACGCACCTGAAGAGAAGCACCAGTAAACGGAGGCAGGGTTGGGAGAATATCCTATGACGGCAGACTCTTCAATTTACACAGGGTAGTACCTGCTGTCTTACTTCAAACCAGTACTCCTATATTAAAAGTGCTTACCAAGGCTACCAGATCACGCCTCTCTCCTCTCTGCTGTGTGAGCCCCCTAGAGAAAATAAAGGATGCTCTGATCCAGGGAAAGTGGGGTTTAGGGCCTGACTCAGTTGGATATTTAGGGGCAGAAAAAGGCTGGGTCTAAGAGCACGAGGGGACCATCCCCGTCCCACTGAGAACCTGCCTTCACTTCCTGCCCTCATGCATGTGAGAGGCGCAGGTTTCTCTCCAAAAAACTACAATGCATCGTTTCATTCTGTTCACGTATTTGTGCTTGTTTGCTGGCTGAGGCCAAAGACCTCTGCAGGCAGAGGTGTGTGTACAAAGGATCTGACACAAGACAAACACAGTATGATTCCATTTAGAAGAGGCACACACAGCAATAAATTCCGGAAGCCCAGGTGGCTCCGTGGTAAAGAATCCACCTGCTGATGCAGGAGACCCAGGTTCAGTCCCTGAGTCAGGAAGATCCCTTGCAGAAGGAAATGACAGTCCACTCCAGTGTTCTTGACTAGCCTGGTGGGCTACAGTCCATGGGGTTGCAAAGCGTCAGATAAGACTGAGTGACCGAGCACGGGTGTGGGTGTGTGGGTGTCTGTGTGTCTCTCAGTCACGTCCAACCCTATGGACTATAGCCCGTCAGGCTCCACTGTCCATGGAATTCTCCAGGCAAGAATACTGGAGTGGGTTGCCATGTCCTTCTCCAGGGGATCTTCCCGACCCAGGTATTGAACCTAGCTCTCCTGCGTTGCAGATAGATTTTTTTACCACTGAGCATGCACACAGAGCAATAAATTCATAGAGACAGAAAGCAGAATGGTGGTTCCCAGGGGCTGGGGAAGGTAAGAGAGTTTGTATTTTAATGGGTGTGTGGTTTCAATGATGAACAATGAAGACAAAAAGGTTTTGGAGGAGGACGTTGTGATAGTTGCACAACAATGTGAATATATTTAAATGCCCTTGAATCATACACTTACAAAGAATTATGGTGGGAAATTTAATACTGGGTATATTTTATTGCAGTGGGAAAAAATTTAAGTAGAAAAAAAAAAAAGAATTGGAAAAACTGTGTTTACTGTATGCTCTTATTAACACATTTGGTCTCCAAAGTTCCATCCACTTGTCTGGGATTCCCGGGAAGATGCTCTAGCTCCTTACGCACAGCACAGCTTAGGTGGTAGGACCCAATAAAACTTTGGACCAGGAGGAAATGGAATTCAACAGAGATGCACATAAGATTTCAATATCCAACTGCAATTTAAGGAGATAGATTGATGACAGACTGGCTGATAAACAGATTTTTAAATGACCCAAATACTTATCAACATGTTCATGTTGAGGTAGGCGTACCATCTATCGACACACAACTACACATCCAATGGGACTACACAAAAAAATACCAAGATATTTTTTAAATGGGGGGGTACCTAATAAGTATTTTTTTATTTAAAATTTTATATTTATTTTCCTCTTTCAGAGATCTTTTACTTGCAGCCAGTCTGAAGGTAATGCAGTAAGGTGTGGGCTACACCCAGGCTGTTTATGTCATTACAGTTAGGGATCAAGAATAGGCTTTTGAATTAAAAGGGTCAAGTGGGAATATCAGCTCAGCCACCCTGGGACAGACCGGAAACAAGTCCCTTCACTTTGCTGAGCCATTTCCTCAGCAGCAAAAGACAGAAAATCGAAATATCTTTCTGGTTGTGCTAGAGTGAGGATTTATTAAAGGAACTTATGGAAAGAAAGCCCAGTGTGCAGTACTCAATAGATGCCATCAATATCACTATCATTATCATTATTCAAAAAGCAGAAACTAGCTCTGTTGGATCAGTGTTTCCTTCGAGTTATCCTTTGTGCTAGAAAAATGCTGAAAACATCAAATAGCCTACCAATTACTAATTCAGATTGAGCTCTGCACCCATTTACTTTAAAATTGATTAACATAAGCAAAGAAACTCAACAAGAAAATTTGCCTTCTGAAAATCATAGGCTGGTTTCCGCCCTGGATTCTGCCATATTCTCCCTTGTTATGTGACCTTGGGTAAGTCAGCTGACCCCCTGGAAGTTTATTTCACCCAACAGGAAAAAAGGGAAAATAACCCATATTTTAGAGGAAATGCTAAAGAATTTTATGCATGACAAAAATCTATAAAAATGTAAGAGGTCATTATAACTATTTATCTGCCTTTCACACACACTGGGTTCCTCCTGAAATATGACAGTCTGGCCCAGGCTAAGGCTTGGGCATCGATTATACTTTCCCTCACTACATTGTAAGGGCAGCTACTTTAAAAACATGTGCACACGCACTGAGATTTGATATTCATGACAGGAAATTGTATCACTATTGTTTTGAATGAATTTGAAAAAAATCATTTAAAAGACCCATCATAGTTAATAGGCTATTTCACATAAACCCAGACATGCATGCACAAGAAAGAATGTGACCTTATATTTTCAGCTCTTTGAAGAGATTAATATATTTATCATTTTCTCTCATAATGGTCCTATCTGCAGGCTCCTCACTCCCCATCCAGGCAAAACGGAAAGTCTGGACTGAGCTAGACTTTTCATCTCCAAATCTATTGGCAAAAAAACAAAGGCAAGTGCTCTCCTGTATCACACCCTGCCGGAGATCACCCCTCGCTGCATGTCATCCAAACCGTCTGTCCTCATGGTGAGAAGGGGGTTCCACAAGCTGCAAACCATACTACCAGACTTCTGGTCTACCAGCTCTTACCCATGCCAAACAGCTTAGCTAGCAGGACCCAACAGAACTTTGGAGCAGGAGGAAATGGAATTCAACAGAGATGCACATAAGATTTCAATATCCAACTGCAATTTAAGGAGATAGATTAATTGATGATAGATTGGTTGATAAACAGATTTTAAAATGACCCAAATATTTATCCATGCTTACCATCCATCAACACACAACTACACATCCATGGAACTATACAAAAAAATACCAAGATATTTTTTTAATGGGGGGGGTACCCAGTAAGTATTTTATATTTAAAAATTTATATTTATATTCCTCTAAACTATCTTTTAAATTGCTGCAGTGAGGAAAAAAAATATTAAAAAACTAGTAGGCTGGAAGAGGTGTATGGTCCTAACCAACTCAGTAAAGGCACGTCCCCAGGAGTCTACAGTAGAACTTGAGAGCCATGCATGGACTGTATGCAAACACCCGGTGAGGAGGGCGGCCCTGACTGGTCCAGGTGCCTGTTACCTCCGGCTCAGCCTCAGGAACAAGCTGGCGAAGTTCAGTCTGCAGGAGCGGCTTCTCCGTGGAACCCGGACGGTCAGGCAGGAGAGGAGTTTCTTCCAGCAGGTTCTCCGGCCCCTCGTCGGCTGTGGGGTTCACCCCGGTCTCCATGACAACACACAGCTGGCTCAATCTGCTTCTCAGTAAGGACTGCAAAGGAAACAGAGAGGGGCTTGGTGGTGTCCTCAGCTGGGTGGATGTAGGAGGCCGGGTGGCTAAGCATCAGCCCCACAGAGGATGGGTAGACTGTCTACAGATTCAGATGCCGACCTCAGGAGACCCTGGAGCTGAGCCACATTGAAGAGTTGAGATAATTCCTGCAAAAATACAGTCAAAAGCATTTTTCCTTCCACACTCTCACCTGTTCCTCAGAGTAGCCTGGGACATGGGAATCTTTACCCATATTTGCAGATGAGCAAACTTGAGCTCAAAGGCCTTCTCTTAAACCACACAGGGACTAACTTAGCTGGATGGGTGATAAGCCACAATCCTGACTTCAAGACCAACTGTCGCACTTTCGGGGCCAAGGAAATGGGTCCCACGAAAGAAGCACAGGGCTCGAGGATGGGAGGGCTGGGCTCCGAATCCAGCATTTCCAGCTGGCTCTGGGCCTTCTCAGAGCCTCAGTTTCTGATTCTGTGTATGTGAAGTAAAATCTCCCTGTTCTTCCTCAAAACACTGAAGATTCTGAACAAGGGAAAGTCACCTAAATATATGGTATTTTCCTCTGCCAGAATCTTTATCATTGTTGTTGTGATAAATGAAATCTATTGTTATTTATTACTATTATTATAATTAAAATAAATGTTCACTATAAGAAATGTGGCAAATGGAAGTTAAAAAGGAAGAGAAAAACGGCCATAATATCCTAGGCAAAAACAGCCATGATTCCACAGAGGTATTCTTCCTTCCAAGTAACTTGTTCCTTAGACATTCTTCCAACACCAGGATAATGCCGTCTATACAGTCTAACCTCCTGGTTTATTTTCTTCTTTTGTTTTTCGCTTAAGGTATCTTACTTACCTCTTGGCTCAGCTTCATCTCTCGAATGTGATCGGACAAAAACTGCACACAGGTCTCCAGGTCGAAATAGACAAACCAGAGCTGGGGAGAGAAGCAGTCGTGACCACAGAGGACAAGGCCCGCCGGACCTCGAGCTCTCCATCCCCAAGCCGGGCCTCTCCCCCTGCCTCCTCCCCGCAGCCCGCCCTTCTGGGGATGGCCAGATTCACCCTGGTCTCAGATGGGAGCCATTCTGCTGTCTCTCAGAGTTCCCCTGCATGGCCGATCCCCTCTAGATGACTGGCAGACAAGTGGCTTTGTGTGCAATATTCGGAAACTGTCAAACCCTGTCCTGAATGGCTGAAGTCCCTTCTCTCTCAAGTCACTGAACATCCCAGATAAACTCTGGACCATTCTGGACATCACACATCCACCTGGGATAAACACATGCATGCAGCCCCTCTATCCCCAGTGGTTGGGATGCCCTTCTGTCTGGAACCTAACAACCAAACGAGTGAAACCCTTCAGAGCTCTCATCTCCACTGTCCGTGGCCAGGTCAGAGGTCATCAACCTGGGGGCTCTGGGGGCAGGAGGGGCTAAGAAGTCTGCCTGCCCCTCTCCATCACCTCCCCCTCGCCATCACCTCCCCCTACACCATCACCTCCCCTTCCACCTCGACCTCCACAGTCCCCCAGAGGCCGGGGTAAACTCAGCCAGGTGGAAATCCTCCATGTTCACACATCACAACCCAAGTTCTGCAAGAAACCGCTGGCGCCTGGCCCACGCCCCTGGCCACAGACCCGCTCCTCTGGATCCCGGGCCTCCCTCTTCCTAGTGAGACCCAAGGTCACATCTCTCCCACTACCTCACCCCCAAGGGAGCATTTGGATTCCTTTTTTACTTTTTATCATGAACACAGAAGAAGAACACAGGAAGTCATAACTTCCAGTTGCCCATCATCTTGGTTCGGTGATAATCTCTTCATGCTACTCTTATTTCATCTCTACCCCCACCCATTACTCACCCCGGGCCCCTCCATGCCCCACATCCTCCCCCAAAAAATCCAAGATATTGTATCACCCCGTCTCAAGATGCTACTTTGCAACGGAAAGAACCTGGTTTTTAAAAAATGTGTCTACTCCTCAGTCAATCCAGCCAGCCAGCCATATATTCAACTAACACTTGCCAAGTCGCTCCTCTGCAACAAATGATAAAAGAGGCTTTAGAGATAAATGAGGCTGAAAGGACCCCCAGATTCAAGAACCTCCTGATCTACACTATCACGCTTGACCTACTAGTAGTCTAGTGATCAAGTTCACCCTTGGTGTCAAGCAAGATCCCTTTACATCCTACACCAACTCGGGCATGCTTTATAAACTCGGGATCTGCCTACGTCTGTTCTCTGCCATAGCCTCAGTACCTAGAACAGTGCCTGGCACAAAGTGGGCTCTCGGTAAATATTTTGGGGATGTACAGGTCATGTGCCCAATGGGCTTCCTACCAAAGACACCTGTACCCCCACCCCGGGCCCCCACTGGGTGAGATGCAGGCATGGCACTGACTGAGGAGATACACCAATCCCACCAGCAGAGCCCAGCCAGGATCAGGAGCCCTGCACCTCATCCAGCCCGGCTGTGTCCCAGACGCACTGCGTGACCTCCTTCTGGTCACTTCAGATCTCGCATTTCCCTGGAGCCAAGGAAACAACCAAGCCAGGGGCACACAGCCTTCAGGGTCTGACCTGCCGCTCCAGGAACCTCATCTGGACACTGAGGGCTTGAAACAGGGGAGGCCCCATCTCTCTGCTGAATAAATGGTGAAGGCGGAATGTAGCTTGGCTTCCTTCAAACTGTCCTTCCAGCCCTGCCTCGTGGGGGTTCTAGGCTGCTGCTGACCGCCCAGAGAGGAGTCTCCAGAAGGGGACACAGGAGCCGGGAGGAAAGAAGGGCTGTTGATGCCGTTTCTGTTAGCAGACCCGGGCAGACACTGCACAGGCCCAGGGAGCCCGGCCTCAAAGCTCCCACAGGAGGGGTCGCTCGATGGCGCGGTACCTGAATCACACTCTGGCAGCCTTCCACCGTGTCCGTCACCCCTAGCAGCACCCGGTGTCTCAGGAGGGCTCCGTTGACAGCTGTCAGCCTGAGGTCTGTGTTGGTGTTGGCCTAGAAGACAAACGCCAGCCTCATGGCCTGAACTTCACGTTGTCGGGGTGCTCCTGGGCCCGGGTAACAGTCATGCACTGTCCCAGCCCGAGACACCACGGGACGATCTTGGTCTTTAAGACACAGCCACTGTCTCCCCTATACAACAGACTGTGGGGTTGTTGGGACAATAAATTCGACAGTGTCAGCAAGCCTGGGGTGAAGCCCAGCTCGCTACTTCCAGGCAGTGTGGTCCTGGTCAACCGTGTCCCTTCTCTGAGTCTCACGTTCTCCAGTTCTGAATAAGGATAAAAAGTGTCCCCAGCCTTAGGAAGGTGGTGAGATTGAACTGAGACTGTGTGTGTGAAGCACTTCACCCAGTGCCCAGGACACAGTCATACGCCACAGGTATCTGCCACAGGAGGAGGGGACTGAAGGGGCTCCTGCCTCTCCCAAACAGGGGGAAGACAAAGCAGTGTGTGCAGATGCCGCGGCTCTCAAGGATGTGGTGTGATGCAGGCTGAACACAAACAGCAGGAGTGACGACGGTCAAGGAGGGGGATCTGCACGGTCCTGAGTGGGAAGGGACTGGAGAAGAAAGAAGTCCTTGAGCTGAGGCTCAAAGGAAGACGTAAGGAAGGCTGTGTGACCACAGACCAGTTACTTAACCTCTCTGAGCTTTGGTTTCCCCACTAGTGAAGAGTTAATACTTTATGTAATACCAGGTAGGATTATGCGCTCCCCTTGTGGCTCAGATTGTAAAGAATCTGCTGGCAATGCGGGAGACCCAGGTTCAGTCCCTGGGTTGGGAAGATCCCCTGGAGAAGGGAATGGCAACTCATTCCAGTATTCTTGCCTGGAGAATCCCATGGGCAGAGGAGCCTGGCGGGCTACAGTCCATTGTCTCACAAAGAGTTGGACACAACTGATCAGCTAACACACACACACACAAGTAGGATTACAAGCACGCTGCACGTATTACATCATTCAGTTCTCCCGGCAATGCTATGAGGAGCTACAATTATCATCCCATTTTACAGACGAGAAAACTGAAGCCCCGAGAGGTTAAGCAATAAGTCACCCCAGGTTGTAGGGCTAGCAAGTGGTAGGGGTATCCTGCCTTCTTGTCAGGTTACTGGGCACAGATATCAGGCCCCCAATACAGAACACATAAGAAGTGCTCATTAAATGATGGCCATATTAGAAACTAAAGGATCCTGGAGGATCGAAAAACAGTGATGACAGAAGGGTCATTATGCACCTGGGGCCTCCATGCTGCACCTACGAATAAAAACACAGCTTTGCGCATCTCTCTGCCCTAGGCCCAGCACATCCTCTGGCACTTGCTGAGCCTTCATAAATACCAGCTGAATAGGGAAGAAATGGAGGAAGGAGGCAGAAACCCACAGCAGGCCTCCCCGAACTGCCTTCCTGAAGCACCTGCCAGGCGCCAGATATTTTTCTTGCTCCTGATAAAGCAGAACACTTAGCATTTTCCCCCTCCCCAAGAGAAGGTTCTTGTTGCAAAAGCAGCCAGTTCAATTTATTTTTTTATAGGCCAAACACAAGACCATGAAAGCATTAACGGAGCCCAAGGGCAGCATTATTTTGTCAGCCTCATGTCGAAGCTCAACAAAGATCCTTTCAGAATGACTGGGCCACAAAGTTCCTATTCGTCCCTGGGAGCACAGGCACTAAATGGAATTCATGCCCCAAACCCTGACCACATTTCCTCACATCCCGCCCTCTCCTCCTGAGTCAAGCAAGAGTAGAGTGTTTACTCAAGGTCTCAAAGTCCACCTCTGTGCCAGGTGCTGGGGAGCTTCCTGAAGTAGCTAGGAGGACGGTGGAGGGGATTCCCTGGCGATCCAGGGGTTCAGAGCTCACCTGCCAGTGCAGGGGACATGGGTTCGATCTCTGCTCCGGGAAGACCCCACATGCTGCAAGGCAGCTAAAGGTAGGATCTCAGCTACTGAGCTCAGCCACTAGAACCTGTGCTCTGCGACGAGAAGCTGCCCCAGTGAGGGCCTACGCGCTCCAGCTAGAGAGCAGCCCCTGCTCGCTGCAGCTAGAGAAAGCCACATGGAGCCTGACGACCCAGCGTGGCCACAGACAGACAAATACACGTCAAAAAGAAGAGGAACAAACGACGGTGGAGGTGTGGGAGGCAGAATAATGACCTCCCAAGGCTGCGTAAATCCTACCGCACAGAATCTGTGAATTTATGTTAGATAACACAGAGGAATTAAGGTGGTAGATGGAATTAATGATGCTAAGGAGTTAGCCTTAAAATAGGCAGACTGGCCCAGATTACCTAGACAGCCCAAAGACCCAGGGATCAAACCTGAGTCTCCTGCACTGCAGGCAAATTCTTTACCATCTGAACCAGCAGGAAAGCCCTAAAGTCATCACAAGGGGCCTTAAAAGTGGAAGAGAGACGGAGAAGGCTCAGAGTCAAGAATGTGAGCAGGACTCAATTCACCACTGCTGGCTCTGAAGATGGAGGAAGGGGCCATGAGCCAAGAAACGCGGGAGGCCTCCAGAGCTGGAAAAGACAAGCAAACAGATTCCCCACTGGAGGTGCTAGAGAAGGGACAGCCCTGCCCTGTCAGAACTTTTAAACTGCAGAACTGTAAAACAAACCATTTTTTAAAGCCATTACATTTATGGTTATCTGTTACAGTCACAGAACACCAGTGCACTTGGGTACTGGTCCGGAACATGGCTGGAATCTGAGCTCCTGGCTTTGAATTCCAGCTCTGCCATTTATTAGCAGCATGACCTTGGACTACTCCTTGGGCCTTTTGGAGTCTCAAGTACCTCATCTGTAACATGAATATAAAAGACTCTACCCAGAGATTTACTGGGGAGTTCTATGCGTTAAGGTATGTAAAGCATTTAATAGATGATCTACCACATATGATGCGCTCAACAGTAACAAAAGACTGATGCTGAAGAAGCAGAAGACAGTTAGCAAACCATACATTAAGCCACGAGGTATCAATCTCCTTTGTGAATGAAGTCACAGGAATCAGAGGGTTCAAGCTCTGAACTCCCAACTCTGCCAGTCAGACTGGGATTGGCACAAGTTACCTAAACTCCCTGATCACCCACTCTTGGCCTCAGAGGTCACTACTGAGATTAAATGACACGCAACTGTCAACTGAGGGCCAGGCTGGAGTCCACCCACGCACACGGCTGTCGCAAGCACACAGGCAGGGGAGGTGCATGGCGGGGCTCAGTCGCCTCAAAGGGCCGTCCTTGCCATTCCCAGACTCTCTCAAAACACAGCCCGCTTCCAAAACACAACACGCAGGGATCAGAGGTAAAAACAGAAAGGACCAAATCACACGTGTGACGGGACTTCTTTGAGTCACTGGGCACATGGGCCAGGGCAAAGTTTCAGAGCTGGGGAAACTCTTTGAAGCAAGTGGAAGAAAAGTCTGACTTGGGGTTCTCCTGCTGGTACAGCCTCTCTAGAGGGAGCATGGCTGGGGTCCCTGGAGGGCTCACCTTCCTCTGGTGTCTCTCAAAGATGAGCACGAGAGTCAGGGTGAGGCTCGTGGCAGCCAGGGTCACGAGCAGCACGCCTGCCCAGTGGTTCCCCAGGGCGAACATCTGGCTGGTGGAGTAGATGTTGGCCCACACCACCACGTAGAACACCTGTGAGGAGCCACAGAAAGGGCATGGTCAGGGACAGCTGTCCTTGGGCGCAGCGGCTCCACGCCCAGGGCCACCCTCTGGCCACTTCGGACACCCTCCTCGGATTGAGAGAGCTCACAGTGCCAGGCAGAGACCAATGGGGGTGTGGGGGCCTGTGAGAACGAGCCCTTGTTCCTTGTTCATAAGCAGACGGAGAGGCAAGGGGTTAGAACAGGTATTCCAAATTCCTGCTTACTCTGATTTTAAATAAGACAGAAAAGGGCAGGGCTTGGGAGTGAGATGAATCTGAGTCAGAAGCCCATGTTGATCCTTTAAATGCTAAGTGGACTTGACATGTTATAGCACCTCTCTGAGCCTCAGTTTCTTTATCCATAAAATGGGGCTAATAACACCTCCCTCCTGTAGCTGTTATAAAGGTCAATAAAATAACCAAGTCCCAGAGAGCAGAAAGGTCTTCACAAAACCAGATGCTAAGACTGGGCCTCGGGGGTGGGTCTGCAGATTCCCGGTCCCCCAGCCTCTGCCCTTAGTAAACCTGCCGTCCACCCCTTACATGAGGAGCTGGTAACAACTCTCCCCCATAAACCCCCTGCTACACCAAACCCAGGGCCGTGGGCACTGCTCTCTCCCAGGCGGCCCGGCCACCAGCCCCTAAAGCCGTTACCAGCACCCACAGGCTGCAGGGCGAGGCACTGAGGTCAATAGTGTCTCAGGGGACCCCGCCCTCCTTACCACAGCGAAGGCCAGCCGCATGGGCCTCGAGTTGTAGATGATGTATCTCCTCACTTGGGGCTCTAAGAGGGCGCTCTCAGCCAGGCTCCGGTACTGGTCAGCTGGGACCTGTTTGGCCACCCAAGGGAAAGAGACCCGTCGCCCTCAGAGAACCACGCCCCCCTTCTTCCCACCAGCAAGCATGCTGGGTCCGGTTCACGTGGCTATCATGCGGAAGGGGGGGAGTGCATCCTGGGCTGCCCAAGAGGGCAGAACAAGGCACCCGGAGCCCCGCATGGCATCACGGGGTCAGAGAAGGACGGACCCTACTGAGCAGACGGGACAGCTCGAGACCCCGGGGGACGTCCAGGAGAGGGACCCCCATAACCCCAGGCTCCGCGCCTCACAACAGCCCCAGGAGAGCCTAACGGGTAAGGGGCAGGCCCTGGAGTCGACCAGCCCTGGGTCCACACCTTGGCCCTGCCCCTCATGTGCTGCGTGACCCAGAGCAAGTGAACCCACTTCTCTGAGCCTCACTTTCCTCCTCTGGAAAATGAGGGTAATAAATGTACACTTTACAGAGGTGGCGTGCATATTAAACAAGGTAATACATATAACACATATATGTATCACACAGTGAGTGAAAGTCGCTCAGTCATGTCCGACTCTGCGACCCCATGGATTTAGTTCATGGAACTCTCCAGGCCAGAATAGCCTTTCCCTTCTCCAGGGGATCTTCCCAACCCAGGGATCAAACCCAGGTCTCCCACACTGCAGGCGGATTCTTTACCAGCTGAGCCACCAGGGAAGCCCATATATTATACAGTAAATATATGGATGATATATATATATACACATACTATCTGAACATCCTTGGGAATTTCTGTTCTCTTACTTGGGGCTTCCCTGGTGGCTCAGATGGTAAAGAATCAGCCTGCAATGCCGAAGACCTGGGTTCACTCTCTGGGTAGGGAAGATCCCCTGGAGGAGGGCACGGCAACCCACCCCAGTATCTTGCCTGGGAAATCCCCACGGACAGAGTAACCAGGTAGGCCACAGTCCACGGGGCTGCAAAGAATCAGACACGACTGAGAGCCTCAGGACAGCACAGTCTACACAGAGTCGTCTCTTACTCAGATGGAAATCTGTATCTAACTCTCTGCTTATGTAAGCCCAGGGCCACTTCCAAAGTGAACGCTTGATACACAAGTATTAGTATCAATCTACATCAACAACTATTAATACAGTCCAAGATACTGAAAATTCACATCTTTCTGCCCGAGCAAAACGCCCTAGACCATAAAGGTCTTACGAGAATGGACTGCTTAAGAACACAGAATTTAATCATTAGAGACGATAGTTAGGAGCATGGTAGAACAATATGCGAACTGTTCACCAGTGAAGAAAACCCCATCTGAAGACAACTGTTTAAGGAAAATGTCCTTTTGTACAAAGGCTGAAAGGAACCGTGGGCAGGAAAACCAGCTGTCATGCTGATGTGGGGTGAGTACTGGCAGCTTGGAACGTTTCCTCTTAACGGCACTAAAATGTTTTAAACCATAACACAATTCTGTGTTAAAGGAGCAAGTTCTCAAGTCTTCAGCGTAAAATTAGCGTTGTAGCTTCCTTATCCATAAGTAACCCATCCCGGGTGGTGATGGTCAAGACCTCATCACTCTAAAGGATGTGAGAAGAGGGAGAATCACACCTGTGGAAACTTAAGAGCCACAATTTATTGAATATTTACTATGTGCCAGAGCCAGTGCAAGTGTTCCCCGAGCATTATGCCTTCTCACTGGCACAAAAACCCCAGTGTGTGACCCCAGGCACGGGGACCTAGTCACCTCTGTAGTAATCACCGAGCAGCTGTGATTAAGTGCCCCGCACAGGGCGGACACCCCCAAACACACATCTATTAAGCGAATTAATTGGCATATCAAGCACGGGGTAGGTGCTTAAAAAAAGATGTTGTGAATCCCTGCTATGTTTAGAATGAATGACCAACAAGGACCTATCGCATCATACATGGAACCCTGCTCAAGAGCACGCGACAGCCTGGATGGGAGCGGAGTCTGGTGCGGGGGTGGGTGAGACAGATACATGCTTGTGTCTGGCTGAGTCCCTTCACTGTTCGCCTGAAACTATCGCAACACTGTTAATTGACTATACCCCAATATAAGCTAAAAAAATAAAAATACAATTTAAAAAAAACAATGAATGAACCAGTAAAAAAAAAATGTTATAAATAATGAGATGATAGAATAGATAAGAGAGACAGATGGGTGGATTGATGCGTGGATGGGAGAAAAAGTAATAAGGAGACAATACAGTCAGCACTCACCTGAATACCCCAGGTCTGCAGCTGCTCTTCGGCAGCTCCCAGGTCAAATGAGATGGGCGCACAGGTATTGTCGATCCGGAGCACCGTAAGGACCTGGCCGCTGCGGAGCTCTGAAAGCACAAAGACGCTTCATCTGGCTAAGCGACAAGGACTAGGGGTGAACCCAGACCTTGATGGCATCACCTCCTCCGGCCTTGAGAACATTCACATGGCAAGGAAGGACTTGCCATCCTCAAACCTTCCAACGAAGGCTGCAGGTAAAAGTAAGCGTCTAATAGGGCCAGAAATAGGGAGATTCCTAGGTTATCTGGGTGAAGTGGAAAGTATTAGTTGCTCATTCATGTCCAACTTTTTGCGACCCCATGGGCTGTAGCCCACCAGGCTCCTCTGTCCATGAGATTCTCCAGGCAAGAATACTGGAGTGGGCAGCCATTCCCTTCTCCAGGGGAATCGTCCTGACTCAGGGATCAAACCCCAGGCTCCTGCATTGCAGGCAGATTCTCTACCTTCTGAGGCACCAGGGAAGCCCAGAAAATCTGGGGAGGGGCCCACTGCAATCACAAGGGTCCTTAAAAGTGGAAGAGGAAAGCGGCGGAAGAGCCAGGAGGGCTGTGACTACAGAAGAAAGGTACAAAGAGACGGGACACCTCTGGCTTTAAAGTGGCAGAAGGCCTCAGGAGCCGAGGCATACGGGCAGCCTTTAGACGCTGGGAAAGAGAAGGAAACAGTCTCTCCTGGAGATTCCTAGCACAGCCCTGCTGACCTCATGGTCTGAGCTCAGTGAGGCCAGTGTCAGACTCCTAACCTACAGAACTGGAAGAGGATAACTGCATTTTCTAAGCCCCTGTTAGTGGTCATTGTTACAATAACCACAGAAAACCAGTCCACTATTGGCAAGCCCTCCCCAGTATATCAGCACTCGTTTGACATTTCAAAAGCATAAACTGCATGAAAGTAGTACCTCAAAAAGCACATCAACTCGGGCTTATCACAGCTTCTCACTCTTGCCCTGCAAGGCTGCAGGGAAGCCGGACCAGGAGCAAGAGTGAGGCAATCCCCTCAGGCCCGGGAGGAATGGCAGCAGAAAGAAGCCACACCCACTTCCCTTTTGAGCAGAGAAACTGAAGCAAAGGACTCAGCTCTTCTCTCCCCTATGAGGTCCCGGGAGCCACCGGTGAGCAGCCTGGGCAAAGCTGGAGCTGGCTGAGCCCTGAGATACTAGGATCCTAGAATTTAGCGCTCGAGGATGGAGCCTGACTATTTCAGCACATTTTCTGTAGCTGTCGCTCAGAAGAGGAGCAGGACTGAAGGGGTTAAACCACAAACATGTTATCTACTGGCAGAGCCCAGCTCTGGGCAACACTGGAGGCTTAAATCTCCACCTTCCTGGGCATTCCTGCCCACCCCCTCAATCGCTCCTCCACCCCCTCACCCAGTCCATCCCTGGGCCCTGCCAGTTGGACCCAACAAAATCTCTCCCAGCTCCATGCACCCCTCGGCATCTTCGCCATAACCCTCGCCCAGGCTCCCGTCGCCTCTCCCGGGACCCCTGTCTCCTAACTGGCTTCTCCAGCTGCTGTTCCTCTCACAGTGCATTCACAGCAGCCGGGGCACAATCAAATGACGTGAATCCTCTGAGTAAAAGTACTCAATAGGGGCCTTCCCTGGTGGTCCAGTGAGTAAGCGTCTGCCTGCCAATGCAGGGGTCTCGGGTTGGATCCCTGGTCTGGGAAGACCTCACATGCCGTGGAGCAACTAAGCCCGTGCGCTGCAACTACCGAAGACCACGTGCCCCAGGGCCCACGCTCTGCATCAAGAGGAGACACTGCAGTGAGAAGCCCGCACGCGGCAACCAGAGAGCAGCCCCCATTCCCTCAGCTAGAGAAAGCCCGCAAGCGGCAGTGAACACCCAAGCTCAACCAAAAATACACAGGCAAATAAATCTTTTTTAAAAATAGTAACTTTCTATAGCTTCCCAGTGCTCTGAAGAAAACCAACCTCGTTACCATACTCGCCCAGTCCTTAGAAGAACGAGCCTCCTGCCAAACTCAACTTGAAGGCTCAGCCTCATTCTGCGTCTTGCCGCTCCAGCCTCCTTTGTTCCTTGGACATGCGGTGTTCTCTCCCACCCCAGGGCCTTTGCATATGCTCTTCCTGCTGTCTCCCTAGAACACAACCCCCTGGCATCACTCCTTTAGATCCCAGTCATCATCTGTGTTCCAGTTAGCCCTTTCCAGCGAGTCTTCCTTGATGCTCTAAACTCTCGCCAGGTCAAATCCGTCTGATAAACCTGCCCATCACTGCCCTTCTCCACATGTGCACCCAGTTACCCAACCAGTCCATGGTCTCCATCCGAAAAATACTATTCCCACATGGGTTTGACACAACACTGAATCCCCCTGAACTGGGTTCAGTGCCAAGTATACGGCAGGTACTAGATAAATGTTTCATGTATGAATGAAGTGGGGGAAGCACACGCTAGATGGTTTGGGGTTCAAACTGTAAATGAGCCTCTCACTAACAGAGAAACCTTGAAGAAGCAATTTACTTCCTGGCCATCCCCTTAGAGGATGATGATATCCACTGCAGAAGATTCTGCAAATAATTAAGACGATGAAAATAAAGTGTGATGATGATATCCACTGCAGAAGATTCTGCAAATAATTAAGACGATGAAAATAAAGTGTTTAGTGTAAAATGGGTGCTGAATAACTGGCTGCCGTGGTTGTCGTCATTTAAAAGCTTGTCAGAGCGCCTAAGTTACCATAGAGCCCCACTGGTTTAGTGGTATCGGTTTGTATCTTCCCACACCTTGTTCCAGAGAGGATTTCGTAAAAATAAAATATGAAAAGGCAAAATTATAAAATTAGATTTTAAAATAAGTAAATGAGGGAAAACAGGTAAAAAGAAGGTAAGGGCTGAAATAAAAATAGAACAATAAAATAAAATATGAATAGTTTCTGGGGACTGAGCCCTTCCTATGCAGCAGCCACGGTCTCAGGGTCACAGTCCTGATTCTATTTAATCCTCCAAGAGCCCTGCACTCAGTCACTCAGTCATATCCATAGACTGTAGCCCACCAGGCTCCTCTGTCCAGGGGGGTTCTTCAGGCAAGAATACTTGCCATGCCCTCCTCCAAGGGAATCTTCCCAACCCAGGGATCAAACCCAGGTCTCCCGTATTGCAGGCGGATTCTTTACCATCTGAGCCACCAGGGAAGCCCAAGAATACTGGAGTGGGTAGCCTATCTCTTCTCCAGGGGATCTTCCCAATCCAGGAATCGAACCAGGGTCTCCCGCAAGAGCCCTAGAAAGTGGAAAACAATTACTATGGGAAAGGAAACAGGGCCTCTGAAAGGAGAACCAGCTTGGCTGGTGCTACCAGGGGAAATGAAAGTAAGAAAGAGGAGAAGTGAAAAGAAAGGAGCAAGAAAAGGCAGGCAGCTGTGCTGCAGGAGCCTCAGACTAGCCCTCGCCGCACAGTACAGCGTGGAAAACCCACACTGCTCTGGATCTTGGGCTTAGAGACTGTGAACTGCTCCCCTAGCCTGGCTCTTTGCAGTGGACAGTGTTTGCCTGAGCAATGCAAAGACTTTTCGCAGTGATGGTATCTCTGTTTCCCTTTCAAGCCATGAATTCCTGGATTCTTGGCAATAATCTCTCTCATCTCTTTCCTAAAGTGAGAACTGTAAGTCCTCCACTTAAAAATCCTTGTTTTCACACTTAAGCTAAAAAAAAAAGATCTGAAAAGCTACCAAGAAACATGTGTGTGTACAAGTGAGTGTGTGTGTGTGTGTGTGTGTGCACACATACAGAAAGCTATTTCCTATAAAGGGGCAAGAACTGGCTTGCCAAAAACCAGTGGAGCAATGTCTTCAAAGAGCTGAAGGCAAATTATTTCATTTTATTTCACTCTACTGGTATGCATGTAAGTGTGAATTGCTTTCCTAAAAACAGCAGACATAAAAGGAACCCTTGTTTTTAAGTCTGAAATCATCTAAGAAACTAGCCACAATATAAAGTGCCATCTCCACTTGCCTATGCCCAGCCACTCATTCATTCATTAATTCATTCATTCAAAATACTTACTGAGTTATGACCAACCTAGACAGCATATTAAAAAGCAGAGACATTACTTTGCCAACAAAGGTCTGTCTAGACAAGGCTATGGTTTTTCCAGTAGTCATGTATGGATGTGAGAGTTGGACTGTAAAGAAAGCCGAGCACTGAAGAATCGATGCTTTTGAACTGTGCTGTTGGAGAAGACTCTTGGGAGTCCCTTGGACTGCAAGGAGATCCAACCAGTCCATCCTAAAGATCAGTCCTGGGTGTTCATTGGAGGGACTGATGTTGAAGCTGAAACTCCAATATTTTGGCCCCCTGATGCGAAGAGCTGACTCATTTGAAAAGACCCTGATGCTGGGAAAGATTGAGGGCAGGAGGAGAAGGGGATGACAGAGGGTGAGATGGCAGGATGGCATCACTGACACAATAGGCATGGATTTGGGTGGACTCTGGGAGTTGGTGATGGACAGGGAGGCCTGGTGTGCTGCGGTTCATGGCGTCGCAAAAAGTTGGACACGACTGAGAGGCCTAACTGAACTGACTACGTGCCAAGCTGTGTGCTAGGTACTACAGACACAGGGATGAGCAAAGCAATACAGAGCCCCTGCCCTCACGCAGCTTACATTTCACTTAGGAAGCTGGACGTTCAACGTGTTATTACACAGGGAATTAATTTAATTACAAACTGCTAAGTGCCATAGGGAGAAGCAGAGATATATCAGAGGGTCTAGCTTAGGCTGGGCCACCAGGGGAGGATTCCCCATGGAAGGGATATCTGAACTGAGCTCTGAAGGATGAAAGGAAATAGAGCAGGGGAAAGGAGACAGAGAAAGGGCATAACATACAAAAGGGACAGCAGGTGCAAAGGTCCTGGGGCAGGGCTGCATGGCCGGGGCAGCAGGAGCCTTTAAGGCAGGGCTTGCAAGCTGGTGAATGATAGATCTTCACGCTTAGCACAGTGGGAAACGCTGAAACAGAAACGGAAACAGAAAGGTTGTGCATTTTTAAAAAACCTCTCTGAGATGCCACGAAGAGACAATGGAAGAAGCAAGGAGAAGTGCTAGGGAGCTATAGCATCCTAGCAGGGGGCAAGCTCAGGAATTCGGTGACAGAGAGAGTAAGTAGCAATGACAGAAATGCCTGGAAACACATCCCCAGATGCCCACCCTTATCTCAGGCACTTCTGGGCCCTTCTACTCACCTCTCCTCAAGCATCCTAGGGGTGGGGGCAGGGAGGTAGAGGAGGAAGGAGTTAAGGGTAATGACCCTACCTTGCCCCCAGCCAGCAGGGCTCCCGCCAGGCAGGGGACTCCAGCCAGGGGAGGAGGTGGGCACGGGGCCAGCCGCCCCGCCGGGGTCCATCTGCGGTTCACACGCCACAGCAGCCCCAGCAGGACCGCTACTTCCCCTTCTGGGAGCCGCGGCTCATCCTGGAGCAGCCGGCTCAGCTTCGCCTGCCTGCAGAAAACAACATCACGAGAAAAGACTTCAGGCCTGGTCCTGCGCTGGCCAGCTTCCTCAGCCTCCCAAGGCCAAAGCCATCACCAGGCCGACAAGAGCCATCCAGAGTCTTTCCTCGGACTGTGGTCTTGTTGATCAGGCTAAGGAACGTTCTCAGAGGGAATGAATAGGAGGAGCCAGAACCCTCCAAAGCCTGGGCTGAGAACTTCCCTCTGGTCTTGGATGTTCTCCAGCGCAGACACATCCAGGAACCGCAGGGAACTCTCGAGCTGACCAGACCCCACTCGCAGGCATCTGGAATTTCCCTTCCTGACTGAGCAGAGGATAGGCCTGTTCATCACAGGGAGCCTTGCTTATATAAAGCAACAAAATGTGATAAAAAGAAAAGGGCCAGGACCTCAGCACCAAAGGGCCTAGAGGTGAACCTTCCCTTGACCCGCACGTGCTCTGGGACACCCACTGTCAAGGTTCTTAGCTCCCCGAGCCTTGCTGACCTCACCGGCAAATGGGTGCAGGGAGGCCAGCCCGGCATAGCTGCTGTGGGGCAACACAAAGAAATCCAAGTGTGGCATCCAGCATCCTGCTTCCCATCAGGCCCATTTCCTCACAGGTTTTTCCCGTTTCCCCGGAGACAGAACTGCGAGTCAAAGATGTGACATGACCCGCCCAAAGTGGGGTGGCTGGGAGCTGTGGGAACTGGAGATGAACCAGGCCATCCAGCTCCAGAATCCAAGCCCGCCATTTCCACATCTCTGAACCTCAGAACCCAGGTCTGGCTATGGCTGAGCCTCTTCCTTAAACTGCCTTAAAAAAGAGTGGGTGGAAGGAGACTGCATTTCCCAAGTGTGATCTAACAACACATTCGAGTTGGCATCTGAGCTGCCAAGCTGTGGGAGGGCAGGGACCATCTCCCCCAAGCCTGGCACACAGTAGGCACTCCCAAACACTGCTGAATATCAGTCAATCATATCGCCCCTTACTTCCTTCCTCTTCCCTGGTACCCCCAAGAGGCATGAAAACAACAGCCCAAGGATGTCTACCCTGCACTTGGCGATAAACGAGGTTCTGCTCCATCTGATTGGGTCCTAGGCCTATGAAACAAAGAGAATCCTTGGATCTATGCCCCAGACCAGGAACCCAGGGACATCCTAGCTAGGAACCTGTTTTGCAGAAAGGCTATACTGGAGTCTCAGAAATATTTGTGGGGCCCAGGAGCCCCCTGTCCCTCCTCCAGGCAGAGGGACAATCCACAAGCTGGAGCTGCCCAGACAGCCTTCCAGACAGCGTGGAAGGTTCATTAGCTGCAGAATCCCACAATTAGTGTCTTTGGGAAGAAATCCCCATTACCTCAGTTGGCCCAATTAACCTCCCACAAAGTCCCAACCAGGAGAAGTCACGCACCTGTAGGCTATTTAGTGTAATGGAGAAAAGCAACCTGCACAGTCCTGCCACTTCCCACGTGAATGACCTGGAGCAAGTGACTTGCACCGCCTCAGTTTCTTCACGTGTTCATGGGAATAATGCAACTAGGCTGTTGTGAGGCTTAAAGAATTCAAACTTAAATCACTTGAGAGCAGCATAGGGCAAAACAGAACATACCATCATTATGTATACTCCACAGACACTCCCTAAGAATCTTCTAGTGCCAGGCCCTGTGCTTTCTAGACTATAAAGCCAGCAATAAAATCTCGAGCCCTTGTTCGGCCCTCTCTGATGGGTACCACCATCTGGTAGAAAAGACAAACTCAGAGAAACAAGAAACAGACAATGATCAGAGAAGGCAGGCAGAGGGAGCGGGCAGTACCTTGGGTTGAGGGAAGGCTTCTGGAGCGGGCAGTACCTTGGATTGAGGGAAGACTTCTGGAGGCTTCTCAGAGCGCGGAAGGAGGCTCCTGGCAAAGGTGGAGGGAGAGAAGGAACTGCCAAGTAGGGGGAGGTACAAACCAGAGGGTAGGAGGGGCCAATCCAAGCGGCCTCCGCTCTCGCCCTGTAGCCTCTCGTCCAAACTGGAGGCTGCAGAGGGCAGGAGGGGTGTTGGCAAGACTGGCCAAGGGCAGGTGCTGACCCATCACCCATTAGCGAATTCTGAGCTGCCACCCCCTGTCCAGACCTGCACTAGCCCTAAAGGGACAAGGGGGTAAGGTCAGACACCAGGATGGAGGCAGGCCGGGAGTGAGCCCGGCCCTGAAGTTTCTCAAACTAACTGGCCATCCACTCCCCAGCTTCCTAACTCCCCTTGCTGATTCCATTTAACCAGACCTTCCAATTATGCATCTTTCTGAGTTGGGTAGCAAACCTCTGCAAAAATCTCCGTTTCTGCAGACACTGAGTGCCCAGCATCCCCAGAAGAGCCCCATGCGCCTCCCTGAGTTGTGTGTGTGTGTGTGTGTGTGTGTAACGCGGAAGGTCGTGGGCACCGCCGCCCCGCCGCGCCGCAGCCTCCGGGCACCGCCGCCCGCGCCCCGCCTGCCGCCCGCGCCGCCCTCCCGAGTCCCGCCCCCGGGCCGGGCCGGCCCCGCGCGGTCACCCCACCGGGAGGAGCCGCCCGCCGGGCTCGCCTCCGGGCCTAGAGGGAAGCCGGTTCGCGTCGGAGCCGAGCTGGGAGCTACCTTTCATCAGCCGGGCTCCCTCCCGGGACGCGGCGAAGCGCCTCCGCGCTCGCGGACCACGTGCGTGGCTTCTGGGGCTCTCCGGGAGGTGGGGTGGGGGGACCAGATCCCAGTCGGGATGAGTTTCTGCCCAGCTCTGAGCCTCGCTCGGTCCCCGGATCCTGAGAGGAGCGGCTTGCCTCTGAGGTCCAGCCCGCGTCTGACAATCATGGGACCCGGTGGATGAAGCAATACTGGGAACCAGAAATTCCTCAGGGGCTTGTTTTTTAATGACAAATTACATGCGCATTGTATTAGCATCGGTTTGGGGATCAGGCTCCCTGAGCTCTCAGCCAAATGTCTCCAATTTTTAGATCATCGTGAGTATAGAGTTTTCCCTCTCTGAGCCTTAGTTTTCTGTTAAAAACAAAAGCAAATTATACTGTTTCGTGGGATTGTGTGAAGCTTTAACGAGATAATCTGTGTGAAAAGTACATAACTGCAGGACCCAAAACAGTGGCCACCACCCACCTCCATCACCCGGGATTTCAGGGGTCTACAGTGAAAAGCCGAAGAATCAATGTTTTCAACTGTGGTGCTGGAGAAGACTCTTGAGAGTCCCTTGGACTGCAAGGAGATCCAACCAGTCCATCCTAAAGGAGATCAGTCCTGGGTGTTCTTTGGAAAGAATGATGCTAAAGCTGAAACTCCAGTACTTTAGCCACCTCATGCGAAGAGTTGACTCATTGGCAAAGACTCTGATGCTGGGAGGGATTGGGGGCAGGAGGAGAAGGGGACGACAGAGAATAAGATGGCTGGATGGCCTCACCGACTCTATGGACGTGAGTCTGAGTGAACTCCAGGAGTTGGTGATGGACAGGGAGGCCTGGCGTGCTGCAATTCATGGGATCGCAAAGAGTCGGACACGACTGAGCGACTGAACTGAACAGTGAAAAGTACCTCCTTCCCTGAGGTTTCTGTAGACAGCTTATGGACGGATGGGGTACACTGTGCATTTATACAAAAGGGAATCTGCTCTATTCTTGCTTTTTCTTTCAGCTGAGTTCCTTGGCATTCACCTCATTCCAGAACACTCCACTCTGTCTGGTTTGTTTTTAAGGGGGTACATAAGACACTTCTGTATTTTGTAGGCGTGTGTTAGTCACTCAGTCAGACTCTTTGTGACCCCATGTACTGTAGCCCTCTGTCTTTGAAATTCTCAGAGACAAGAATACTGGAGTCAGTTGCCATTTCTTTCTCCAGAGAATCTTCCAGACCCAGGGATTGAGCCAGCGTCTCTCGTGCTGCAAGTGGTCTCCTGCGTTGCAGGCAGATTTTCTACCAGCTGAGCCACCAGGGAAGCTCTATTTTGTAGGAGTAGAGCTGTTTTTCCCTTGCCCCTCACCAGTGGTGGGCATGTAGGGGGTTCCCACTCTTCCTCACTGCCTTCCTCACACGGTCATAGCCACCATGCTGTGGACATGCCACAGCCTGCGTATCTACAAGTGGACTTGCGGAGTCAGTTGCAATTTTAATTTCAACAGATACTGCCAAATTGCTAGGGGCGTCTCAGATCACCTCTCAGATTCCCTGGAGAAGGAAATGGCACCCCACTCCAGTATTCTTGCCTGGAAAATCCCATGGACAGAGGAGCCTGGTAGGCTATACTCCATGGGGTAGCAAAGAGTGGGACAAGACTGAGTGACTTCACTTTCTCAGATCTCAGGACCTAGTTGGNGAAGGAAATGGCACCCCACTCCAGTATTCTTGCCTGGAAAATCCCATGGACAGAGGAGCCTGGTAGGCTATACTCCATGGGGTAGCAAAGAGTGGGACAAGACTGAGTGACTTCACTTTCTCAGATCTCAGGACCTAGTTGGCTTTGGGCTCTGCCAGAGGCAAAGGAGTGCCTGGGGACATGAGCCGTGACTGAGGGATGAAGCAGACATGCTGCCCTCATTCACCAGGCAGGTGAGGATCCAGGAAGCAGGCTACTAAAAATGAAGTTCGTTGGTTTATTCATCAACGGATAGACGTCAGGTGTGTGCTGAGTGGCACGCATTGTTCTGGGCACCACTGAGCAAGACATACAAGATCCAAGATGTTTATTTTGCGTAATTTCTTTAAGCACAATGTAGGGACACGAGAGCAAGAGGTATGGAATGCTGGAGCTTTCCTTCCTGCTGATAAGATATTGAAAGGGAACCTTGGACTGCCTGGTCACCGTCTAACTCGCTCCTGCCACTCCAGCAAGGCCTGCCTTCTCCACGGAGCCAAATACCGTCCTCCTGCGCCTTCTGCCTGGCTGCCTTCACTCTGCACATTCTCACTGCTTGTTGTTCCAGCTTGAACGTCTATGTTGGCACATCATCTCCTTTGCTGGGAAGCACAAAAGACGGGGCCCCTCGGAACTGCCTGACTAGGCTCCACCACTCACTGGCGTGTGAACTTGCATGGGCCAGTTCCCCTCTCTGAGCTCCAATTCCCTCATTTATAAAAGAAGAATATCTGCTAAATAGAGAGGTTTTAAGAATTAAATTAAATGGTGAGGTGCTTAGCAGGAAGTGCTCAGTAAAATTGAACTGAATTTTTGGGCAATTCTTTTGCATCTGCAAAACCATGGCACATGGCAAGGCCTGGCACTCTGGTGTGATGGAACGGGGCTCCGTGGAGAATGGAGAAAGATGAATGAAATCCAGTGCATGAATGCTTAATCATGTCCAACTCTTTGCAACCCCGTGGACTGTAGCCCGCCAGGCTCCTTTGCCCACAGGATTTTCCAGGCAAGAATACTGAGTGGGCTGCCATTTCCTCCTCCAGGGGATCTTCCTAACCCAGGGATCGAACCCAACTCTTGTGTCTCCTGCATTGGCAGGCGGATCCTTTACCACTGATCCACCTGGGAAGTCCAAAATCCAGTGAAATCCAGTGAAAGGTGACTAATAACCTCTGAAAGCCCTGAGCCCCAAGAACACTGACCCGTCTCAGTTCCTCCTACACCCGTGCTCTCCGTTTCGGTTCTCAATGGTTGCCGTCTTTCTCCTTCTGGGAGAGATGCCTCAAACCTCATCCCCACTTCCTGGCCTGGTTAACTGACACATTCTCAGACCTCAGCCGAAAGGGCCCTTCTTCAAGGAGCCCTTTCCTGTCCTGAGCCCAGGCCAGTCCCCCGTTCTCACAGTCACTCTTATCTGTGGCCACAACTAGCACACACTATGGTCATTGTTCAAGATCCCCTTTCCCAAAAAGAGAACCTTTGGAGCACAGGGCTGTTTCTGCCCGTGCTTAACAGTGGGCCCCCAGTAGGGTTACACGTATCTGAACTGGTGAGTGAATGGCTATGAATGAAATCATCAGGGCTTCAACTACAGATAAATCCAAATAACCACAAACCCCAGCCAAAGCCACCCTTCCTCAGCACTTGCCCCATTCTGTTCCGTCATGTGGGTGAGAGTTACAGGCCCATGTCTGAAGGCCAGCTGCCAACTATCTGGCAACTTTGGTGAAGCAAGAAGGAACTTCTCAGCCTGGCAGAATTTTCATGTGTGGCAGCAGACAGTACAGGAGAGCACCTCAGAGCAGTGGGAGAAGTAAAAAGGCAAAGATCAAAAGTTAGATCCTGTTTTGGGGACTGTCTTCCAGTTGTAGTCACTGACTTTCTCTTTTAGAAACGCACTGCTTGAAACACAGCCGTGGCCTGAACACACTGATCTAAATCATACAGCAATTCAGGCTGGACGTCAGACAGACTTGGGTTCAAGTCTTAGGCTTGGCCGCTCATTACAGCTCTCTGAAAAAAGTATTTCCACAAGCATGTCCCACAGAAAGTTCTATTGCTCCTGACTCCACTACATTGATTCTAGATCCTGGAGTCACATCTCTCAGTGAGTTCTCCGCTACAAGATATGCATGTGAGAGCTTGGGACTAAACACACCACCATCCCTGTCAGCAGTGTGCAGATAGTTAGACAAGTCATATGCTATCTGTCAGGAAACTGGGTCAAAACCAGAAGAGATACTTTGAATTTTCGTCATAAGGCTGCCAGTCACCCGCGGGGTCAGGGATCTGTCTCAACACTGTGGGTAAAAAGGCAAGTGCACGGACAGGTACAAAGGGAACAAGGTGGGCCAGGGCCTGAAAATGGAGGACTGGCATCTGGTTGAGAAGGGGAGGGGAGGGAAAGGCGATTGAAGGTGACCTGGCTTTTAACTAGAAATTTCAACTGTCCCGTCTTCATAATTTTTAAAACCCTGAAGACAACCCAATCGTGATCTCAGAACCACCAGCCTAGTTTCTCTTCTATTCTTACCTTCAACAGCTGTCATCTGTTATTTTAAAAAAAAAAAAGGAATTGTCTGCCCCCACTCTCCAAGCCCATTCATCCCCATCTCCACAGACATGGCCTTGAATTCACACTTGACCCAAGAGCCAGTGTAATTTGAAATTTCTTAAAAGCCAAAGAAGATAGATGTTGACATGATTCGGCAGCATTCTCTCCCTGAATTACGGACCAAATCTTTCGGTAAACAGCGTGCTTCTCCTGCTCCTAAAGGTCTGCCCACAGGACACCTCTTTTTACCGGGCTTCATCTTTTTGAGCTTCAGACATAGTGCCTTTTATTCCCCAATTGAAGGTTTGTGGCAACTTTGTGTCGGGCAAGCCCATTGGCACCATTGTTCCAATAGCATTTGCTCGCTTCATGTCTCTGTGCCACACTTTGCTAATTCTCATAGTATTTCAAACTTTTTTGCTATTATGATATTTGTTACGGTGATCATCTCTGATGTTACTGTTGTTTTCGGGGTGTTAAGAACCAGGCCCGTATAAGATGGCAAAATAATAGATGTGTCTTGATGGTTCCACTGAACAGGTGTTCCCTATTTGTCCCTTTCTTTGGACTTTTCTATTCCCCAAGATACAATATTGAAATTAGGCAGGTAAATAACCCTACAGTGGCCTCTTAAGTATTCACATGAAAGGGGGAGTTGCATGTCTATCATTTTAAGTCAAAACCCAGGAATGATTAAGATTAGTGAGGAAGACGTGTTGAAAGCCAAGACAGCCCGAAAGGTAGGCCTCTTGTGCCAGTTTTCAAGTTGTGAATGCAAAGAAAAAGTTCTTAAAGAAAATGGAAAGTGCTGTTTCAATGCACACACGAATTGATAAGAAAACAAAGCAGCCTTACTGCTAATTGGAGAATGTTGCTTTTTTTTTTTTTTTTTTGACTATGTGACTTTCCGGATCTTAGTTCCCCAACCAGGGATCAAACCCGGTTCCCCCCTGCAGTGGAAGTGCAGAGTCCAAACCACTAAACCACCAGGGAATTCCCTGGAGAAAGTTGAGAGTGGTCTGGATAGAAGATCAGCCACATCCCCTTAAACCAAAACCTAATCCAGAGCAAGGCCTTAACTCTATAATTCTGTGAAGGATGACAGAGGTGAGGAAGCTGCAGAAGAAAACTTTGAAGCTAGTGGAGATTGGTTCATGCGGTTTAAGGAAGGAAGCCATCTCCAGATATATGAATTGATGTAGAAGCTATAGCCGATTATGTAGAAGATAGGGCTAAGGTAAAGGGTGACGGTGGCTACACTAACCAGACACTCAGTGTGGACAGAATAGCCTTTTGCTGGAGGAAGGTGTCACCTCGGACTTTCATAGCCAGAGAGAGGCCAGTGCCTGGCTTCAGATCTTCCAAAGGACAGCTTCTCTCTCATTAGGGGCTCATGCAGCTGGCGACTTGAAGTTGAAGCCAGTGTTCATTGACCATTCTAGAAATCCTAGGACCCTTAAGAATTGTGCTACATCTACTCAGCCCGTGTTCCCTAAGTGGAACGCAAAGTCTGGGCAACAGCACGTTTGTTGACAACTCAGTTTACTGAATATTTTAAACCCACTGTTCAGGCCTGCTACTCAAGAGGAAAAAGATGTCTTTCAAAATATTACTGCTCATTGATAATTCCCATGGTCACTAGCTGGCATGGAGGAAGCTACTGTTAGTATTTGTAGCAGAGAGTTCACCAAATAACTACAGGTTGGTTATTTCTTAGCTTCCATAGCAGGTTGGCTCCTGGGACTGACATGCATTAATGAGCTGAAAACAATTGTTACATATTATTTCAGGACCAAAGCATAGAGCTGCTTGTTTGCTAACTTTTTCTTCCCTTGTCTCAGGGACCATGGAAACCATGTGCTAAAATGATGAGCCACAAAGTGGAAGTAATCTGAATCACTGTGTCACCTTATGGAGGACAGCTGCCTGCTCCCCAACCTGTGTCACCATATGGAGGACAGCTGCCTGCTCCCCCAACCTGTGTCACCATATGGAGGACAGCTGCCTGCTCCCCCAACCTGTGTCACCATATGGAGGACAGCTGCCTGCTCCCCCAACCTGTGTCACCATATGGAGGACAGCTGCCTGCTCCCCCAACCTGTGTCACCATATGGAGGACAGCTTCCTGGTCCCCCAACCTGTGTCACCATATGGAGGACAGCTGCCTGGTCCCCAACCTCTATCAGTTATAAAAAATAAATCTTTGTTGTATTAAGCCATCAAGACTTCAGAGAACATCCAATCCATACCATTAAGAGCTATTATTAGACTTATAATCAAGGATGAAAAGCAAATTTTAGAAAATTTTAGAAAATACTTGTTGAGTGCCTCCAATGTCCCAGGAATCATGTGGTACATTCAGTAATTCTGCTGTCATTGTTAGGTGGCTGTCAGCTGGGTGGTTTTGGCCCCCAGGGGACATCTGACAATGTCTGGAGCTATGTTTGGTCATTATACTGAAAGGGTACTACAGGTCAAGGACACTGCTGAAGACCCCAATAGGTAAGTGTACTAAAAGTAACTCTCCCACAGCCGAGACCTTCTGAGATAGTCGCTATTAACCAGCAGCGTATAACCAGTCATACGCTCTGCGTATGGAAACACAGGTGTGTGTTTAGCTTTTCATGCTCGATGAGAACCACACACAGTTCTGCATGTGTCTTGAGGTTCATTCTACATCAGAACCAACATATCTCCCTGTTTTTGAGGTTGAAGAACCTACCAGATGCTAATTCCAAAGGGAAGTTTATTTTTGGTCACACCTCACAGCTGGCACGTGGAACCTTAGTCCTCTGACCAGGAATCAAAGCCACACCACCTGCATCAGGAGTGTGGGGTCTTAGCCACTGGACCACCAAGGAAGTTCCCAAAGGGACATTTTTAAAAATGTAACTCCTGGCCCCACTCCCAGGAACCAGGTCCACTGCCTGGGAGGGGCTGGGGCAAGCACCATTTTTGCTGGGTACACTCAAGGCTGACAACCAAGATTGCCAAACAGTCCCTTGGCCTCTAGACCCCTTGAGGCTCTCTCCACCCAGAACATCTCGTCTCCCTCCTTCTGTCCCCTCACCCGCAAGCATTTAAACCTGCCATCACCTCCCTCAAACCACCTCCCCCATCAGCCACTGGGCCCCCCCTGCCTTCCTGCCAAGTATTTTTCTGCTCACTTTACATTCAGTTCTTCAGTCTCTTTAGGTTCCTGTCCCTCAGTTCACTAACCAAGCTCTGTTCGTGTCTGATCTTGTGAGCCTAAAATACACCCCTTTTGCTTGTTATGTTAGTGACATTCAGCTGGTTATCTGGAAGGTTAAGAGTCAAGCAGTCAGATAAGTACAACCCTACAGATTCAGAGTGAAGATACTGGTGGACACCAAGTTGAAGATACTGGGTCTTAACTAGTGAACACACAACGTTCCTCCTTGGTAGTCCTCCAGTTTGGGAAATCTGTATCTGCAGTTAGGTAGAGGCTTGGAGTTGCTCTCCTTAACCATACCAGGAGTAAAGCCCTAACAAATGCAGGTACCGTTTGGGACACATTATTTAGGGTGCAGATGCTTATCAGATGTCAAAGCAAAGCACCAAATAAGCAATCTGAGAATTCTGAGTTCAGAGGAGGTAAGTTGGAGATATAAATTTGGGTCTTCAATACAGACATTAAAGCCATGAAATGCAGATGGTCTCAACAAGGCAATGGATGTACAGACATCCAAGAACAAGACTTCAGGAAAAAGGGAGGAACCAGCAAGAGACTGAAAGCAAGGCAGCACACTGCTGCAAAACCGAGGCAGAGAAAATGGCTCGAGAAGGACCGTGTCCTGTGACAATCAAAAGTCAGGCAGGCAGAGGAGGGGCCCCCAATCTGCTCAGCACTGCTCACCTGACAAGCAGTTCTGGAATGCTTGAACACTAAAAAATAGGAAAGCTCATACAGAAAGTTCTTATGAGGAACTCTATAAAAAGGGACCAACGACTGGAGACAGAAGTGCCGAGAGAACCAACCATCCGGAATAAACAAAAATAACACATTTTTAAAAGGTCATCTAATTTTCCTGTAGTTTCAGAACGATGTTCTTTCAATTGTTTCCACCTACCAGAAATTATCTTGCCCATCAGACTATCAGCTTATAGTGAGTTGGTGGTGGTGGTGTAGTCACAAAGTTGTGTCCAACTATTGTGACCCCATGGACTGTAGCCCACCAGGCTCCAGGGGATTCTCCAGGCAAGAATACTGGACTGGGTTGCCATTACTATCTCCATTACAGTGGGTTGGGGGCATTTAATTCTTAAGTGCTAGTGTGAAGAAGTTACCTTAGGTTCCACACTAAGCATTTAGCCCACCTGTAAGGAAATATAAGGCTGCCCCAGGACAGGGGGCTCTTGAGAAAAAGAAAACTTCAGACTTACTAGTTGATTGCTATTTTTCAAAACAGCTGCTGGATGAAATCACCAGTGATTTCCTTCCTGCTAAGGCGCATACCATGAATATTTTCTCAGTATGCACGTAACTGTGTGTGTGATACATGTACTAACCTAACTTCCTTAGTGAAATTCTACAGAACATCTGGGTCAAAGCACATTTTGCATGATCAAAGAGGATGCAGCTGAGAGGAGGAAAACGCACGAGTCTTTACTTTTAAATGATTAGCACTACAGTATCAATACACAAGTAGTAACGTGTAACAAGTTGGTGAATTCTACCATCTAGTAAGTGTGAGTAAGAAACTAAGAGCAGCCCAACACTAGGACCCACT
The DNA here is from genome assembly GCA_006410675.1 of Oreotragus oreotragus. Classification (NCBI taxonomy): domain Eukaryota; kingdom Metazoa; phylum Chordata; class Mammalia; order Artiodactyla; family Bovidae; genus Oreotragus; species Oreotragus oreotragus. The sequence continues at coordinate 131,435 of SJYX01001206.1, read as the reverse complement.
GTTCTAACCCTTAGTTGGAAAGGACTATTTTAAGGCTGGCTGCTGTTTCACATGGGTTACAAATAACTATTTACTACTTTTTCATAGATAAAGCCCCTGACCTTCAAGAAAGATTTAGGGAAAAAAATGTTTTAATCCCTTTCTTTCTTAAGAAAATTGGGTTTTAAAAAACTATCTAAGGAAGAAAAAGTCAGTGTTGATAATATGCTGCTTGAGTGAAAAGGCATAGAAAAAAAATAACTATTTACTACTTTTTCATAGATAAAGCCCCTGACCTTCAAGAAAGATTTAGGGAAAAAAATGTTTTAATCCCTTTCTTTCTTAAGAAAATTGGGTTTTAAAAAACTATCTAAGGAAGAAAAAGTCAGTGTTGATAATATGCTGCTTGAGTGAAAAGGCATAGAAAACAGACAACATATATCCATTAAATTTCTAAGAAATATGAGGTAAAAAGATACAATCTTTGGATAAGTTCCAAGCCTGTACAAAGAATCTACATTGGTGATTATGCAAAAAGTGAAGGGACCTACTATAATATACAGAAATAATTTAATGCCTTTTCATAAGATATAACTCAAGCCTTGCTAAATGAAGCCTCCTGTTCCATGAAGGCATTCAAAACGCCAATCCATGGAATAGGCACTTTTCTTCCACCTCTATCCGTTTATGCGGTAATTCTCATGGATTTCTGGACGGATGTCGCAGACAAAGGCCAAGAGGTTATCCAAGACTTCATCCCTGTTCTGCCGGAAGTAGGTCTGCAGGATGGTCATCTTCTCCTGGGTGTCCTTCTCTACTTCAGTGCTGCAGCTACCATGGGATCCCAGAGCCTGGATTCAGGGAATGACAACAGAGGGAACATCAGGATGAACATTTAATAAGCAGCTTTCTGACCAACCCAGACAGCATACTAAAAAACAGAGATATTACTTTGCCAACAAAGGTCCATCTAGTCAAACCTATGGTTTCTTCAATAATCATGAACAGATGTGAGAGTTGGACTATAAAGAAAGCTGAGCACCAAAGAATTGATGCTTTTGAACTGTGGTGTTGCAGAAGACTCTTGAGAGTCCCTTGGACTGCAAGGAGATCCAACCAGTCAATCCCAATGGAACACAGTCCTGAATATTCATTGGAAAGACTGATGCTGAAGCTGAAACTCCAATACTTTGGCCACCTGATGCAAATAACTGACTCATTGGAAAAGACCCTGATGTTGGCAAAGATTGAAGGCGGGAGGAGAAGGGGACAACAGAGGATGATATGGTTGGATGGCATCACCGACTCAATGGACGAGTTTGAGCAAGCTCTGGGAGTTGTTGATGCACAGGGAAGCCTGGCATGCTGCAGTTCATGGGGTCGGAAAGAGTAGGACACGACTGAGAGATTGAACTGACTTCAGACTTTTGAAAAAACCCAGTTTCATCATGAATATAAATGATCAGCAGCAGGAAATGTAACATTGTGACAAAGAGCATGCAAGAAGTCAGCATTCACAGGATGTGTGGGAGCAGAAGCTGATATAGTCACTTGGGTGCCTGACTTTTCAACATTGAACAAAAGGTAAACAAACTGCACAGCATTTCCACTCCTGGGAAATTATCCCGGAGAGGGACACAGTCACCTCTCTCTAGAGTCTAATGTGCAGTCTTAACCAGAGACTGGAATGAACCTGAAGACCCAATAACTGAGGCCTGGTGGTTAGTAGTATCTCCTAGTGCAATTTTAAAAGGGAGAGATATGTGGTATTTTAAAAAAAAAAAAAAACCTCTTAAAAAGTAACACTCAGTTCAGTTCAGTCACTCAGTTGTGTCCAATTCTTTGCGACCCCATGAAACGCACCAAGCCAGGCCTCCCTGTCCATCACCAACTCCCGGAGTCCACCCAAACTCATGTCCATTGAGTCGGTGATGCCATCCAACCATCTCATCCTCTGTCGTCCCCTTCTCCTCCTGCCCTCAATCTTTCCCAGCATCAGGGTCTTTTCCAATAAGTCAGCTCTTCTCATCAGGTGGCCAAAGTACTGGGAGTTTCAGCTTCAGCGACAGTCCTTCCAATGAACACCCAGGACTGATCTCCTTTAGGATGGACTGGTTGGACCTCCTTGCAGTCCAAGTGACTCCCAAGAGTCTTCTGCAACACCACAGTTCAAAAGCATCAATTCTTCGGTGCTCAGCTTTCTTTACAGTCCAACTCTCACATCCATACATGACTACTGGAAAAACCATAGCCTTGACTGGATGAACCTTTGTTGACAAAGTAATGTCTCTGCTTTTTAACACCAGGGAGATCAATTTAGGAGGAGTATACAGCTACTATGACTAGTTAATGTTTTAGCACTTCAGCAGTGGATTCACCAGTATTACGAACACATGACATTTGTTCATTTAAATATAAACATTCTAGAAGAATACACAAGAAACTATTAACAGTGGTTATTTCTGAGGACTGCAGGTCTGAGTGAGAGGGGAACTAGCCTCTCACTGTTGCTGTTTTATTGCTTGAAATTCTGGTGCACAGATGTCTTACCTCTTCAGTTTCTATTTACAATTTTACACAAAGTGATAGATACTGTCTTCTCATTGTTAACCACTGCAGCTACTTTATCAGAATGTGACCCATCAGGTTCTTAAGGCATCACTTTTTTTGTGCCTTACCCTTTCCAACACCTAAGCTGCTGTCACCTCATTACATATGTTAAGAATTACATTCCTTCACTCAAAGAGGTTCAAGTGAACAGGCAGAGAGTCAAACCTAGGGCTCTTCATACTATCACTGTTCATATTGTAGGAATATCTTGGAGCATTTCATAATGGTTGGCTCAGCTGCTTACCCATATTTTAAAAGTCCACAATCCTTACTGGGGGCAGGGGGGAGCTGGAAAAATCCACTACCTCTATTCTAGTCTATGAATATGTCAATTATAAGGCAAGCCCCAGAAGTCACAAAAGTGAAGCAGTTACAATGGAATACTGCTAGATAAACTCAGATCTCATGCATGAGACCATCTCTTTAAGCAATGGCAGCATCAATGCAAAAATAGGACAAGATAGCCACCCCTATTTCTACACCGGCTTGTGGGCAGTCTGACAATTTACACCACCAATTCATGAGTAAGAGACCCAGACCCATTTTAAGTTTAAATAGCAGTCAGTGCCCAGGGCAAAGATGAACAAAACTTTGGCTGCTTACTGAGAGAGAGGCATGCCCCTTTAATCGCTGGACTTGGACCTGGGAGGGTGTGTACCTGGATCTAGTAGGCCACAATGTAGAACTTGAGAATGAAGCCCATAAAGGCAGAGAGGAGAGATGAAAGTAGCCCTGATGGCATTATTTAAGCTCATAGATCAAAATGAACTCAGTCTTTACCTGGGTTTCCAATCATGTAGGTTGACAAATCCTGCTTTGCTTAAACCAGCTTGAGCTGCTTTCTATTACCTGTATCCAGAAGTCCAGATGGAGGTTTTTTCCCTCTATAAAGCCTCTTCCGTCCTTTACCTTTTCCCGAATGTCCCCTGCTTCCTCTGTGCTTTCTGTGATCTGTTTTTGTAGCACTACTATATGCATAACGTGCATCGTGGTCTAGCCTCTACTGTTAAGTTACTACCTATACTAAACTAAAGCGGGCTCCATGGAATTCATGTTTATGACCATCGCAGTCCTCTTCAGTTGTCCATTTGTGTGACTTGTGTTTTATTACTGAGTGTCCCTGACCACCAGACTGTAAGCTAAGGACCATGTCTATTTCTGTTCACAGCTGATCCTCTGCATCTGGCACACGTTCACCGTTTAAAGATATTCAATATTATCTACATTTAATATATATTAAATCACATATATCTCCATAAAATTATCTACATTTAATATCTAATTATATCTATTAATAATTTCATTATTTATCTAAGTGAAGACTAGAATTCAAATGTTAAAAACTAATCATCCTGAGGGATTCAGCCTAAGCATCCAATAACCCAGTTTTCAAATTTTTACCAGAATCAGAATCACTGAGCTATGCTGACTATTTGGGGAGCCTAAGGAGAAAGGGAGAGGAAGGAAGCCTCAGGAAACTAAGGCAATAATGAAAATTCCCTGGACCCACCGCAGCTTCCTTGGCCTTGAACTCCTTCTCCCTCTGCAGGCGGTACTGTTCAATTTCAGCCTGGGCTTCTTCTTTGGCCTGCTTCAGCCTCCGGTTCTTTCCTGTTTTCAAAGGAAGTGGTTAAGAGACAAGCAGAAGAGGAAGCAGAGACTGAGATGGTAAATTCTAACCATAAACAGTGACAAAAGTTTGAAGATACAGTCTCAAGAGACACATGCAGGGAAAAGGGAGAAAGGGAATTGAGAGTTAACCAATAGTACAGGTTCCTACCTCCTGTACTTGACTAGACTGTACTTCACTGCGAAGTGACTCAATAAAAAGGACTACCTTCTATACTAACAGACTGTAAAAATTACGCAAAACACTTTGGAATGTGTCAGAATATTTTCTCAACCTCAACTACTAAGAATCAACATAAAATGGGCGACATAAGCCATCTGGGGAATTCTCTCCCTGAGAAGTAAAACCCAAGTATGCTGCTGATTATAATTGGAGCTCAGCTAGCTTACCGAGCCGGCTAATATGCTCCCAAAGGACGTCAACCTAAACTGTAACTAATGAAACAGATGATGTAATATTGGAAACTAATATCCATGCCTGTGCACAAGGAAATAAGGAAACTGGTTCTGAGAGGGAATTCTTCTCAGATGTGGAGCACTGGACGTAAGACTGTACAAGGATCTAAGTGAGGAAACACAGAGGCTCTGGTTTCTGGAAGAGCATAGTTTAACAGGAGCTGGAAAAACTCTCTAGCTTCTGTCAGAGTCTTTATGAAAATGGATCTCAAGATCAGTAAGTTTCTCTGTCCAAATTTCTCAGATACACAAATTGGGGGGGTGGGGTGGGGTGGGGTGGGAGGTCTTAGGCAATCAATCTGAACACTTACTTAATTCAGAGTGAAAGACATTCTCCATCTTAAAAGCAAGCTGTTGGGAGGGCAGCCTAAGAGGGAGGGAATATATGTATACTTCTAGATGACTCATGCTGTTGTACAACAGAAACCAACACAACATTGTAAAACAATTATCCTCCAATTAAAATTTTAAAAAGAATTTTAAAAAATAAAACTTATAATTCATTGCGTATCAACTGCCCAAATCCCACACAGTCCAAGTAGATGAATGAAACTGAATTTAACCTTCCACCTCCTGATCTTGCCTGGGAACGCCCATGGACAGAGGGGCCTAGCAGGCTCCAGTCCGTGGGGTTGCAAAGAGTCAACTACCACTTGGAGACTAAACAGCAGCAGCAACAACTGATTAACAACAGGATTTTGGACTGGTGATAACCCCAGGACATTAATACTAAAGGAGGCCAGTCTAAAACAACCAAAAGGAGTACTTCTCTAGGTATGTATTTTCTCCAGTACTATTTACGGCCCACCACTTAGGGTCTGCTCCAGCTGACCTCTACCCCAATACTCCACATGCCATCCTCCTCATCAGCTATACATTCAAGGCCAATAAAGCCAAGATTATTTCCCAAACCAACAAATTTTAACTTGGCCGCAGTATCACACAGTAGCCCCACTTTTTCACAATACCAGTTGCAATGACTCCCAACTCCCATGGCTCCCCGAATTAATTTAAGGTAAACCATTCATTCTCTTGCTACTGTTGTTCAGGCACTCAGTCGTGTCTGACTCTTTGCAACTCCATGGACTGCAATACATCAGGCTTCCCTGTCCTTCACCATCTCCCGGAGTTGCTCAAATTTGTGTTCACTGGATCAATGATGCCATCCACCATCTCATCCTCTGTCTTCTCCTTCTCCTCCTGCCTTCAGGCTTTAACTCAGTCGTGTCTGACTCTTTGCAACTCCATGGACTGCAATACATCAGGCTTCCCTGTCCTTCACCATCTCCCGGAGTTGCTCAAATTTGTGTTCACTGGATCAATGATGCCATCCACCATCTCATCCTCTGTCTTCTCCTTCTCCTCCTGCCTTCAGGCTTTCCTGGCATCAGGGTCTTTTCCAATGAGTCAGTTCTTCACATCAGGTGGCCCAAGTATTGGAGCTTCAGCATCAGTCTTTCCAATGAGTAACAGAGTTAATTTCCTCTAGGATCGACTGGTTTGATCTTTGTGCTGTCCAAGCAACTCTCAAGAGTCTTCTCCAGCACCACAGTTCAAAGGCATCAATTTTTCGGCATTCTGCCTTCTTTATGGTCTAACTCTGACATCCATACATGACTACTGGAAAAACCACAGCTTTGACTAGACAAAGTAATCTCTGCTTTTTAATACGCTGTCTAGGTTTGTCATTGCTTTTCTTCCAAGGAGCAAGTGTCTTTTAATTTCATGAAAGCAGTCACTGACCACAGTGATTTTGGAGCCCAAGAAAATAAAACTCTGTCACTGTTTCCATCGTTTTCCCATCTAATTGCTGTGAAGTGATGGATCTGAAAGCCATGGTCTTAGTTTTTTGAATGCTGAGTTTTAAGTGAGCTTTTTCCCTCTTCTCTTTCACCTTCTCAAGAGGCTCTTTAATTCCTGTTCACTTTCTGCCATAAGGGTGGTGTCATCTGCCTATCTGAGGTTATTGATATTTCTCCCAGCACTCTTGATTCCAGCTTGTGATTCATCCAGCCCAGTATTTCGCATGATGTACTCACATGTAATTTAAATAAGCAGGGTGACAATATACAGCCTCAATGTATCCCTTTCCCAATTTTGAACCAGTCTGTTGTCCCATGTCCAGTTCTAACTGTTGATCCAGTTTTCCCCACAGCCAGTCCCTCCCATCAGGAAGCTTGCACAAGCCTCTTATTCTCATCCATCAGAGGGCAGATAGAATGAAAATCACAATCACAGGAAACCATTCTCTGCCTGTCAGCAAACATCTTCAAAATTCAATTCTGCTTTGTTTCTCAGAAAACCAAAAAGTATTTGAGCAGAAATAATTTAAGTCCTTTTTTTTTTTTTTGAGGGCCTTACATGTACAGGCCAGCATTGCTGTTTCACTCCAATGACAGAATGATTTCATGAAAAATTGGGCTGGACCATTTTACTGCATCACGTACTGTCTCTTTCCAATTCCTAACTGGGCATGTCAACCATGATTACAGATCAAGAAAGGCAATAACTTTTTCAAATTGTAGGTCTTAATAATTATATTCCTAACTACTGCAAATCCTGAGATATGTATTAGACATAAATTTAAATCCTTTAAAACAAATTCTTTCTATCATTATGTAACAGCTACCGGAGATATACAAGTCCCTGCACCAGGTCTGACAGGAAAAAGCAAGGTGTAAATCACAACCCCTACCTCCAAGGCACTCAATCATTTTTAACCATATGCCAAGTAATTGCTCCTGCACTTTCCCCAAATATTCTCACACATTTCCCAACAGATACAACTTCTGTTGCTGATGATGCATCATAAGACAGGGGTTGAGTTTATGATATGACTCTGAGAAGTCATTCTGGAAATACTCATCAAGAGTATGATGAGAATACTCCATGAGGAACACAGAACTTTCCAGTCACCAGAGCAAAAACAGAAAATTTCTTCCTATCTCCAGCCCCCTCAAAAAAAGCTCTTTCAAATACAAAGTATCATATGACCCCTAATTGAGAAAGTACCACAGCCAGGCTTAAGTATGGGTGAAGAGTGTAAATCTTATGACTGAAAAAAAAAAAAAATCAAAAAAAATACTGAAATTACCAGTTTTTGGTATTTTTACCCCAGCTATGTTGTGTCCCAGGATATGGTCATATCATTTTTCTCTGGGTCCCAACTTTCCCATGGGTAAAATAGGAATAGAAACGTCTATCTTGCCAGATGGGAAACTGAATAAATGAAGTTTAATTAGACATAGTTCCTGTTCTCCAGGAGCTTATCCTAGTAAGTGAGCCATATAAAGAAACAGGTTACTGCACTGTGAGGACAGAAATAGGCACTTGGGGAGGAGGTCTAACCTAGTCTGAGGGGTAAAGAGCAAGTTAGGGCAAGCTTCCTGGAAGAATTACTGCCTAAATTTTAAGATCTGAAGGAAGACTATGTGTTTGAGAATAAGGAGGGTAAAGTAGGAAAAGGCTTTTCCAATCAGGAACCAACTGTGCAAAGGCTTGAAGGTGATATAAACCAACATGTCTTTGAGCAATACCTAAGAGATTAGAGAAGAAAGAACAGAGCATGATTCAAAAGCACCTCCTACACCCTCTTAAGGAATTTAGGTTTTATTCTGCAGACACTAAAGGACTGGTGACTATAGGAGGAAATCAGAGTGGCAACTGAGATGTAAGACTATGCAATAAGAGAAATTTATATAAAGAATGAATATTTACTTTTACTAATGATAGTAAGAATTTAAAGTGCTTTATTAATGCAAAAGAAATCTTCATCTATCAGTTTTTGCAAGCTATATGTTATTGGTTAGTACTTAGCAAATGTTAAGCCTGGGACACTGTTCATTAAAAAAAATAAGAAAAGATTCAGAATTCAGAAAAGCAAAGGAGGCCTATTAGTGAATATTCTAAACTAATCAGAAGCACAGTAAAAGGCTTATAGGTAAATGTCAGAAGACTAGCCAGGAGTGTTCCACAAGTCACAGAAAGTCTCTCCTCTCCCCTGCCCCACACCCTGAGGGGAGAGGGAGGCTGTCTGTGTTGTCAGGGAAAGTAATGGGAGGGGAACCACAGAGCTGACCAGATCTGATGCAGTGAGACAGGTGTGAGAGCTTCCAATTTAGTTGCTGTAATAATGGCCGTTCTCCCCAGGGCTCCCACACACCAGTGAAAGAGTACATTTATGGAAGTTCAGACATGAGTATTACGCTCTTGACAGTTTTAACTTCAGCATACCACTACCTACCAGTTGATGCCTCACTATTTCAGAGAAATCCTTGGCACCAAAGACTACAACCTAGTATGGAATTCCCAGGACTGTCTTTTTTTAAAAAAATAAATAAGCCTCCCACCCTTGAGCCCCAAGTACTCATTTCTGCTCTGTAACTCATCTCATGCTGACTTTCCATAGGGAGCAGCTAAGGAGGATGTGTCCCAGGCCCCAGATGTCCATCTCACCTTTTGTTTATTTTTAAGATAGCAGCAAACTAAGGGAGAGGGTGGACCACATTGATGAAGATGCAGCTTCTGCCTTTATCTCCATGTTTTAGATATTTCAATGAAATGGACTATGGTGACAATAATATTTTGCCTAGGTAAAAAAATTTTTGCTTTAATAGGTCTGATTATTTTTAAGGATCTGGAGACCTACTTCATGGTTGATGGAGTATATGGGAATCACTTAAGACTCCAGAGAAAATATTCAGTAAAAATTAGTCACAGGATATTAGAATCATTGTACAGGTCTTAAAGTATTATCCAATCAGAATATTCAGTAATGTGCTCATCCTGGTAAATGACCTGCACCCTGTGTTTGATTACTTCCAATAGCAGTGACTCTATCTTTGGATAGGTAGCCCATTGGATCTGGAAAGCTCTATCAAGTCAAATCCTGTATTTAAAAAATTTTTTTATTGAAACTGTCTCACTGAAACTATCTGCTGCTCCTTACTCAGTGCATGTATTTGAATAGCGTTGCCAAAAAAGAGGCGGTTTCACTATATTCCCCTTTCTTGATTCTGCGTTTCTTCACTGTAATGATTTAATCCTCACTTGTGTTACGAGTTAAGCACAAAATGTGGGTCTTCCTTTGCTCTAATTATGGCTTCAGTTATCCCTACTGTATAAACAATAATTCCCATAGACTTCATCTCTTCCTCTAATTTGGCTTTCATCAGCTCCTGGATTTCCAAATGTATCTAAGGCATTTCTGAGACAACCTTCCAAACCTATAATATCCTGAATTAAGTACTATCTGCTACAGCCCATGGGATTGCAAAGAGATGAACACGACTGAGCGATTTCCACTTTCACCTTCCCTCCCAAAACAGTTCTGCCCAAAGACCATGTCTTATTTTACTGTACTACTGTTTTTCTAGTCTTTCAGATTGAAAATATATTTCCTTTTTATTTTAATACACAGTCAATCAGTCCTCATTATTCACAGATTCCATATCAGTGAATTCATCCGTGGCTGAAATTTGTAACTGCCAAACCAGTCCTTGTGCTTTTCCAGTCATCCTGCACACAATGCAATAAGAGAAATTTATATAAAGAATGAATATTTACTTTTACTAATGATAGTAAGAATTTAAAGTGCTTTATTAATGCAAAAGAAATCTTCATCTATCAGTTTTTGCAAGCTATATGTTATTGGTTAGTACTTAGCAAATGTTAAGCCTGGGACACTGTTCATTAAAAAAAATAAGAAAAGATTCAGAATTCAGAAAAGCAAAGGAGGCCTATTAGTGAATATTCTAAACTAATCAGAAGCACAGTAAAAGGCTTATAGGTAAATGTCAGAAGACTAGCCAGGAGTGTTCCACAAGTCACAGAAAGTCTCTCCTCTCCCCTGCCCCACACCCTGAGGGGAGAGGGAGGCTGTCTGTGTTGTCAGGGAAAGTAATGGGAGGGGAACCACAGAGCTGACCAGATCTGATGCAGTGAGACAGGTGTGAGAGCTTCCAATTTAGTTGCTGTAATAATGGCCGTTCTCCCCAGGGCTCCCACACACCAGTGAAAGAGTACATTTATGGAAGTTCAGACATGAGTATTACGCTCTTGACAGTTTTAACTTCAGCATACCACTACCTACCAGTTGATGCCTCACCATTTCAGAGAAATCCTTGGCACCAAAGACTACAACCTAGTATGGAATTCCCAGGACTGTCTTTTTTTAAAAAAATAAATAAGCCTCCCACCCTTGAGCCCCAAGTACTCATTTCTGCTCTGTAACTCATCTCATGCTGACTTTCCATAGGGAGCAGCTAAGGAGGATGTGTCCCAGGCCCCAGATGTCCATCTCACCTTTTGTTTATTTTTAAGATAGCAGCAAACTAAGGGAGAAGGTGGACCACATTGATGAAGATGCAGCTTCTGCCTTTATCTCCATGTTTTAGATATTTCAATGAAATGGACTATGGTGACAATAATATTTTGCCTAGGTAAAAAAATTTTTGCTTTAATAGGTCTGATTATTTTTAAGGATCTGGAGACCTACTTCATGGTTGATGGAGTATATGGGAATCACTTAAGACTCCAGAGAAAATATTCAGTAAAAATTAGTCACAGGATATTAGAATCATTGTACAGGTCTTAAAGTATTATCCAATCAGAATATTCGATAATGTGCTCATCCTGGTAAATGACCTGCACCCTGTGTTTGATTACTTCCAATAGCAGTGACTCTATCTTTGGATAGGTAGCCCATTGGATCTGGAAAGCTCTATCAAGTCAAATCCTGTATTTAAAATTTTTTTTTTATTGAAACTGTCTCACTGAAACTATCTGCTGCTCCTTACTCAGTGCATATATTTGAATATCGTTGCCAAAAAAGAGGCGGTTTCACTATATTCCCCTTTCTTGATTCTGCGTTTCTTCACTGTAATGATTTAATCCTCACTTGTGTTACGAGTTAAGCACAAAATGTGGGTCTTCCTTTGCTCTAATTATGGCTTCAGTTATCCCTACTGTATAAACAATAATTCCCATAGACTTCATCTCTTCCTCTAATTTGGCTTTCACCAGCTCCTGGATTTCCAAATGTATCTAAGGCATTTCTGAGACAACCTTCCAAACCTATAATATCCTGAATTAAGTACTATCTGCTACAGCCCATGGGATTGCAAAGAGATGGACACGACTGAGCGATTTCCACTTTCACCTTCCCTCCCAGAACAGTTCTGCCCAAAGACCATGTCTTATTTTACTGTACTACTGTTTTTCTAGTCTTCCAGATTGAAAATATATTTCCTTTTTATTTTGATACACAGTCAATCAGTCCTCATTATTCACAGATTCCATATCAGTGAATTCATCCGTGGCTGAAATCTGTAACTGCCAAACCAGTCCTTGTGCTTTTCCAGTCATCCTGCACACATGCAGATGGCTGAGATACTCCCATCACCTGATGTGCCCAGTTCCCTGCTGAGGTTGAACAGGGGGACGCCGTGCCTTCTTGTCTCAGCTTAATACTGCAAGCAAGTGTTCTTGTCACAGTCTGTTTAGTGCCACATTTTCCAGACTTTTGTGTGGGAGTTTTCTTGGGGATTTTGCTACGTAAAGGGGCCCCAAACTACAGTGCTGAAGTGTGTGTGCATAGTACTCCTGAGCACAAGAGGGCTGCAGAGCATGTTTGGGAGAAAATCTATGCACTAACGAGCTTCACTCAAGCATGAGTCATACTTCATAGAACTTTACTGCAGGTATGAGAATGGACTGTAATCTCAGACTTACAAAAAAGTTGTAAAATAGTAAAATTAATTTCCATATACCCTTCATCTGAATTCCCCAAGTGTTAGTACTCTATCACGTTTGCTTTATCCCACCCTCCTACTCTCCCTGTGTGTGTTTACATGTGTATTCACATATAATTTTAACATATATGTATGTGTGTACAGGCTTCCCAGGTGGCACAGGTGGTGAAGAATCTGCCTGCCAATGCAAGAGACGCAGATTCGATCTCTGCATCGAGAAGATACGCTGGAATAGGAAATGGAAACCCCACTCCAATATTCTTGTCTGGAAAATTCCATGGGCAGAGGAGCACAGTGGGCTACAGTCCATGGGGCCACAAAGAGCAGGACATGACTGATCCACTAAGCACACACACACGCGTGTGTATAATTTTAATATACATGTATATTCTTTGCACTCAAATGCTTCAGTGTGCATTTCCTAAAAAGGACATCTCCTTATATAACAATACAGTTATCAATTGGGAAACTGACATGAATTCAGTCTTACCTAATCTGTAGATCCTAATTTACCACTTGCCACAGTAATGCTAGACCATAGGTTGCATTCAGCTGTCATGTCTCTATAGTCATCTTTAATTCAGTATAGTTCCTTAATCCTTGACGTTAATATTTTTGAAGAGCATGCTGCAGTTATTTTGTAGAATGCCTTCAGTGTGGTTTGACGTTTCTGCATGATTAAATTTGTGTTTTGCTTTTTGAGCCAACCCAATTCAAAAATGATGCATTCTCCTCAGGACATTGTATCAGGAGGATTAGGATAGTGATTTGTTCCACTTCTGGTAATATTTGTTGATTGCTTGTTTAAGGTGGTGTCTCAGATTTCTCCACTGTAAAATTATTGTTGATGTCCTCCATTCAGACCTCCCAGGAATAAACATCTGGCTAAACAAAGCTGGGTTTCTTGGCTCATGGCAACAAAGGAGAGTGCACACCATGAGGAACTGGGGGATATCTCAGTAAGGGTGTATTCCAATATATTAAGAGGCTCTTATTTTCATATTTGGATCTACCTGCCTGATTATTGGGGGGAGATTTTAAGGAAGTGTGGTTTTACTCACAAGTGGATGCTGTCAAAAATGGGCGGTTTCTCTATTGGTTACATTAATAATTTGTATATAGGAGGCAAGAGGAATGGAGCAACACTAAACTGGTATTTGTTAAATAAGCAGCATTCACATCAGCGGGCAGTGGGAGGTATTAGTCATTTTTTGTGGTTTGGATTACTCACAAGTGGATGCTGTCAAAAATGGGCGGTTTCTCTATTGGTTACATTAATAATTTGTATATAGGAGGCAAGAGGAATGGAGCAACACTAAACTGGTATTTGTTAAATAAGCAGCATTCACATCAGCGGGCAGTGGGAGGTATTAGTCATTTTTTGTGGTTTGGACAGTATTCTTGGTTTTGGTTTTTTCCTGTGTCCACATGCATTTATGGAGTGGTTCTGCCTATGTTTCACTCTAGCATGGTGACAGAGCATCTAATACTGGCATTGTAAGAAGTTACTTACTTTCAGCAAGAGAACACCATCACATGTGTGTGAGAACCAGATCTGTTCCTGTTCAGTAGGAGTCGGGGACTGGTTTTCTTCATATTTATTACATTTTCTCCCTTTGAAATTAATGTAAGCACCCCTATTTAGGTATATAGATGGATTGACAGATGGGTGGGTGGCTGGGTGAATGAAAGTACAGATGGATGGGAAGGGAGAGAGTGCTTCCTGACAGTAGAAAGTTAATTGATAAATGTAAAAGATAATGGAAATAGAAAATCATTATTTGCCAACTGTAATAATTTAATGAGGCAGGGATCTTCAATAGATGCCCTACTAATGGGTGAAAGGTTGAAGAATAACAGTCATTACATAGTCTTAAAGCATGTTTCTCTGCAAGATAGCTGTCAATTAAAATGGAAAAAATAGTTATTTTCTAAATTAGATAAATTGTAATCACTCTGGTGTGATGGTGGTGGTGGTGCAACCAACTTTTACTGAGACTTTACTGTATGAGAAGTACTTTATATTGATATAATCCCAGTAAGGTAGGTAGTATGGGCATTCTCTGAGGTTTTTAAAGGCTTATGGTCCAGCCCTAGGACGTGCACATTGTTTAATCAAGCCAGTAATCAAACCCATGGTTCCTCTTAACAGCCATACTGTGACAGCTCCCTCTCACACGTATAAAATCTGTCACTCCATTTCCCTTAAAATGTCTCTCGTTTGCACCCTTTCTTTTGCTGTTGTAATCAAGATGTAAGTTCACCTTACCTTGTGTATGGGTTACTGTGGCTCTTTTTGGGCAGTCCTCCCTTTTCCCATTTCTTTTTTGTCAGATCTGCCATTAGGGAGTGTGTCCCTTTGTACCTTCCCATAAGATCACATGTATCATGTCAGCAGACACTTCATCAGATCCAGGCTCCTCGGTAAAGACCCTCGGTAAGTTGCTCCCAGTGCCCTAACTTGTTTCCCTGTCCCGTTAGGAAGTCTTGTTCTCAGACCCCTGCTTCTTTCTAGAATGGGCTCCGGGTCTTCTTCTGCATCGGGAAAGCTCTCTTTCCTACCCTCCTCTTTTTCTGAATTCCACTCATTTTCAAGTCATAACTGTTCTAAAACCTTTCCCCAATTTGAGCCTATAAATTAGCCTGGTGTCTAGAATGTGTTCCATTCAGTTTAATATGGAGCAGTTTTCTGTTTTCCACAGGTACCTTAGCTTTGACTCTTATCTAAAGCAGGGTTCTTTGCACTGGGGACCGGGCGGTGTTTCCTTTGATTCCCTGACACCCAGCTGAGTGTTGGGTACACAGTAGAGTCTGGACAAATGGAGGACTGACTGACTGCTGAATTACTCTAGACAGACAGGTCAGCCAGGTGCGGGGGAACGTCTGTCAGTAAGTGACGGCTGCACTGTAGACAGTATGAAAGTGTTTTTCCTGTAGTTGACTGAAAAGAATGATGAATTGCTTTGGTTCTGTGTATTCCTCCATATGTATTCTTTCCTTTCCCATTTGATGAAGAGAAATAATTGCTGTTATCCCCCATACTCCCAGCACACAAAGAAACAGCAAAAGACTAATAATTTATAGACTAGTTGTAGGTAACCCCTGAAGAATCCACCTGCAATGCAGGAGACCTGGGTTCAGTTCCTAGGTCGGGAAGATCCCCTGGAGAAGGCAATGGCAATTCATGCCAGTATTCTTGCCTGGGAAATCCCATGGACAGAGGAGCCTGGTGGGCTGCAGTTTATGGGTCGCAAGAGTTGTATACGACTTAGCAGCTAAACAAAAACCACCACCTGTGCATCGCACAACAAACTACACGACCTGATGCTCCTCTAACACATCACACGCTTCTTAAACTTTCCTTGTTTTCCTCATGCTGGTACTCTTCTAGAAAGTATTTCTTCCTTTCTCCCTAAGAAAAATTTTATCTATATTTCAGGTCATCTTCTCTGATAAACTTTCCCTGATATTAGACAAATTAATTACTCCTATCTTTCTGCCCCAGTAGCATTTTTCCTAACCCTCTATTCTAAAATTTGCTCTGCATTACTGGGAATCCCATTCTTAGCTGACTGCTGTCTGGCCCCAATATACTGTGAATGCTGGGGGCAGGGATGTGCCTTGTATGTTCTTTATTTTGGAAGAAACACTATAGCAACCAATAAATTTTAATGTGGCAGGCACTTGTTGAGAACTATATGTGAATGAAGTCATACTAGTGGAGTGTGAAATTCCAATTATATTTGAATGAGGAGATCTGAGATGCCACTTATAGTTCTTACTGAGTGTTATTTAAATAGACTTTAACATGAAAGGAAGAGAATAATTAAAGATGAATTATGCTAATTTGAAGAAATTTGCTCTCAAAATTTAAAAGAAATCAAAAATTCCAAAGTTACCAATTTTGCAGTAACTTCACTTATTATGATTCACTTTGTAATAAAAATGAACTGTTTTTGAAAGAAAAAATATTATAATGAAACACAAAGAAGTATTTAATATCATTCAATAGTATGCATGGCTGTAACATTAATATCTAGTTGCACGGTGACCTTAGAAATATTACAAGCAGAATGAACAAAGAATAAAGACACTCAAAACATCATTATTCTCCAGAAAACATGAGGAACTAAGATTTTCATTCTCATTATGCTAGTTTTATCTGTGGATGGACGTGCTGTCAGTATGCACTGCTAGCCTGTCACATCTGTGCTTATCTGGAGCTGTTTTCTGGGTCCACACCAGAGGACTGCAGGTACCTTGGTGCTGCTCATCAGTGTGGAGTGGATGGAACAGGGTGGCAGCCTTGGAGAGGACGTTCATGTTCAGTCGTGTCTGACTCTCTGCAACCCCATGGACTATAGTCCTCCAGGCTTCTCTGTCTATGGGATTCTCCAGGCAAGAATACTGGAGTGGGTTTCCTTGCCCTCCTCCAGGGGATCTTCCCGACCGGGGGCTCAAACTCCCATCTACCTGCATCTCCTGCATTGCAGGCAGATTCTTTACCCAGTGAGCCGCTGTAAGTGACATACAGCATTATTATTTTCATATATATATATATATATATATATAACAGTCTATTGTTTTGTTTATATACCTAGAAGTGGAATGCTGGGTCATATGGTAGTTCTGTTTTTAATTTTTTGAGACTTGCATATTGTTTTCCCTAGTGGCGATACCAGTTTACATTCCCACCAACAGGGCGTGAAGTTTCTTTTTTCTACACATTCTCACCAACGCTTGTAATTTCTTACCATTTTGACAAAAGCCATTCTGACAGGTGCGAGATGATTTTCTCACTGTGGTTTTGATCTTCATTTCCCTGATGATTAGTGATGTTGAGCATCTTTTCATGTGCCTGATGGCCATCTGTATGTCTTCTTTAGAAAAATGTCCGTTTAGATCCTTTGCCCATTTCTCAATTGGATTGTTTGTTCTTTTGTTGGTTGAGCCGTTTGAGTTCTTTGTATAGTTTGAAGATTAACCCCTTATTGGGTATATGATTTGCAAATACCCTCTCTCTTTTTCTTTTTTTGTTGTTTTTCTCTGCTATACTGAAGATTTTTAGTTTGACATAGCAACTAATTTATTTTTAGGCTTAGCTATATATTTACTAGTTTATTTGCATACCAATACTTCTTGCATCTCAAATTTTTGTCTACTTGAAATAAACCCTCTAGAATTTTTTTCTAAAGAAATAAGGCACGGAATAGAGAACCCAGAAATGAACCAACAATTCTATGGGCAATTAATCTATAGCATAGAAGGGAAGAATGTACAGTTGGTAAAAGATATCCTCTTCAATAAATGGTTTTGAGAAAACTGGACAGCTACATGCAGAAGAATAGAACTGGACTACTCTCTTATGCCATACACAAAAATAAATTCAAAATAGATGAAAGACTTGATTGTAAGACCTGAAACCATAAAGCATACAGAAGAAAATATAGGCAGTAATTCTTTGACACCGATCTTAGTAATTTTTTTTTAATATGTTGCCTTAGTCAGGTGAAAAAAAGGCAGAAATAAGTGAGAGTACATCAAGCTAAGAATCTTTCGCACAGCAAAGAGTGCTATCAACAAAATGAAAAGGCCACCTACTAAATGGGAAGAGATTTATCAACAATAACTGATAAGGAGTTTATATCCAGAATCTACAAAATACTCACACAACTCAACATCAAAAAACAATCTGATTGAAAATGGGAGGAGGAACTGAATAGACATTTTTCCAAAGAAGAAATACAGATGGACAACAGACACATGAAAAGATATTCAACATCACTAATCATCAGGAAATGCACAACAAAACCACAATGAGATATCACCTCATACCCATCAGAATGGCTATTATCAAAAAGACAACAAGTGTTGGTGAGGATGTGAAGGAAAGGGGATGCTTGTGCACTGTTGGTGGGTATATAAATTGCTGCAGCCACTAGGGAAAACAGTATGGAATTTCCTAAAAAAATTAAAAATGGAACAATCTTATGATCCAGAAATTTCACTCCTGGCTATTTTATCCAAAGAAAATGAAAACACTGATTAGAAAAGATCGATGTACCCCTGTACCCATTGCAGCATTATTTACAGTAAGCAAGATATGAAAGCAAACCATCAATAGATAAATGGATAAAAAGATGTGATATATATATATTTGAATATTAATGAGCCATAAAAAAGAATGAAACCTTGCCATTTGCAACAACATGGGTAGACATACAGGGCATATGCTAATTAAAATAAGTCAGAGAAAGACAAATGCTTTTCATTTCACTTACAATGTGGCATCTGAGAAAACAAATGAACAGAAACAAAACATCTGAGAAACAAACAAAACAGAAACAGTTACAGATACAGAAAAGAAACAGGTGCTTGCTAGAGAGGAGGGATGTAGGGAGAGGAATGAAATAGGTGAGTGGGATTAAAAGATACAAACTTCCAGTTGCAAAATAAGTGAGTCACAAGTATGAAATGTACAGTGTAGCCTTTGCCTTTAACTTCTCTTCTTTTCTCAGCTATTTGTAGGGGCTCCTCAGACAACCATTTTGCCTTTCTGCATCTCTTTTTCTCTGGGATGGTTTTAGTCACCACCTCCTGAACAATGTTACACACCTCTTTCCATAGTTCTTTAGGCACTCTGTCTACCAGATCTAATCCCCTGAATCCATTCATCACCTCCACTGTATAATCATAAGAGATTTGATTTAGGTCATACCTGAATGGCCTAGTGCTTTTCCCCACTTTCTTCAATGTAAGTCTGAATTTTCCAATAAGGAGCTCATGATCTGAGCCACAGTCAGCTCCAGGTCTTGTTTTTGCTGATGTATAGAGCTGCTCCATCTTCGGCTGCAAAGAATATAATCAATCTGATTTTGGTATTGACCAACTGGTGATGTCCTTGTGTAGAGACATCTCTTGTGTTGTTGGAAGAGAGTGTTGCTAGTGCATTCTCTTGGCAAAACTCTGTTAGCCTTTGCCTTGCTTCATTTTGTACTCTAAGGCCAAACTTGACTGTTATTCCAGGGATCTCTTGACATCTTATTTTTGTATTCCTTTTTGGTGTTGGTTCTAGAAGTTCTTGTACATCTTCATGTAACCATTCAACCTAAGCTTTTTTGGCATTAGCGTTTGGGGGTACAGACTTGGATTACTCTGATGTTGAATGGTTTGCCTTGGAAACGAACCAAGATAATTTTGTCATTTTTGAGATTGCACCCAAGCACTGCATTTCAGAATCTTTTGTTGACTATGAGTGCTACTCCATTTCTTCTAAGGGATTGTTGTCCACAGTAGTAGATATAATTGTCATCTGAATTAAATTCACCCATTCCTGTCCATTTTAGTTCACTGATTCCTAAAATCTCAGTGTTCACTCTTGCCATCTCTTGCTTGGCCACGTCCAATTGACCTTGATTCATGGACCTAACATTTCAGGTTCCTATGCAATATTGTTCTTACAGTATTGGACTTTACTATCACCACCAGACACATCCACAACTGGGTGTGATTTCTGTTTTGGTCCAAACTCTTCATTCTTTTTAGAGCTATTTCTCTACTCTTCCCTAGTAACATATTGGATACCTATCGACCTAAGGGACTCATCTTCTGGTATCATATCTTTTTGCCTTTTCATATGGTTCATGGGGTTCTCAAGGCAAGAGTACTGAAGTGGTTTGCTGTTTCCTTCACCAGTAGACCACATTTTGCCAGAATTCTCCACCATGACCTTCACATCTTGGGTGGCCCTGCACAGCATGGCTCATAACTTCAATGAGTTACACAAGTCTGTGATCCATTTTGGTTAACTTTCTGCGACTGTGGTTTTCATTCTGGAGAGTCTGCACCTTACTTTATTTTTAGATTTTATTTATTTTTTATTTTTAAATTAATTTAGTTATTTTAATTGAAGGCTAATTACTTTACAATATTGTAGTGGCTTTTGCCATACATTGACATGAATCAGCCATGGGTTGTACCTTACTTTATTCAATTGTAAATTATAATGAAGGTCATTTTCCATTAGGATATAGAGAACTACCACACTAATCTCAAAAGTTTTATGGTACTGCATTCTAAGGCTATATATACCTTTACTTACTTAATCAGATTTTAGAATTTGAAAAACAGATAAGCATCCCTGTTTGGGCAGTGATTCTTTAATCACATTGAGATAGAAATTTCATGACACTAGGAGATAGAACTAATTAAAGGGTTTCACACAGTCTCTATTCCCTATTAAGTGGATGGAAATTACAAGCTATATCTAGGTATTTCCACACCTCTTTCAGCTCAGTGCCTGAAAGCTGGAGTCATCAGTTCCTCCAGTCCAGAGCTGACATAGTTCCCTGTGTGAGTAGGGCCAAATAACAGCTGAGGGGTTTCCCGTGGTCTTAAGGGAGACCAGACTCCATGAAATAATCTTGGTTACTCTTCCAATGAAAGGAGGAGATATTCTGACCTTTAAAAAAAAGAAGTAATTTCAAGGCTGTAAGTTTTTCCCCTTAGGGAACAAGGCAAGTGTGCCCTCTCTCATCACTTTATTCAACATTGTACCAGAAATTCTAGCCAATGAAATTAGGCAAGAAAAAGAAATAAAATATGTGTAAATTGGAAAGAAGTAAAACTATCTCTATTCACAGGTGACATAACCTCATAGTGAACAGAAAATCCTAAAGAATCTACAGAAAAAGTTGTTAGAACAAATAAATGAATCCAGCAAAGTTTTAGGATGCAAGATGAACACACAAAGTTCAGCTATATTTTATACTCTAGCAATGAACAACCCAAAAAGGAAATTAAAAATTCAACATATTTACAAGAGCATTAAAAAGAATTCAATAATTAAATAAAATTTAACCAAGGAGGCCAAAACCTGTATATTAAAAACCAAAACCAATGAAACCAAAAAAAAGAAAAATTTATTGAAAGAAATTAAAGAAGGCAATGGCACCCCACCCCAGTACTCTTGCCTGGAAAATCCAATGGATGGAGTAGCCTGGTGGGCTGCAGTCCATGGGGTCGCTAACAGTCGGACAGACTGAGCGACTTCACTTTAACTTTTCTCTTTCATGCATTGGAGAAGGAAATGGCAACCCACTCCAGTGTTCTTGCCTGGAGAATCCCAGGGATGGGGGAGCCTGGTGGGCTGCTGTCTATGGGGTCACACAGAGTCGGACACGACTGAAGTGACTTAGTAGTAGCAGCAGTAAGATATTCCATGGTCACAGAAGACTTTGAAAGGTCACAGACTGGAAGATACTAAGACAGCAGTACTCTCTGGAGAGTTCTTATTATAAACGAGTGTTGAATTTTGTCAGAAGTTTCTTCTGCATCTACTCTGATGATCATATGGTTTTTATTCTTCAGTTTGCTGATGTGGTGTATTACACTGATTGATTCGTGGATATTGAAAAGTCCTTTCACCCTTGGGATAAATTCTGCTTGATTGTGGTGTATGATCCTTTTAGTATATTGTTGGATTCTACTTGCTAGTATTTTGTTGAGAATGTTTACATCCATGTTTGTCAGTGATATTGGCCTGTAAATTTCTTTTTTTGTGTGTGTGATATCTTTGTATGGTTTTGGTATCAGGGTGATAGTGGCTTCATGAGAGTGAGTTTGGGAGTGTTCCTTCCTCTGGAGTTTTTTGGAAGAGTTTCAGAAGGTTAGGTGTTAACACACCACTGTTTGAGAGAATTAACCTATGAAGCCATTTGGTCTTAGATTTTTGTTTGTTGAAAGTTTTAAAATTATAGTTTCAATTTCAGTATTTGTGATTGGTCTGTTCGTATTTTCTATTTCTTCCTGATTCATTCTTGGAAGAAAGGACCTTTCTAATAATTTGTCCATTTCTTCTAGGTTGTCCATTTTATTGGCATACAGTTGCTTGTAACAGTCTCTTGTGATCCTTTGAATTTCTGTGGTATCCAGTGTAACTCCTCCTTTTTTGTTTCTAGTTGTATTGTTTTGAGCCCCCTCCCTCTTTTTCTTAATGAGTCTGGTTAAAAGGTTTTAAAAAGAAAGAATGGCAGTAGTACTCCCTAAAGCAATATACAGATTCAATGCAATCCATCCTGAAAATTTGTTCAGCCTTTTTTTTTTTTTTTTTGCAGGAATAAAGATAATCCTAAAATTCATATGGAACAGTTCGGTTCAGTCGTTCAGTCGTGTCTGACTCTGCGACCCCATGAATCGCAGCACGCCAGGCTTCCCGTTCATCACCATCTCCCGTGATGCCACCCAGCCATCTCATCCTCGGTCGTCCCCTTCTCCTCCTGCCCCCAATCCCTCCCAGCATCAGAGTCTTTTCCAGTGAGTCAACTCTTCTCATGAGGTGGCCAAGGGACTCAAAAGAGAACAGTGTTGGAGGTCTCATACTTTCTGATTGCAAAATATACTACCAAGCCACAGTAACAGAATACTTCGATGACTCCAGAAATTTCCTTTTGCCTCCTTGACAGTTAGTTACTCTCTCCAGCCCAACTCAGGGAACCCCTGGCTTGCTTTTTGTCATTGTTCAGGATTCTGCCTTGTCTAGAGTTTCACAAATATGAGATCAGTACATAGCCATTTATGTCTGGCTTCCTTCACTTAGCATGATGTTTTCAAGATTCATTCATGCCATTGGGTATCTGAGTAGTTCATTCCTCTTGGTTGCTGAATAATATTCCACAGTATGAATATATTACAATTTTATCCATTCATCAGTTAATGGAAATTTTTGTTATTTCCAGGATTGACTTTTTTTTCTTTTTTACAGTTACATTCAGCTGTATCAAATTGTGGATTTCTTTTCATTTATCCTGTTTCCAACTAACCAAAATTCTTGAATCTGTGAATTGGTGATTTTTCACTAGTTATGGAAAACTGTATTTTCATCTGAAATTGCCTCTACTCTCTCCTCATCTAAAATTTCATGAGATACTCCTCCTATCTTCCACGTTTCTAAATCTTTCTTACCTATTTTTTTTTTTTCTCTCCATATTGCATCCTAGATAGTTCCTTCAGGTACTACCTTCTAGTACACAAATTTTCTCTTCTTGACCTGTTCTTAATATTTCTAGGTCCCTGGCTGGAAAAGAGTACATCATATTCTCATTGATTCATTGATTGCAACAGTAATCGTTTTATTTACAGACTCAAATAGACATCCCATGTGTACATGAAGAAATTTAAGAGGAAATATAGCAATCAGAGGTTTTATTGTTAATTTTCATAACTGCAATAATCCAGCTAATCAAGTTTACAACCATGAACGCTGGTAAAAATTGAGTAAAGATTTACAAATCTTTTTATAATTAAAGACAGTTTCTCACATTTTTTGACAGTGAGGTTACACTGCATTTTCAAAATTTAGATTTTGTATAGATTTTGCTTAAACCTTTATAACGTGTTTTTTTCTAATACTGGTATAAATATTTTAGAAATGTTCACCAAATGTGCAGTGTAATACATAGGTTCACCACTTTTTAAAGTTAGACCAATGTGGAATCAAATATCTTAAGATATAACACATACAACATTGTGAGCACTGATCAACCAAGGAGACCACGTTAACGAGAACAGCTGGAAGCTTATCTCTGGAATCTTGAAGGAAGGCCTCAAAGCGAACGTGAAAGACTAGGAAACACTACGCGTCCCAGCATGCTTTGCTACTACTGTTGACTACAACCCCCAGAGTGCATTGCTCGCAGCTGGGGCTTGTAGTTCTCTTTGGAGCCAATCCGGCGAGGGTGGCGTTTTCTTAGCCGGCCCCAGGCTATTAGGCTTAGTCTTCCAGTTTCGGCAAAGGGGAAACGCTTTGGGTCCTTGGTGGAGTCTTTGTCTCATCTCCTGGCTCCTGCTTTACCCAGGTAAGTGGTAGAGAGGCTGCTCCTCCCCGCAGCTGGGGCCTTGCTTTGCTTTCTGGGAGCGCCTTGGCTGGGGCGAAGCCGTTTGTCTCCAAGCTCTCGCCGTAGCAGCCGCCGCCCATCCCTCTTTGTGTGCTGGGGGAAGCCGCGGAGCTAGTGGCGGCGGCTGTTGCTGTTGCGGGCGAAGGAGAGGGACGTTACCGGGAAGTTGCTGGCAGGCGGACTCTTCCCCATCCCGCCACCGAACAGGTGGGTGGACTGCTCTTCCGTCTCCTTCTGTCTGCTGTGTCTCGCGTCGCGGCCCTAAGCGCGGCTTGGCCTGCGGACAGTGCCGCCCAGCCCAGCCCGGTCCGGCCCTGGGAAGGAGAGGCGGGGTGAGTCAGGAAGGCCGGGGCCTCGACGAACCCACTCCCTTCTCTCTGGACCCTTCGGAGGGGCCCCGAGAAGCCTCGAGGCTCGTTCGAGGCCACCTCCCCAAACGTCGCGCCCTTTTGGTCCATACCCAGGGGAGAAGTGACTCCTTTACGCCTTGCTCACTCGGTGTGTGTTAGAAAGTACCCAGACGCGGAGATTGTAGCACAAAATTCCTGAGACTTTCTCTTTCTTGGAGTTTTAAGAAAGTGAATGTGTCAGGCCTGGAGGCTGCGGCCTCTCGCAGGTTGAGCGGTTCTGTCAGCTGTGTGCAGTTATTCAGTCAGACTTTGTTGTTGGGCTTTGACTCAAAGTGTGTTAGAGTTCAGGCATGTCCGACTCTTTGCGACCCCAGCATACTTAAAGCGTGTGTGTGTGTGTGTGTGTGTGGTGTGTGTGTGTGTGTGTGTGTGTGTCAGGCATGTCCGACTCTTTGCGACCCCAGCATACTTAAAGCGCGCGCGTGTGTGTGTGTGTGTGTGTGTGTGTGTGTGTCCAGGCAAAAATACTGGAGTGGGTTGCCATTTCCTTTTCCAAAGGGCTAGAATCCTGGTCTCCTGCATTGCAGGCAGATTTGTTACCGCCTGAGCCACCCGGGAAGCTCCGCCTTTAAGTACATTTGAGAGTTATTGATGGTATATTTGTGTTTTGCTTCTCCACAGTATTACTATTGCATAGTAGTTTTAGAATTAATAGGAATTATCTGTCTGACTGCCTGTTTTATCAGATTTCTAGGAGTGAATGCAAAACTGGTAGCAGATTTGCTGTGTCTTAGAGCTTGGCTTTTAATGGCAATCCATGTCCTCTGTTTAAGAGCCAGAGACATTGTGTTAAATTTGAGCGTATGAACATTAAAGAGTTTACTGAGTGCTATTTACTATACTCAACTGAATATTTCCTATATGCATCTGTTTATAACGATTTTCAGGTCTCAGTAGTATATATGCTTCTTTTATTTTAAAAATAGAGTGTACATGTTCTCGTTTGATGACCTTGAACTACATGGCCTTTCAAGACTGTTCTCTTCTTGAAAGACAGAATTTTGAAAGAGTGCTGCTTTTACCAATTTACTGATGATTGTAAATGATTGTGTGCTTCTTAAGGTTGCAAACATGTCTGACAAAAGTGAATTAAAGGCAGAGTTGGAACGTAAGAAGCAGCGGTTGGCTCAAATCAGAGAGGAAAAGAAGAGAAAAGAAGAAGAAAGAAAGAAAAAGGAAGTATGTTTGATTTTTTTTAAAGATAATATAAAATAAATGGATTTCAAGTGCTTATACCTTTAATACTTTGAGAATAAATAAAATCCCAGCAGTTGTGACTGCACATATAGCACTCTAGGTGAAAAGCTGAATACACATATTTAGTCTTCGAGGAATATGTTTACTATATAAAGTAAGGGGCATCTGCCTTGTAATTACTGATAAAACATGATATACATTATAACTTAGTTTGGACTTTGAGCTTATCTATATTATATTTTACCAGTCAGAACTGCTAGTTGTCAGAATAAATAATGGCAAAAAGAAATATAGACTAGATTATTAATTGATTAAGGGATTACTTAATTGATTGTCTCTCCTTTGTCATGAGTTGATCATTGAAATATTTTTACAAGGTAGTGGGTTTGATACTATCATGAGGGTGGGTAGATACTTAGATCTGACTTTTGGCATCACCATTTTATTATGTATGGCAAACATACATTGACCCTGAGCTAGGGATATTTTACTTGTTCCTGTCTTGAAATGTACATTTGTCCATATGAAACCCGTGTAGACAGATTTGTATATTTTTATCTTCAGTGTTTTAAATGGCCAGTGTTTAGATAGTTTATTTCTTTTTTTTTTTTTTTTACTTTACAGTACTGTATTGGTTTTGGCATACGTTGACATGAATCCATCATGGGTGTACATGAACTCCCAAACATGAACCCCCTCCTCCCACCTCCCACCCCACATCATCCCTCCGGATCATAATGTGACATTAGTATGAAATTTTTCTATGTGATAGCCTGAATCAGGGGCTCCCAACCTCCAGGATCTAATGCCTGGTGATCTGAGGTGGAGCTGATGTAATAATAATAGAAATAAAGTGCACAGTGAATGTAATGTGCTTGAATCATCCTGAAACCATTCTCCACCCCCTGTCCATGGAAAAATTGTCTTCAACGAAACTTGTCCCTGGTGCCAAAAAGGTTGGGTACCACTGGCCTAAATAATAGCCAAGACTTCTTGGAATCTCTTAGGGAAAAAGAAAAACCAAAGGTACAATTTATGTGCAGCATTGCTATAATGCTGTAAAGGCCTACAGTTGAAGAATTTTCTAGTTTATTCTGAACCTTTTTGTGATCCATTACTGTAAGAGTGTTGGACCTTTAGGTTAGCTATTTAATTAAAAACTAAGTGATAGAAGCATGAGTGTGACTGGCAGAACCATTCCAAACTAGTGCCTGTAGTCATAAACCCTTCAGAGCTGAGAGCAGATTTGGTATTTGTTTTCTAAACATGGCCATAAGTGGCCATACAGAATGTCTATTACATGATTTAAATCTAATTTAAAGTTTGTCAAACATTACAAGAGACATTAAATCAGTGCTATTAAACAGTAAGTCTAATTGTTATATATCGATACAGTGTTTACTTGATAATATAGTCTCTTTGGCTATTTTAATGAAATTTTCTGATGACTCTTAAGTTAAAATGGTATGATAGAATATTATGACTAAAAAAGTTCACTGCCAATAATTGAATGAGTAATGGTTGTCTTAGCTGAAATAGACTTTTGTGGTGTATACATAAGACTTTTCCCTTTAAGGCTTAAATTTCCCTTGAGATGTTGAGAGTATTGATCTGAGAATATTGAGGGTTATAACTGGAAGATTTTGCTAAAACTATAAATGGCTAAAATAAAAGTTGGTAAAAATTTCAGTAATGAAAAATGTTTTGTGCTATCCAAGAGTAAATTTTAATTTTACCAAATCATGAAAATAAGACCAGTAGTTGATAAAAATAAAAATAAACCTTTCTCCAGATGAATTTTTGACAAACATCCTCTATATAAAGTTGCATAAATACAATGAAGACTACATATAGAAGTTTGAGGCACTTGTATGTTTTCAACAAATCAAATTGTTCATTTACTTAAAATTTGTTATGTCTTAAATGATAGTCTTTTTTTTTTTTCCATAGCATTGTGATATTTATGTATTTGTGAGATTTCCACAATTCTTGACCATGGATAGCAATTTCATATTATAAATTAAATAGAAATTGTACTTTTTGAACATACCTGTTCAGAATGTTTTTGTGAGAACTTCTTGATTACATATAAAAATGAATCAATTTAATACATATCACTTGGAGATTTTTACTAAAACGCTCAGAATGATTTTCATTTAGTGACTCTAATGTGTATTCAAAACTAAGCCCACCTCCAAACGTATACAGTGTTAGCATGTTATTTAAAACATACATATTTTTGCAAATGGAAATGTTTCATACCATATGTAAATTTAAGTTTTAACTTAAAAAATTTAGACTGATCAGAAGAAGGAAGCAGTTGCTCCTGTGCAAGAAGAATCAGATCTTGAAAAAAAAAGAAGAGAAGCTGAAGCATTGCTTCAAAGCATGGGTCTAACTGCAGAATCCCCCATTGGTAAGGATAAGATTATATCTGTTAATAAGAGAGAGGCATAGATCTTACTCAGCTCAGATATACATGAGATGAGTGAGTTGATTTAATGTAATTTGTATATCTTTCTTATTTGTGCCTCATAAAGAGCATTAATCTTATAATTTGTTTGGAATTGACTTTTTTCAGATGTGTTAATACATAGTTATTTTGTTTGTTCAGAAGAGCTGCAAGACTATATTTATTAACATAAACCAATTGACTTTTCTTGTTAAATCAGTAACTTATTTCGACAGACATTTGAACTAGTTTTCTGTGCCATACTGTGTTAAGCTCAAAGATGAATGTGATTCCTGATCTTCTTAACTCTATAATCCTTTCTATAAGTTAAAGAGAGGTATAGTGAATCAAAGTTCTAAAAGTGTACTGATGTTCAAAGGTATAGGAGTGGAAGGAGAAGCTTATAACCTTCTGCTGTCAGTGCCAATAAGGGAAATGATATTGGTAGCTGATTTTGGCAGCAATTTGACTTAATCTTGTTCTTTTTCTGGACTCTTCATTTTTATAACAGTACTAGACCAAAAAGCTGAAATAGTGAAAGTACTGAGGACAGTCTTGTTACATATAGACATTAAATGCTTACTTAAAATAATTCTGAACTGGGTGCTGTTACATAGTATTTTAGTTTGATGTGGCTTTTGTCATTTAGGGACCTAAAATTTCAGGGTTAGTTTGTGGGCCAATTCCATCTAGTCCAGAGGACAAATAACAAGGGAGTCCCTGCTGTTTGCCTAGTTGTGAATGGCAACATAACAGTCTTTAAGTATTACACCTGTCTAATTAGAATTACTATTTCTAAAAAGTTTTAAGGTGAAAAAAGCTGGTCACTTTCATGGTTTGGCTTCATTGTTATTTCTTTCAGCTTATTGTGCTGTGCTTAGTCACTCAGTGGTATCCAACTCTTTGCGACCTCATAGACTGTAACCCATCAGGCTCCTCTGTCCATGGGGATTCTCCAGGCAAGAATCCTGGAGTGGGTTGCCGTGCCTTCCTGCAGGGAAATCTTCCCAACCCAGGGATCAAAACCAGGGCTCTCACATTGCAGGCAGATTCTTTATCATCTGAGCCACCAGGGAAGCCCAAGAATACTGGAGTGGATAGCCTATCCCTTCTCCAAGGAATCTTCCTGACCTAGGAATCAAACTGGGGTCTCCTGTATTGCAGGCGGTTTCTTTACCAGCTGAGCTACCAGGGAAGCCCTTTCAGCTTATTTATCTTTTTCTTATTGATAAAATTTGAAGGTTGAAATACTTTAATTTTTATGTTTTTTGTTTAATAAACTTATGTTGCATATTGCAATTTTTAAAGTAAATGAATCAAAACACTTTTATCTTGTTAAAAAATAATACCCTAGAACCTAAAGCAAGTTGCTTGTTTGCTGTATAGGCTTTAAGTGATCATTTTTTTCTGAGGCTTTGGTTTTCTCCCGTAGGATTTTTTTTTTCTTTTCTATTCTCTTTAAGACTTCAGTTTCACTAAATTCACTTGCTCATATTTCTCAATTTATGGCCCACCTCCATCATCTATTCTTGAATGTTCTTTAGTTGTGTGTGTGTTTCTCCTTCATTACCCATCTCCAATTCCATTCTCCTTCACAGTCTTGCATTAAGTACTGATTATCTTGGGTTTTTAACATACATCCTTTTGATCAGTCTGGCACGTGTAATTTTTCAAGTTTTTATATATCTGTGTGTGGATATGTTTTATGTGCATAAGTGGTATTGTGCTCTGTGTTTCACTTTGTTTTTCCTTTTTTTCAAAGCAGGTTTGTATTTGAGATTTACCCATGTTGTTACATATACATCTAGTTATTTATTTCTGACTGATACATAATATTCTATCATATACTATATTTTACTTAGCTGTTCCCTAGTGATTTCTTCTATCTCTTTGCTTTCACAAGCAACACTGCAAAGAATATATTCTTTTCCCTTGAAAGGACTGTGGAAGAGTTTCTCTGGAATGTATGCTGAAGAATTGGCTTGGTATGTTATTGTAGACTTACATTTTTTAGGTTCTACTACCACTCTGAAAAATAACTAAGTTTATCCTTCTGCTACCAGTGTGTGAGAAAGTTAACTGTTTCACTGTATCCACATCACTTGATATTATCCAACTTTCTAATTTTTGTCTACTTGATGGGTATAAAATAGTATGTCAAAATGTTTTAATATACATTTAGCTGTTTACAGTGAGAGTGACCATTTTTTCATTTATCTACTTTTCACATTTTCCCTTCTATGAATTGCATATTCATGTTCTTTGTCCATTTACCATTAGGGTTCTTTATCTTGCTGTAGGAGTTCCTTGTATACGTAAGAGAGGACGTCTTTGTCTTAGTCTTTTAAAAAATACCTTCTCCTAGTTTATTATCTACAGTATTTAAAAAAAAATTTTTATTGAAGTATAGTTGACTTAAAATGTTATGTTAGTATCAGATGTGCAGCAAAGTGAATCAGTTATGCCTCTACATATGTCACTCTTTTTTAGATTCTTTTCACATATAGTTCAAGTATTGAGAAGAGTTCCCTGTGCTATACA
Source organism: Oreotragus oreotragus (assembly GCA_006410675.1). NCBI lineage: Eukaryota > Metazoa > Chordata > Mammalia > Artiodactyla > Bovidae > Oreotragus > Oreotragus oreotragus. The sequence goes on along the minus strand of SJYX01001206.1, from coordinate 100,516 downwards.
GTACTGTTATGTATATGTCAGTCCAGATCTCCCAGTTTGTCCCTTCTTATTTCTTCCCCCTGGTAACTATAAGTTTGTTTCCTACATCTTTGACTCTATTTCTATTTTGTAAATAAGTTCATTTGTGCCATTTTTTTTTATTCCATATATAAGTGATATCATATGATATGTTTTTCTCTGACTTCATTCAGTATGACAGCTTTAGGCCCATACATTTTGCTGCAGATGTCATTATTTTGCTTTTTTGTGGCTGAGTAATATTCCATTGTATATATATACCGCATCTTCTTTATCCATTCCTCTGTAAATGGATATGTAGATTGCTTCCATCGTAGTATCTTTTATTGAAACAGAATCCTTCATTTAAAAGAGTTCTTAATTTGACTGCATTGGGTCTTGGTTGTGGCACCCAGGATCTTCTTTGCATCACGAGGGATCTTTGCTTGCAATGTGTGGACTCTCTGTTTTGGTGCTTGGGCTCGGTAGTTGGGGCACACAGTCTCTCTAGTTGTGGCACATGGGCTCCAGAGCGCATAGGCTCAGTAGTTGCAGCATGGGACTAGTTGTTCTGGAACATGTGGGATCTTAGATCCCTGACCAAGGATCAAACATTTTGATGTTTAAATCTCTTATTTTAATAGTGGTCAGATCTATTATAGACAACCCCTCCCCGCCTTTTTTGGTCTTCTTTTAAAAGATATCCTTTCCTATTTTGAGAATACAAATATATTCTACATTTTCTTTATTATTTTAGCCTTCACCTTTAGATATTTATGTTACATTTTTTTTTAATACAGTAGAAGATAGGGATCCAACCTAATTTTTCTCCATTTAGTTATGTTATTTAGGGTTTTTCTATGTATGCTTATAAATGAAATTTGCCTGTAATTTTCTTATGCTGTTCATGTTCCGTGGCCACCATGGTTATGGTTTTAAAATAAATTGGATAGCTTTCTCTTTTGCTGTTTTGTGGAGCAGTTGTAAAAGATAGATATTGTCTGTTCCTTAAACACTTGGTAGAACCTCAACTGTAAAACTATCTGAGAGTATGCTTTTTGTCCCCAGAGGATAGTGGAGAGCAGGAGTTATTCACCATTTCAGTTTTTCTGATGGTTATAGTCTATTGAAGTTTTTTTGTTTTTGTATCAGTTTGATTAAAAAAAATAATAATAAAGGTTTATTATCACTCATAGTTTCTGCCAGTCAGAAATTTGGTAGTGGCTTAGTTTGGTAGTTCTAGCTCGGGGTCTCTCATGAGATTGAAGTCAAGATCAGTCAGAGCTGCAGTCATCTGAAGGCTTGACTGGGGCCTGAGGATTTGCTTTACCAGTCATATGATTTGCTCAGTCACATGGCCAGCAGGTTGGCTTCGGTTGTTAGTGGGCAGCTTGAGTTCTCATCTGTGTGGGCCATTCCATAAAACTACCTGCTTGAGTATCCTTGCAGCATGTCACCTGGCTGCATTGTGTCAGCAGTCCAAAGACAAAGAGAGCTGGAAAGAAGCTATCCTTTTTATGATTTACCCTTGGAAGTCGGAAAACATGGCTTCTGCCATTTCCTGTCTGTTGGAAGAGAGTCACTAAGTCCAGCCCACATTCTCAAAGAATTTGACATTCTTTAAAATCACCAACTATGTATGACAAACTCATGGATCTCCTCATATTTTGAGATGATCATATGCTTTTTATTGCCTTTTAATATGTTAATATAATTTATATTGTTAGATTTTCAAATGTATAAGCATGCTTACATTTTGGAATAAATCCATCTTAGTTAGGAGGAAATATTTTTCTTATATAACACTAATATTTAGAAATTCATCTATAACTCAGAGTCAGGCATATAGTTTTTTTCCTTTTGGTATATTTTGTCTGGTTTTATTATAATGATTATAGTAATCTCATTAAGTGAGTTGTGTAGTTTTCCACCTTCTGTTCTCTCACAAGTATCTAAAGATCTTTCCAGTATTTATTTGAAATTAGGCCTGGAGAATAAAGGATACAGGTGAAAGCATTGGCTGTCAAACTTTCTTGCTAGTAACAATAAAAATAGTTTCTGTATCATAACCTGGATGGATACTTGTTTTTCTTTTCACTACAAATGTATTAAATATTTTTAAATCATAGATTAGGAGGAAATATTTTTCTTATATAACACTAATATTTAGAAATTCATCTATAACTCAGAGTCAGGCATATAGTTTTTTTCCTTTTGGTATATTTTGTCTGGTTTTATTATAATGATTATAGTAATCTCATTAAGTGAGTTGTGTAGTTTTCCACCTTCTGTTCTCTCACAAGTATCTAAAGATCTTTCCAGTATTTATTTGAAATTAGGCCTGGAGAATAAAGGATACAGGTGAAAGCATTGGCTGTCAAACTTTCTTGCTAGTAACAATAAAAATAGTTTCTGTATCATAACCTGGATGGATACTTGTTTTTCTTTTCACTACAAATGTATTAAATATTTTTAAATCATAGAAGTATGAAAACACCGCTAGAATATTCAAAATTTATTAAAAACATCAGTCTGGTTTTAGCTTAAATGGACTTCTTCCCTTTTTTAAAAAAAATTCTACTGAAAATAATCAGTTTTTCTAAAGAAATACATTTAGTAAGACTGCTCTTAGCTTCTCTTTGCTGATAGATTCTTATTTATTTGATCATTTGATTGTTTTTTTTGTCAGAGGTCCTTGGGAGCAGTGATAGCATGTTAATTTTTTATCCCTGGTGTCCATTGTAGACTGGACGCTTCAATGATTGTTCAATTATTCAGTTCAGTTCAGTCGCTCAGTCGTGTCCAACTCATTGCGACCCCATGAATCGCAGCACGCCAGGCCACTTGCTCCTTGGAAGAAAAGCTATGACCAACCTAGACAGCATATTAAAAAGCAGAGACAATACTTTACCAACAAAGGTCCGTCTCGTCAAGGCTATGGTTTTTTCAGTGATCATATATGGATATGAGTTGGACTATAAAGAAGGCTGAGTGCCGAAGAACTGATGCTCTTGAACTGTGGTGCTGGAGAAGACTCTTGAGAATCCCTTGGACCGCAAGGAGATCCAACCGGTCCATCCATCCTAAAGGAAATCAGTCCTGAATATTCATTGGAAGGACTGATGCTGAAGCTGAAACTCCAATACTTTGGCCACCTCATGCGAAGAACCGACACATTGGAAAAGACCCTGCTGCTGGGGAAGATTGAAGGAGGGAGAAGAAGGGGATGACAGAGGATGAGTTGGTTCGATGGCTTCACTGAAGCGATGGACATGAGTTTGAGTAGACTCTGGGAGTTGGTGATGGACAGGGAAGCTTGGTGTGCTGAAGTCCATGGGGTTGCAAAGAGTCAGACACAACTGTGCAACTGAACTGAGCTGAGTGATCATTTTGAAATGATATAGAAAAAAAAAATCACGATTTTGTGTATTCAAAACTAACATGGTGTTGTATGTCCATTATATGTCAAAAACAAGCATACAAACTCATACAAAAAGAGACCAAATTTGTGGTTATCAGAGGCAGGGGTGGGTGGGCAATAGATGAAAATGGTCAATATGTACAGATTTCTAAGATAAATAAGTACTAGGGATGTAATGTACAACATGATAAATATAATTAGCACTTTATATATGAAAGTTAGGGTAAGTTGAAAGTTGTCATCACACACAGATTTTTTTGGATTTATTTTTGTATCTATATGAGATAAGGAGTGTTCATTAAACTTACTGTGAAAAGTCAAGTCCTTATTCTGTTCACCTCAAGCCTATACATTGTGTCTGAGCTCAGTCATGTCTGGCTCTTTGCAACCCATGGATTGTAGCCCGCCTGTCTCCTCTGTCCATGGGATTATCCAGGCAAGAATACTGCAGTGGGTTGCCATTTCCTCCTCCAGGGGATCTTCCCAACCCAGGGATCAAACCCACATCTCTTCTATCTCCTGCATTGACAGGTGGATTCTTTATGGCTGAGCCACCTGGGAAGCCCAAACCAATACATAACTNGAATACTGCAGTGGGTTGCCATTTCCTCCTCCAGGGGATCTTCCCAACCCAGGGATCAAACCCACATCTCTTCTATCTCCTGCATTGACAGGTGGATTCTTTATGGCTGAGCCACCTGGGAAGCCCAAACCAATACATAACTGCATGTCAATTGCAGTATGTCAATTATATCACAATAAAAGTGGGGGAGAAAATAAAATAATTGATAGGGAGAGAAAGAAGGCAGGAAACTCACTTTTTGCTTTTCTAAAAAAAATTTTTTTTGCCCTTTTTGTTTGAAAGATTACTTTGTTGCCTGTTTAATTCTGACAGTTGCTATATGTTTCAGCCTAGTAAAGATAATGTTCCAATCTTTGGCTTCTGTTGGTGGTGCCATGTCAGTTGAAAGTATAATTGTCATTATGTTGTAGGTTATCTATCCTTTTTTTTTCTGTAGCTTTTTTTAAGATCCTCTCTTTTGGTGTTCTTCATTTTCACCATAAAATATAGCTTCTGTATTTGTGTGTAATTCTTTATTATGTCTGGAATTTGTTGGCCTTGCTAAGGATGAGGACTGGAATCTTTCAACAAATTTGGGGAAATATTTAGCCATTATTTATTCGACTACTGCCTCTTTCTAAGCTCTCTTCTCCATCCTTCTGGAGCTTGAAAGATGAATGTTAGATTTTACTGTATTATCTGAATCTGCCAACTTTCTAGATTTTTTTCATTTCTTTCTACTATATTCTGGATAATTTGTTCCCATCTATCTTTCTGTTCACTTAGTCTTTTTCAGCTATTTAACAGTTCCACTGAGTTTTAATTTAATTTTCTTTTATTTCTAGAAGTATTGCTGTATTATTCTAAAAGACTGCTTTATTGATTTTTGTGTGTGATTCTTGTTCCTATTGTTTTATTCAATTCTAACTTTCATTTCTTTAAGCACCTATATTCCAGATAATTCAGTAATTCTTCTGTGTGGATGTGTTTTAGCTATTTTGTTTCTTTGTTTCAGCTGGTTCTAACTCATGGCACCTTGTTTTCTTGTGTGTTTATTGATTTGTGTGTGTGTGTGTGTGTGTGTGTGTGTGTGTGCGCGTGTGCACATGTGGCTTAATACTCTTTGAAACGTTTAATTTGCTGAAATTCATTAAGGCCTCATTAGATATTATGCTTCTGGAGCACCAGGGGTCACTGCCAAAGCAGGACAGGGTTTTTTGTTGTTGTTGTTTTTAGCATTCATAAGATATTTTAATGAAGAGGGTAAGGGAACCAAACAAACCTTAGTCTTATGCTTCTATTTAAAGACACTCAAAACTATTTTTTCCCTCCCCATCCTTTCTAACTGCAACTTTATTTGTGACCATGTAATAAAGGCCAGTTTAAAATCTTTGTTTTTTGAAAAGTTTAAACCTTTTTTAAAAATAGTAACCAGGCTAGGGGGAAAAGTACTCGATACATTCTTTATTTATATCAATTGAGCTAATATTTCAGTACAATGTAACCGTACAGAATATATACAATGCACATATATATTCACAAAGCAAACACTATAGGCACAGAACAGATTTGAAAAAAAAACATGATATTCACATCAATTACAACAACTCTAAAAATGATTTTAATATTGCAATGGCCCTTAGTATACAAAAGAGTCACACACACACACAAACGTTTATATATATAGTCACCAAGAACTCTGGTTCCTGTAGAATACTAATAGCCAGATACTAGTTATAAAATGGAAAGTTTCAATATCATATATATTTTTAATAAACAAAATGCAAAACCATTTAAAAGTAAATTATAGGCTTGATACTTGCCAGACTTTAAATAAGATTAATTTGCACTGCTGATCTACAAGAGGCCAAGCTTGTGATTACACATATCAAGGAGATTGTTTCTTCTGCCAAGTGCAAATGATATGGCAGCACATTTTCCTGGCGATAAAGATTTATTTCTGATTGACTCTCACACTGAAGATCTTGACTCTTTGAGGTCGTGGCCTTTTACAAGGATTTCCTGATAGACTCATCACTTTGGGGCTCTATGTTTTGTGTCCAGTGTACCCTGACCCATAGAAAACAAAAATCAACACTAGAGATCACCAGGATTTTGTGGAAAATAACCAAAAGCTGGCCTTGAAGAATCCTTATTTTTTGAGATTACTGCTTTCACTGTGTCTTGGGCATTGCTTGGTTTTATTCAAAGTATGTGACATGTTTTAAAAGATGTTTGGTTCGGGTTCATGTTTGGGAGTTCATGTAAAAAAATAAATAAATACCAAAAATAAATAAATAAATAAATAAAATAAAAGATACATTTAAACTATTTGTATGCCATAATTGGGATGTCTTAGTGTCATATTTGTGCGGTTTCTTTTCCTCAATATTACCAGAAACAAGCCCAGCATTGTTATCTTCTATAGTTTACCCTTTTTTCCTAAAATGTATTGAAGTGTAGCAATAATACGACTATTGAAGTCCTACTGGGAACTTTTAAGAGTATTTGGATAAACTGGTGGTATTTTTTAAATTACATTTTAGCTATGGCTTTCCCTAAAGCTTTGAAAAATATCTTGAAAATTTAATCATTTTTTAAGAAATACCATGTGGGACAAGATCATGATTGTTGTAGCTACTTTACTATTAATCTTTTAGTGCTGAAAATTCTCATAAGTAATAAAAGATGCTTTAATCTTTGAGTCCCCAAATTATTTGCTATAATAATTGCAGTGCTTATTGAGCATTTACCACATGCCAGGTGTTGTTGAAAGATTCCATCCTAATCTTGACAACAACCTCATAAGCTTGATGCTAGTAATTTTCATTCCATATGACAAAGGAAAAAAATGAGACTTAACAATTTGCCTGAGATCACACAGCTAGCAGGTGAAGGAGCTGGGATTCAGACATGGGGAGTTTGGTTCTAGAACCACACTCAGTCCCTCTGTCTTCCCTGTTTAATACCAACTGGTATACTTAGATTGAATAATGAGCAAGACTGACTAGGGTGTGCTTTAAAACTTCATTTAAAGACTTATATATAGAAAACTACAAAACACTGATGAAAGAAATCAAAGAGGACACTAATAGATGGAGAAATATACCATGTTCATGGATTGGAAGAATCAATATAGNTACCAACTGGTATACTTAGATTGAATAATGAGCAAGACTGACTAGGGTGTGCTTTAAAACTTCATTTAAATAATGGCAATGACAACATAATTGCAAAATATGCTGGAATTTTGATAGCGACTGGGTTGGGTCTGCAGATCACTTTGGAGAATCTCAAGCCTGTATTTGGTGAGGTTTGCCATTCTAGTAATATTGAGCCTTCCCATCCATAAACATGAAATGTCTCTCTCTCCTCTTAGATCTTTCTCTCAGCAAGGGCTTACACTTTACAATGTATGTCTTGCATTGTTTTTGTTAAAGTTTTTTCAGTGTTTTTATTATTTTAATGCCATTGTAAATGCAGTTTTTCTGTTTCATTTCTGAATTGTTTGTTGTGAATATAAAGAAATACTGTTGTAGTCTATCCAGTGACCTTGTTGAGATTATTTATTAGTTATTATAATTTTTCTCTGGATTTCTCAGGATTTTCTACATGTAAGACCATGTTGTCTGAAAATAAATGTTCTTTCCTTTTCAATCTCAGTTTGGTTCAGTTGCTCAGTCGTGTCCGACTTCTTGTGACCCCGCGGACTGCGGCATGCTAGGTGCCTCTATTTTTCATTTGTTCTTCACTACACTGATTACAACCTCCAGTAAAATGCTGAATAGAAGAGATAATGTGTTCTTGGTCAGAACTGGAAAAGACTCAGTCTTAAGCTGTGAAGCATGTGCTAATTGTAAGGCTCTGTGTAGGTAGCCCTTATCAGGACCAAGAAATGCCTTTCTGTTCTCCGTGGCTGAGTTTTTACCCAGAATGGGTATTCGATTTTGTCAAATGTCTGGTTTGGGGTTTAGGATGATATAGACTTAAAGAATAAGTTGAACTGTTCCTTCTAGTCTATTTTCTGAAAGTGTAAGGGAGTATTTCTATACATATTGTTATAATTGATCAATTAAGTTCTCTGGGCTGGTGATTTTCTTTGGGAAGATTTTTCATAACTAATTCAGATTTTTTAATTTGTTTTAGATTTCCTCATACTTTCTTTTCCTTGAGTCAGTTTCAAGAATTTCTGCTTGTAGAATTTGGTCATTTCAACCAGGTTTTCTGATTTATTAGAAATAAAGTTATTGTTCATAATTTTATGTCCTTATAACTTTTTAAAATTTCTGTAGCATCTTTATGCTATATTTCACTCCAAATTATGATAGTTTGTCATCTTCTTTTTTCTTAATCAACCTAGCTAGAAGTTTGTAAAATTGTACTACTCATTCAGAGAGCTAACTTTTGACTTTGTTGGTTATATGGGATTTTTTTTCCCTATTTTCTATTTCATTGATTTTGACTCTGTATTTTCCTCCTTCAGTTTTGGATTAAATTTGTTCTCTTTCAAGTTTTTTTTTCTTCTAGTTTTATTGACATAAAATTGACAATACAGCACAGTATAAGTTTAAGGCATATAGCATATAATTATTTTATTTATATCGTGAAGTAATTACTACAGTAAGTTTAGTGAATATCTGTCATCTCATATAGATACAGAGTTAAAGATCGAAAACTATTTTTTGTGCATGTGATGAGAACTCCTAGGATTTACTATTTTAACTTTTATATATAACATACAACAGTGTTGAATATGTTTATTATGTTGTACGTTACATCTCCAGTACTTCGCTGCCTTGGAGTCTGTAGCACTCTGGACTGCTTTCCCCTGCCACCTCCATCTACCCCGTTTCTGGCAACCACAAATCTGATCTCTTTTTCTGTGAATTTGTTGTCTGTTTGTTTTTGAAATATAATTGGCCTGCTACACTGTGAGTTCTTGTTACACCATCGTGATTTTTTCCTGTACATCTGAGAGTGATCACCACAGTGTCCAGTTGTGGTATGTCACCACAAAGATGTTATTTAGTTATTAACTATATTCCTTACACTGTATACTTCATACTCATGACTCATTGATTTAGTAGCTGGAAGTTTGTACCTCTTTATTCTCGCTCACCTATTTCTGGCCCCCACCCTGCCATCCCATCTCCTCTAGCAATCACCTGTTTGTTCCTGGTATCTTTAACTGTTTCTGATTTGTTGAGTTTGTTCATTTGTTTTGTCTTTTAGATTTTATGTATAAGTGAAATCACATACTAGTTGTCTTTATCTGACTTATTTCACTTAGTGAAATCCCCTGTAGATCCATCCATATTGTTGCAAATGACAAGATTTCATTCTTATTTATGGCTGAGTAATATTCCATTATATATATGTATACCACATCTTTATCCATTCATCTACGAATGGACATTAGGTCACACTCATATCTTAGATATTATAAGTAATATGTCAATGAACACAGGGGTGCATATATCTTTTCTAAATAGTGTTTGAGTTTTTTCATAAATACCCAGTAGTGGAATTGCTGGATCACATAGTTCAGTTCAGTTCAGTCGCTCAGTCGTGTCCTACTCTTTGCGACTCCATGAATTGCAGCACACCAGGTCTCCCTGTCCATCACCAGCTCCCAGAGTTCACTCAGACTCACATCCATCGAGTCCGTGATGCCATCCAGCCATCTCATCCTNAGCATATCTGAGGTTATTGATATTTCTCCCGGCAATCTTTATGTCTTTCCACCTAGTAAGACCAATAAGAGCCATCTGCTTTAAAAAACAGTAACAACAAAATCTTGTTTAAATTTAAGCAAAATGCATAGTGGAAATTGAAATTTGAATATTTTGCGAAAGAAATATGGCTTAATTATTTTTTAATGAAATTTAAGTGACAAGTCTTAAGAAAGTTAATTTTAGGCACAATTTTCAAGACATAGTTTATCAAATGTGGAGTTAATAAACAGTGATCTGCCACACCCCCCTAAAAAGTGAATCTTTTTGAATGTGTGACTACTGTTTTAACCATCTTACAAAGAGAAATAGTGGAAATTGAAATTTGAATATTTTGCGAAAGAAATATGGCTTAATTATTTTTTAATGAAATTTAAGTGACAAGTCTTAAGAAAGTTAATTTTAGGCACAATTTTCAAGACATAGTTTATCAAATGTGGAGTTAATAAACAGTGATCTGCCGCACCCCCCTAAAAAGTGAATCTTTTTGAATGTGTGACTACTGTTTTAACCATCTTACAAAGAGATGGAAACAGATTTTGTCAGTTGTTCTGTAGCCAGAATCTGTATCAGTAGGGCATAGTATATTGATTTTATATACTGTGATAATCAGTTTTTTATTAGGAATAAATGAAGTTTGGTAGTCAAAATAAGTATAGCTTCATTAATCTCCCTCTCCTGTAACTTCCAATATTTTAAATCTGATTTTTCCAGTTTTATTGAGAAATAATTGACAGATACATCACTCCATAAGTTTAAGGTGTACATCATGATGGTTTATGTGTATATATGATATGTATATATATACACACAGACACACACATAGTGAAAGGATTACTACAGTAGGTATGGTTAAAATCTATCATCTCATATAGATAAAATAAAAAGAAAAAAATTTCTCCTAATGAGAAGTTTTAGGATTTACTTTCTTGAAGTTTCCTGTGTATCATACAGCAGTGTTATGTATGTGTTAGCTCTAGTCATCATGTACAACATTCCTTTCAGTTCAGCTCAGTCGTGTCCGACTCTTTGCGACCCCATGAATCGCAGCACGCCAGGCCTCCCTGTCNTTTCTTGAAGTTTCCTGTGTATCATACAGCAGTGTTATGTATGTGTTAGCTCTAGTCATCATGTACAACATTCCTTTCAGTTCAGCTCAGTCGTGTCCGACTCTTTGCGACCCCATGAATCGCAGCACGCCAGGCCTCCCTGTCCATCACCATCTCCTGGGGTTCACTCAGACTCAAGTTCATTAAATCTGTGATGCCATCCAGCCATCTCACCTTCGGTCGTCCCCTTCTCCTCCTGCCCCCAATCCTTCCCAGCATCAGAGTCTTTTCCAGTGAGTCAGCTCTTCGCATGAGGTGGCCAAAGTACTGGAGTTTCAGCTTTAGCATCAGTCCTTCCAAAGAAATCCCAGGGCTGATCTTCAGAATGGACTGGTTGGATCTCCTTGCAGTCCAAGGGACTCTCAAGAGTCTTCTCCAACATCACAGTTCAAAAGCATCGATTCTTCGGCACTCAGCTTTCTTCACAGTCCAACTTTCACATCCATACATGACCACAGGAAAAACCATAGCCTTGACTAGATGGACCTTAGTCGGCAAAGTAATGTCTCTGCTTTTGAATATGCTCTCTAGGTTGGTCATAACTTTTCTTCCAAGGAGTAAGTGTCTTTTAATTTCATGGCTGCAGTCACCATCTGCAGTGATTTTGGAGCCCCAAAAAATAAAGTCTGACACTGTTTCCACTGTTTCCCCATCTTATTTCCTATGAAGTGATGGGACCGGATGCCATGATCTTCGTTTTCTGAATGTTGAGCTTTAAGCCAACTTTTTCGCTTTCCTCCTTCACTTTCATCAAGAGGCTTTTTAGTTCCTCTTCACTTTCTGCCATAAGGGTAGTGTCACCTGCATATCTGACAACATTCCCTAGCACTTATCTAATAACTAGTAATTCTGATTTTTAGATAGAATAATTTCTGTTATCAAGTCATTTTTTTTCAGGTTTAGCTTAATTTTAACAATTCCTTATAGTGCTTTAATGCTATAAAATTTTATTAATTTCTTTTAGAAAATTTACCTGTACTCTGAAACATTAAAGAGAATAAAGGAAACATTTAGGGGAGATTAGAGGAGGGATTTAATGCTGTCAGAAGAAGGGGTCATAGGAAAAGAAGAAATTGATATTTCAGAAAATTAAAGTTTAAAGCATCATCTTTCAAGACAAAAAAGATAAGGTATAAAAACTTAACAGTTATTTAAATGTTAATATTCCAGTCTAGAAACACTTAAAGCCACAAGAGGGCATCACTGTGTAACTTAGCCTTTGAGTGCCAAGTATCATAGATGAGCTATGTTTGGTTATCTCGGAAGCTCATTCCTCCCATTTGTGCTCTGCCAACACTCCCTACATTTACTTTATTTGGCTGTCCACCTTTTCTGGGTTCTTCCTGGCAAGAGCTCCTTGCTAGCGACTTTTCTTTGAAAATAATTGGGCTGTGCACCATCCTTGTTCATGTCTGTGACTTCTGTATAGTTCTCAGTGGTTGACTCAAAGTTGACTCTGGTTTCTAAATCTAGGTGCATACCCAGGTCCTTTGTGGTTTTAAAATTTCTAGTTGTTTTCTTCATAGACCCGTTGGCAGCAGTGTTAATTTTACATCCTGGGAAGGAAGGCCAAGCTCTAGGCTAGTAGGAAAGGCCTTCTTAGTTCTTGGTTAGCTTTTTGTTGTAAAGAATCAGTGTCCTAGCCTTCCAGTATTACTTGCATGATCGGTGCTGTTAATGGGGGTAGATTTGTCTTTCAGTTTACTTCACATTTCTTCCTTGGATTTTGAAGAAAGGATTAGATATCTCTGCTCTAAACTTCTAAGAAACTTAAATTCATTTATCTGATTCACTCATATGTTAATATTAAATCTTTTATTTTTTGCCATTTTAAAAGCCTTATTTTAGACTATATACAGAACTGTATGGTGAAGGTAATCTGATTGAATCAGTGTTCTAATCATGCAAATCATATTTCAGGTATTTGGTAAAGGCTAATTAATAAAGCTTATGTTATTTCTAAAGCTGATTGTACTCTTAAACCATTTTAAAAAATGAATTCTAGAATTAAGCCTTTGCTGCAATTTGAGTGGCTATGAGCTATTAGTTGTTTTTTTTTTTTTTTTTTAGCCTTCCTGAGTGCACACGTTTATTCATTTTTGGGTGTTGTTTATTGGAGGCTGGGAGTATAGTGACATTGCCTTATTGTGCAGTTACTATATTCTTTGACTTTTCTAGACTAATTGGGTTAAAATAAGGTAGTCACCAAATAATGCTTCCTTTCCCTTTTTTCCTGTTTACATTCTTCCTTTTTCAATGATAGTCATCTTTTTTTTCTAGATTTGTCTCTTCTGTGGTATAGATTGATGCAAGATGAGTTTGGTGGGCCAGATAAAACTGAGTCCTTAATGAGTGTCTTTATCAGTTGATGTGAAAACTGTCTTTTGGTTGAAGGAATAGTTCTGCGAAAGAGATTTTTGTCTGGTTACAAACTTGAAGTTGTGATTTATTTTGCATCTGGCTGAAGATCTGTGATAATTTGATTGTATCACCCCTGTGATTTATTTATTTCTGAAACTTTTATTTGAGAATTGCCTAGTTTAATGTATTTACTTCAGTTCAGTCGCTCAGTCGTGTCCGACTCTTTGTGACCCCATGAATCACAGCACACCAAGCCTCCTTGTCCATCACCAACTCCCAGAGTTCACTCAGACTCACGTCCGTTGAGTCAGTGATGCCATCCAGCCATCTCATCCTCTGTCGTCACCTTCTTCTCCTGCCCCCAATCTCTCCCAGCATCAAAGTCTTTTCCAGTGAGTTAACTCTTCGCATGAGGTGGCCAAAGTACTGGAGTTTCAGCTTTAGCATCATTCCTTCCAAAGAAATCCCAGAGTTGATCTCCTTCAGAATGAACTGGTTGGATCTCCTTGCAGTCCAAGGGACTCTCGAGTCTTCTCCAACACCACAGTTCAAAAGCACAATTCTTTGGCGTTCAGCCTTCTTCACAATGTATTTACTTATGTATGTATAATTACTGTTTAACCTGTTTTCATAAAATATTTGAGGTAGCATTTTTTAAACACAGTCTTAACTAGTTAAGATACTGGCGAGGAACTTATTGATTAAAGTCACCAGAAAGGGGAAAAAACATTAACTGGAAAAGAATTTTATAATTTATCACAATTAGTTCAGTCGCTCAGTCTGTCCGACTCTTTGCGACCCCATGAATCGCAGCACGCCAGCCCTCCCTGTCCATCACCATCTCCCGGAGTTCACTCAGACTCACGTCCATTGAGTCGGTGATGCCATCCAGCCATCTCATCCTCTGTCGTCCCATTCTCCTGACCCCAGTCCTTCCCAGCATCAGAGTCTTTTCCAGTGAGTCGGCTCTTCGCATGAGGTGGCCAAGGTACTGGAGTTTCACCTTTAGCATCATTCCTTCCAAAGAACACCCAGGACTGATCTCCTTTAGAATGGACTGGTTGGATCTCCTTGCAGTCCAAGGGACTCTCAAGAATCTTCTGCAGCACCACAGTTCAAAAGCATCAGTTCTTCAGTGCTCAGCTTTCTTCACAGTCCAACTCTCACATCCATACATAACCACTGGAAAAACCATAGCCTTGACTAGACGGACCTTTGTTGGCAAAGTAATGTCTCTGCTTTTGAATATGCTATCTAGGTTGGTCATAACTTTTCTTCCAAGGAGTAAGCGTCTTTTAATTTCATATCACTATTTTCCTCAAATCTTTCGTTTATGTATACTTAGAAAAATTTTCCTAAGCCTAAAGTTGAGTATGTAATTTAAAAAGCTAAAAATTTCTTCTTTGAATATCTTTAATATGAAAACATTGTAGTACCTCACTATAACTCAATACACATATTTGTGCTTATGCTTACAGCACAGTAGACAAACCACTCTTAGATATTACTTTTATTACTATATCAGTTGGGACTTAAGGGGAAGCCTCACAGTGAGAGTTGGACAAAAAGATGAGGGAAAACTTAAGAGAAGTTCAATTCAGTCTCTCAGTCGTGTCCGACTCTTTGCGACTCCATGGACTACAGCACGCCAGGCTTTCCTGTCCATCACAAACTCCCTGAGTTTGCTCAAACTCATGTCCATTGAGTTTATCCCATCCAACCATCTCTGTTGACCCTTCTCTTCCCGCCTTCAATCTTGCCCAGCATCAGGGTCTTTTCCACTGAGTCAGTTCTTTATATCAGGTGGCCAAAGTATTGGAGCTTCAGCTTCAGCATCAGTCCTTCCAATGAATATTCAAGATTGATTTTCTTTACGATTGACTGGTTTGATCTTCTTGNCTTCCCGCCTTCAATCTTGCCCAGCATCAGGGTCTTTTCCACTGAGTCAGTTCTTTATATCAGGTGGCCAAAGTATTGGAGCTTCAGCTTCAGCATCAGTCCTTCCAATGAATATTCAAGATTGATTTTCTTTACGATTGACTGGTTTGATCTTCTTGGAGTCGGGGAGACTCTCAAGAGTCTTCTCCAACAGCACAGTTCAAAAGCATCAATTCTTCGATGTTCAGCTTTCTTTATGGTCCAACTCTCACATCCATACATGACTGCTGGAAAAACCATAGGTTTGACTAGAGGGACCTTTGTTGGCAAAATAAGAGAAGTTAGGGGACATTGAAGTTCTCGTACTTCAGATACAAGTCATGTTTGGCTACTTTGAGTTATACATGCAGCCCCTAGCACAGTACTGTCCACATGTGAATTATCTAAAGGCAGTCTGGTTTTACCTTTGTTTCCAAGATATTTTAATTGCAAAATTAGAAACCTTTCATTATGTTTTTATGGTCTTTTGAAATTTGAGCAAGAATTAACCACAGTATCTCAGGAAATCAACATTCTAGCTATGGTTTTTTTCCTTCTAATCTTCCTGTTGGTTTCCAGTAGAATTTGGCATTGAAAAATAAGGTTGATCTGTTGTGTACCTATGTTTAAGATATAAATCATCATACTATTTTTGCATTTTGTTAGATTTGCAGACCTACTGTTTTTACAGAAGCATGTGTAAACATTTAAACATAATTCTAAGGATTCAGTGAATGTGACTATTCCAAAAACACAGACTTTTAATTAAGTACATATTTCTTTAGATTGGTTCCTATATAACTAGGAACTTACCTTCTTTTCAGTAAACTATTAAAAGAAGGGCTTGCAGTTCAACATAAAATGTATTAGTCACTTGATATTGTACACTGAAAAATTATTTTAAAAAGATACTTGGGGTTGGGGGCATTTATGGTAAAATTCAACCAGAAGATGGCAGTGATGATCCTCTTATACTCCCTGAAATGGTAATCAAAAAGTTTACAAGTGTAATATCATGAAATACTCAGGTTCAACTTTTGGTATCTAATGTTAAAAGTAACAAGTTAGGGGAGAGCATTTGCTGTTTGTTTTATATACTATGAAAAATGCATATTTTTCTATAAGAAGGGATTAAGAATATTTTGGGTGTCTGTATCTTTGTCTGTACACTTCAGTTTTTTCTGAATACTGGGGTAAGGAAGTTACCATTAAGCCTTGCCTTGTTTAAGTTGCATGCATCACTTTATGTTATGCATCATGTCTAGAAGGCATGTTGTTTTATGGCCTGTTTGCATTTTTCACCCAAATTGCTGGAAACTAATGAACTTTTAAAGGAGTCATTCCTTTACTGGTAGTCATTTCTCTAAATTGGCTCTTTTTATTTTTTTTGAGGGGAAAATTATATGATTTAAGACATTAATTTTTTTTTTTTAAAGAAAAGATTGACAAAAAATAAATGGTCTGGTGATCTTAAAAGCAAAAAGTTAGAAAGGGGAGAAGGAATGCTTTCCTTTGAAAATTAGTACCCACATTTGGTGTTGGCCGAGATGAAAATGCATCCTTTCATAATCTTGCCTTTTTTTTTAATATAAAGCCCAAATGCATTTTGCCAGAGAAATTGCATGAGTTGTCAGCATGCGTTGTTAACTTTGTCTTTCTCCTCTTCTTTTACTGTTCATTTTCATTCATGTACTTTCGTTTTTTGGTTTGCCATTTTTATTTTTTGTTAATTACTTCATATTAAATTACTTTTGAAACGTCATAAGCTGAGCAACCTCTGCGTGTAGTAACAGCGGATACCTGTCTATTTCACTATTTAGTCCCTCCTCCTATGTCTCCATCCTCCAAATCTGTGAGCACACCAAGCGAAGCTGGGAGCCAGGACTCTGGAGATGGTGCCGTGGGATCTAGGTACAGTAATCTTCTTTCAATATTTTTAATGATAGAATGCATTTACTACCCAGTTACTGTCAGTGGTATAGAGCGACTCTAAATAGTTATGTTGAGTTAGTTGTAACATTTTGAAATCTAAATGACACAGAAATTGTTGTAAATTGGGGGGAAACTTTTTTAAAACATTATTTTACTGTCACACTTGATTAATTTAGCTACTGACTAGTTAACTGATTTATGCTGATTTTCTTATATTAAAAACAGAAGTATTCATTAAATTATTTTTTCTATTTAAGCAGCATTGTATTGGTTATTATGTGAGTGTTTTGGGTATAAATAGTGTAAAATCTCTCTTATGCTTAATTTTCATTTGGTAATTGAAAAACAATTCGGTTAAACAACCTAATCCTATTCTATTAAGTTATTCTAATTAGGTAGAAAATAATGCATAAAATATCAAGAATAAGGAATAATTGCTAGGGAAACACTGAGTGTTTACTGGCTTAAATAAAAATTTTAAACAGTATTTACTGGCTTGAGGGCATTATGCTAAGTGAAAGAAATCAAAGGGAAAGACAAATACTGTATGATCTCACTTACAAGTGAAATTTAAAAAATGAAACTAGCTCATAGATACAGAGAAGAGATTGGTTCATTTTTATTTTCATTTAAACAATTTTTGATGTTTGCCAGAGGTGGGGGAGGTAACGGGTAGGCAAAATGGGTGAAGGGGGTCAAAAGGTACAAACTTCCAGTTATAAAATAAGTCATGGAGATATAAATGTACAGCATGGAGACTGTAGTTAACAGTTCATATATATATATATATATATATATATAAAACACCTTATGGGGTTTAGTTGCTAAATGATGTCTGACTCTTGTGACCCCATGGGCTGCAGGCTGCCAGGCTCCTCTGTCTATAGGATTTTTCCAGGCAAGAATACTGGAGTGGGTAGCCATTTCCTTCTCCAGTAGTTAACAGTAATGTGTTGTATATTTGAAAGTTGCTGAGAGATTGGGTTTTAAAGAGAAAGAGAAAATCATAAGAAAAAATTTTGTAACTATGTAAAATGGATGTTAACTAGACTTATTGTGATCATTTCACCATATATACAAATATTAAATCATTATGTACTTGAAACTGATATTATATGCCAGTTATACCTCAGTTTAAAAAAGTTTGCTGCCAGGTTTTCCTGAACTTGCATCTTCCTTGTAAAACAATATCTCACATTTATTTTATCATCCTGCATACATGTTGGGACTTGATTTTCAAACATTCAGTAAAATTTCAACTTCTTTCCAAATAGCATACTGAAAAAAGTATTATTTCTCTTTGTCACACTCCCAATAATACTGAATCTTTATTTAACAACATCTTACATTTTTATTTCTATGGCAACTGAAATGAGACTAAACATAGCCAGTTAAAAATCTTTGTTCAGAATCCTTATTTCGGGCTGGGAAGTTAAATGTCTTCCTCAGGAAAACCTAAGCACACCTTTTAATGAGAAGTAAGCTAAGAAGTTTTATCTTTGTGCCCAGGCACCTCGATTGAAGTTGCAGACAAGTAATGAGTATCTAAAAGACAAGACAAGAAAAGAAGAAAAGGGGCTAACTAATCCATAAACTCAGTCCTTTAATCAGTTTCTGAATAAACAAGTTGTCATTAACAATTAGAAGACACAAAAGGCTCACCAGTCTGAATTTGAGATGTGCTTTCCAAACCTGTTCTGTTTATAGAACTGAAACTGCAGATTTAAACAATACTCTTTTTGGATGTTAAGTGACATGATAAAAGAATATATTATAGATTAAAGGCTGAATTTATTTAGTCTGAATTCATTTTTAAAGGCTAAATTTGTTTCATGCTTTTGTACTTCTGTATTTTTATACAAATGTTAGTGTTCCTTTCCTAGTAAAACAAGGGGCATTTTCAGATGGGTTTTGTTTTCCCCTTATAATACATTACCAAAGTAAAAATATTTCCCAAGGTAGAAAAACACAAAAAATTTTATTAAATTTCCTTACTTGATATTATATATTATTTTAATGCCTATACTGTATTGTGTTAATTCATTGTTCTTGATTTTGAGCAGGAATAGAAAGATTACTCTAATCCAGCATCAGCTAGTTTGCTTTCAAAAATACTATGTAGCATGTATGCAAATTAAATATGACCACCTGAGTTTCATTGGAAAACCTAAAGACTATTAGACCCAGTTTGAATATTGTAAATTGGTATAGGAAGTAAATAACTGTTAAGAAATATGTTTATTTTGTTAGAATACATATTAATTGAATTGCCAATTTAATGTTAAGTGCTATAGGCTGTCAAAGAAAATAATGTTCCTGATCCTTGCCTTCATGGAACTTGCATTCTACTGCTCATTAATTTACATAACTTAAATATAGTATTCACTGTATTGAAAAATCCTAAGAGTAATATGGTAAATTGTGTTTAAAGTGTAGATTTGTAGATGTAAAACAAGAAAACGAGTATTTGAGTATCTTTAGGGATATGTGTTTTTATTTTTATTTTTAAAATAATGAAAATATGATAACCTTTACAGGAGACTTGGAAAATACGGAACAAAGTTACATATAGTTCCACTATATTGCAGTTTTTAAAAATACGTATTTTTAGTTGGAGTTGCAATGTCAGACTCTCAAAAATTAGTAGAATGAACAGACAGAAAGTAGAAGGATATACTAGACCTGAAAAGCACTATGAACCAATTCAACATAATTAAAATTTATACAATTTTCACACAACAGCAGGATATAAATTCTGTTCAAGTTCCTATAGACTATAGACCTGGAGACACTGGAACATATCCAGGGACATAAAACAAGATGCAAAAATTTCATGGTCTAAAGGTATTGAAATCATACCTATGCTCTCAAGTCTGTTATCACTGTGAAATTATGTTAGAAATCATGATCAAAAGATATAACAATCCACATATTTTCAAATGCAATGTGACAATTACCAAGAGAGATCTTTGACTTAGCTATTGAAAGCCTCAGTAAAGTTAAGAGTGAAAGATCACACAGGGTGGTTGCAGAGAAAAAAGCATTTGAGAAATTAATTCAGAATGAGAAATTAATATCAAAGATACTTTTTAAAAAGGGTATTTGTTTTTTTATTAGAGAATGAGTACAAGATTAATGGGAGAGAAAAATTCTTTTTTAATGAGATGACTTGATATCTTTTTAGTCTTAATATATATATCCTTTGAAAAGCCAAACTAATTTTTAATTGTTAATTTTCAAGAGGACTAAATATTTCACTTTTTAATATATATGTACACACAGCGAGAAAACTATGAATTCCTTTAAATCATCTCCAGATTCCATAATACAGAAATAATTAATATTGTTGATTAATTGATGATATTGGCAGTGAAGTAATCGCATTTTAAAATATGTGACTTTTTAAAAGAATGCTAGAGTCTGAGAAAGAAAAAGAATGGATATAAATTGAGCTGGCATGATGATAACGAAAAAATAAACAGCAAAATGCATGAAGATGTGTGAGCTGTATAAACCTATACACTCCTTTAGCTGGCTAAGACAGTTGATGATTACTGCACTTGGGGAGTAGGTCAAAAATTAGATGTTACCAAGTATGATATCAAAACATCTGAATCACAGTTTCTCAATGCCAAAAGTTTCTGTTTGGCCTGGTGGTAATTTATGAATAAGTACATAGGAGGCCATGAAAAATGATATTTTTGTAACTTTGCTGATTGGCAAGTTTCATATCATTAAGATTCCAGTTCACTTTCTCAATCACTTCTGTTAACTCTGAGATTTAGATAACAGTTATTCAATGAATAATCCATGCTCCTTATTCCTTTTTTACATTCTTGATCAGTTTTTCTCTTGGGCTTTTGATTATATGTGTCAGGATTATATTAAAATTTTAATTTATATGTCTGGAGATGCCTTTAATATAATCCCATACTTTGTGCAATATGTTTTCAGCACTGGCTCTGTTCTGAGGTAGAATTTTACTCTGTTTTAGACCAAAATGACATCCTTAACAAGGAGCTTTATGTCATTGGTAACAGCTTGAACTCTTAGAGAATGTAAAGAGTATGTACAGAACATTCCTTGGAGAGCATCTCATAGAACCTCTTCTGGTTTAACAAAGCCTGAGTTTGTTGCTATTCATTGCTTAGTATAAAGTAAATCTTCACTGTGGCCTTTTCTTTCTTTGTGTACACACATTACCATTTAAATCCCCAAATCTTTCTTTATATTTTTAAAATGAAGCATTTTTCTAGTTCATTTGATTGCCTTTACGGTTAAGTTGTATAGGCAAGTAAAGATTTCATTTCTTATATTTAAATATTATAGTAGTTTTAGTTGTACATTATAATTTGTTGCATAAATGAGAAACAAATATATTTGACAAAGATGGTAGCACTGAATGTATTGTGCTTAACTTTTTAATAGGGATTCTAGCATCATATGGTACTATACATAATTACCTTACATATTGCTAATCTACAGGAGTACCAGTGTGGAAAAAACCTTTTATTCTAGTAATGACTAAATTTTCCTTAAATCTTTTGGAAAAGATCCCGTGGAAGTTGTTTACCCAATAGGCAAGGCTACACACAACCAAATATTTATTTAGGATTGATATTCTCCAAAGACTTAGTTAATTTAGATAAATTCTTGGAACATAAAATATTTTTCCTGGCAAAAAAAAGTTTGCGTTTTCCTAGAGACAAAAATCTTTAGTTGCTTTCTAAAGAAGATGACATGTAAGCCCAAGGCAGTGCTTAACCCATAAATTACGTAAGGGTCACATTTTGGAAACTTAAGCTATTTTGTATCCCAGTGGAATAGTCTTTGGTTTTCTTACCAAAAGGCTTATGTGTTGACTCATTTCCTTTACCAATATGACAATTTCCTGCACACATTTAATGCTTTGGGCAAGATTATGATACGTTAACTAAGATGTTTTTACTAAAGCTTTTTTCCTTAGGAAACTTCAAATTTCAACTATATGTATAGCCTAGCTTGTTATCATCCAAAAATAATGTGTTATTTGGGATGTTGGATGTTTTGTCTGTTCTTATTCCTTATTTTGCAAGATTAGTTTCTTATAATCTGAAAATACTGTCTTTTTTTTTTAACTATTCTAGGTTGTATGTTTGCATTGCATGAACTAGAGCGTTTGAGTGATATCTCGTGTTTTTTTGTACTAACCAGAACATGTGGTTTTTAATTGTGAACAGTACTTTAGCTATTTGTAGAATGTATTTGCTTGACTAACTTATGGCCTTTTTTGCTAATGCTTCATGGTTGTCCTACAACCATTTAGGACGCTGCATTGGGATACAGATCCATCAGTTCTTCAGCTTCACTCAGATTCCGATTTGGGGTATTGAATAGATTTATTACCTTCCCTCTTTTATAATTAATTTGATTCTTTGTGAAATTGTCCTAATTTTATTTTTCTTAAATTTCTAACATGCAGATAATACAAAGAGTGATAGTTCACTGTGACACCTCATTTATCCTCTATCAGTAGTGAAAGAAATATTTTATGTATCTGATTTTATAGGTACCCTAAGTCAATGAATTTAAATGTCTAAATTACTTTTATTATTGCTATATTTTTTATGTAAGTTTTTCTACAGTGTATTACAAACTTCCTAAACTTTTAAAAATACATACTCTACATGCAATCTTTTCTAGATTACTCAACATGAAAATTTATTTTCCTATATTAAAATTTCCTGATGATATTTAAGGTTTTGAGAGGAACAGAGCTGTCGGTTTCTACACTGTGGCTCCAGATTGCTGTTGATTTATTCATTTACTTACTTATTCTAGTCTCCAGTGCAAACTATAAATGTTTACTTCTGCCGCTGTGCCTGACTCAGATAGCTCTTTTCCCTTGATAGTTTGAAGCTTCTAAAACATATGTCCCTATACCTTTAGAAATTATGTCTAAAGAGTAAATAAGCCTTACATCCATGCTAAATTGCTTCAGTTGTGTCCAATTCTTTACTACTCTTTGTACTGTAGCCTGCAAGGATCCCCTATCTATGGGATTCTCTAGGCAGTACTGGAATGGGTTGCCATGCCCTCCTCCAAGGGGATCTTCCCAACCCCAGGGATTGAATCCACATCTCTTATGTCTCAGGGCTCAAACTCACATCTCTTATGTATCTTGCATTGGCAGTTGGATTCTTTACCACTGGTGCCCCCTGGGAAGCCCTTAAATAAACCTTGAATTAGGCCATGTAAGAAAAGTATATGGGCTTCTTGTACATTAACTGGAAGTCCTCTCAGTTGGCTGCCCCTGAGGCTCCTCCACCCTCAACTGCTTGCTTGTTCTCAGTAAAAGTGGCTTTGGATAAGTAAGGTATTATCTCCCCAAATCTATCCCTAAATCTTATTTTGTTTGTTGTAGTATTGTGATTTTTATCTATATGTACTCAGGTTAGTAACTTGTTCTTAATGTTGTTGACTCAAGCACTTTTTTTCAGATATGAAAAATATCTGAAATTATATTTCAGATACAAGTAATTATTTTTCATATGGTTTACATCTTGAAAATTAGAATATAAAATTTATTTCAGATTTTGTTCTTAGATTGCTAAGTTACTTCAAATCTTACTAAATTTTTCCATTTAATTATTTGATTATGCTTTTTTTCTCTTAAGAAATTTCCAAGGTAGAAAACACATGAAAAATTTCTTGTGGCCCGCATTTGGGACCTTAGAGAAAATTAATTCTTTAAATGTACTAATTTTATTAAACTTTTTTGTACAGGATTTTGAAAAGGATGTTTATATAAGAACGAAGTTATATTACCAAATATATATATTTCAAATCTCCAGCTTTATATTCTTGTAAGACAGATTCATTATTGAGAATTTTGGGAGTTTGGAAGCATGCTATATTTGGTTTAGAATTTAGATGTCTACTATAATAAAAAATTCCCCCAGATATAGAATAAAATATATTTTTCTTTTGGTACATTTTCATTATCCACAACTCTCTTCTGTTTGTCAAAAAAATAATGTATTTCACTTATTTAAGATAGGAGTGACTTGAGTAATTTCATGATATTCAGAAGATATGTAGCTTTAGTTTAAATCTAAAATAATCTACACAATAGTTTGTCCATGTGTGAATCAAGGACAATATTATCACACAGAGATTAGAGACAAAGTTTAAATATTTTATTCTATAATCTAGATTGACTGTATGCTTCTCAATTTCTGCAAAATACAAGTAGAAAAAGTTGTTTTCAACAGAAAGTTATTTCTCACTCTTAAAGCTGATGTCTTCTAATGGTGAAGGGAGACTAAACATAGTATGAGTGAGAACCATATATTTAACTCTTAACAAAAGATTCCAGAATTATATCCCTGATAAAAACATTTCTGATAACCAACCATATTCAGCAGTCTACTTTGAAATTCCCATCCTCTTCCTCTGATATTACCCACACATTTGTTCCAAGAAACTAAATTATTTGCCTTTTTAAAGTGAAAAATAAACACCTTGAATGATTCTGAAATCTCTTTTGTTCTTGCTACTTTCTAATTCTTTTGTTAAAATAAAGCCAATTAATTGTTTATTTAAATATTCTTGAATAAAACGGGTTTAAATTACACTGTTGGATATATGATATTTAATTCTTACTTTTCCCAGAAAACATGGTTTGATGTAGTTAAAGTGTATCACTTGTGGTGTTTGAAAGTATTTGTGTTCACTTTATTCAGACGAGGACCTATTAAACTTGGAATGGCTAAAATTACACAAGTTGACTTTCCTCCTCGTGAGATTGTCACATACACAAAGGAAACTCAGACTCCAGTTATGGCTCAACCCAAAGAAGGTGAGTATCTGTCCTTAAATATGATTGTCATTAATCCCCATGTTAAATAAGGTGATTCTTTTTTTTTCTTTGTTGTTTGGCGTATTTTCTTAGAGGAACATTATAAAAATAATACTTTGGGTTTCTATATTTATGTATTTGCTCTTTAGAGTTTGAAAACTTTTTCTTGTAGAATTTAATAGAAGTATAAGCTATATGTATGTTTTTAATTATGTTGGCATAAATACAAATATTTCCATTCTCATTTTGTT
This sequence comes from Oreotragus oreotragus, assembly GCA_006410675.1. Taxonomy (NCBI): domain Eukaryota; kingdom Metazoa; phylum Chordata; class Mammalia; order Artiodactyla; family Bovidae; genus Oreotragus; species Oreotragus oreotragus. Next base: position 75,394 of record SJYX01001206.1, on the reverse strand, counting down.
GTTGCTATGTGCTGCTTTAGAAGCAAAAAATAAACTTAAGAATGTTCTGTTTCTGTGTCATGAACGTAATTCTTCCCAAAATGAGAGTATATCCAATAGTAAATGAAATAATGTAAATTATTTTTTTGGTGCATACTATATTCCGATATACTGCCAGTTATCTGTATTAATGAACAAATCTAGACCTAATTCATAAACTTCCTATTTTATGATCTAAGAGCTCTACTGTGTGGATTATATAGCAGCCTGTAATCTCTGTGAAACAGAAGGAATATACGTAGATGTTATATTGAATGTGGAGTCCTTTGTGTCTTAAATCAAAAGGAGCAGACCATTTTTACAGTGGGGACTAACTTTAAAAATCTCATTGAATAGCTAATGATTTAAGCATAAACTTAATATGATAGTTCTTGTTTTTCCAGGGGAAGCTAATAAATTTATGTTTGATATAAAAGAAGTTTACTTAAGATCCCTAATACAGTTTCACAATTTCTTATCTGAAACCTATGGAGGTGTGTATATATATATATATATATAGGGATTCAGAATTTTTTACATTTCAAAGAAGTAGTTAAGTACTATATGTACCATATGTAAACACTCCAGCAGCATCTTGGGTGTAAATATTCAACAGCAAAAGATATGAATATTCAAACTGAGTGAGATAAATAATGATTATAGATACCTTTACTTTTGGTCATGTTAGGGTTTACCACCAAAAGAATTACGGATTTTAGAGTTGATATTTTGGAATTGTGGACCTATTGTAATCCTTTTAGCAGTCTGTACATAAAGAACATTTTTTTTCTCCTCAGCTAGAAAAATTTATTGTTTAATTATAGAATATCAAGCATAAGCACTTTATCAAATGTTTAGGTTAATTTATCTCAAATTTCAATTAAATTTCCACATTTCTCCATTAAGGAGAAGTAAAAGTAATATTCATTGCAGGAAACCCCGAGATACAAGTAAGCAAGAGTGGGGGTGGGGGGAATCCTTGAAATTCCTAGCTTATTACCAATGAAAATCTTTAAATTTTCATACTTATATATACTTCAAAAGAAAATGAGCCATTATAACTCTTTGTAGACTTTTAAAACTTAATAGTAGATCATCACATGTACTTTTAAAACTCTCCTTTCCTTGCCCCCTAAGGATGGAAATGAAATAAATATCATAAACTTTTCCTTTGATTTTCTTCTTGTTCCCAAAAGGACTTGACATTATTGTGTGTACAATTAAACTCAAAAGTTTTGAGGAAATTGGAATAAGCTTTTGTCCAGTAGTTTTTATAACTTAACCATGTGAATACTCATTTCTGTGGATACATGTTTCCATTCCTGCTGCTCCATCGATTGGTGAAGTAGCTCTCACATGTGCAAAATCCCTCACCTTACCAGAAAAAAACTCCTTGATGACATATTTGTTTGAGGCATAAGTCACTTTAAAAAAAGAGGAAAGATAAAGTGCTGAACTACCAGTATGGAGAAAACTGATACTGTAGGATTCTATAATTTCCAGAAACTATTATTTTACTAACTAATATGTTCAAAGTACTGAAATGTCTGTCTTTTGGGAGCTATATTATTAAATATGTTAAATGAGAAAAACTAGATATGTTAAATAGAAAGTAAGCAAAATAGCCAAAATGAGGGTACAATATCTCATTTAAAAAATAAATTTTATAATAATAATATGAAGGCAATGGCACCCTACTCCAGTTCTCTTGCCTGGAAAATCCCATGGATGGAGGAGCCTGGTGGGCTGCAGTCGTGGAGTTGCTAAGTCGGACATGACTGAGCGACTTCACTTTCACCTTTTGCTTTCATGCATTGGAGAAGGAAATGGCAACCCGCTCCAGTGTTCTTGCCTGGAGAATCCCAGGGACGGGGAAGCCTGGTGGGCTGCCGTCTATGGGGTCGCACAGAGTCGGACACGACTGAAGTGACTTAGCAATGAAGATTTAGTTTTATTTATGAAATGCATTTTAGATTGTTTTAGAATATAAAGCAATTCTGAAGCAATTTTAGGTAATGCCTATTGTAACACACCTATAATTATATATATCGTTTAAATGAAAACTTCCATTTAAAAATTTTTTTCTAATTTTTCTAATTATTGTAGTATATCATAGAATTTAGAGGAGACAGAAAGGATAGGAAATATGCCTGTGATACCACTATGTAGTAGCCATTGTTAATATTTTGTTTCCAGTCTGTTTTCTATGATACATTTTTTCAAAAATTATATATGTATACATATACAAGCACACATATGGTTTTATATCCTACCTGAAATTTTCATTTTTAGTTGCTTATTTTTNAAAAAATAATGTATTTCACTTATTTAAGATAGGAGTGACTTGAGTAATTTCATGATATTCAGAAGATATGTAGCTTTAGTTTAAATCTAAAATAATCTACACAATAGTTTGTCCATGTGTGAATCAAGGACAATATTATCACACAGAGATTAGAGACAAAGTTTAAATATTTTATTCTATAATCTAGATTGACTGTATGCTTCTCAATTTCTGCAAAATACAAGTAGAAAAAGTTGTTTTCAACAGAAAGTTATTTCTCACTCTTAAAGCTGATGTCTTCTGATGGTGAAGGGAGACTAAACATAGTATGAGTGAGAACCATATATTTAACTCTTAACAAAAGATTCCAGAATTATATCCCTGATAAAAACATTTCTCATAACCAACCATATTCAGCAGTCTACTTTGAAATTCCCATCCTCTTCCTCTGATATTACCCACACATTTGTTCCAAGAAACTAAATTATTTGCCTTTTTAAAGTGAAAAATAAACACCTTGAATGATTCTGAAATCTCTTTTGTTCTTGCTACTTTCTAATTCTTTTGTTAAAATAAAGCCAATTAATTGTTTATTTAAATATTCTTGAATAAAACGGGTTTAAATTACACTGTTGGATATATGATATTTAATTCTTACTTTTCCCAGAAAACATGGTTTGATGTAGTTAAAGTGTATCATTTGTGGTGTTTGAAAGTATTTGTGTTCACTTTATTCAGACGAGGACCTATTAAACTTGGAATGGCTAAAATTACACAAGTTGACTTTCCTCCTCGTGAGATTGTCACATACACAAAGGAAACTCAGACTCCAGTTATGGCTCAACCCAAAGAAGGTGAGTATCTGTCCTTAAATATGATTGTCATTAATCCCCATGTTAAATAAGGTGATTCTTTTTTTTTCTTTGTTGTTTGGCGTATTTTCTTAGAGGAACATTATAAAAATAATACTTTGGGTTTCTATATTTATGTATTTGCTCTTTAGAGTTTGAAAACTTTTTCTTGTAGAATTTAATAGAAGTATAAGCTATATGTATGTTTTTAATTATGTTGGCATAAATACAAATATTTCCATTCTCATTTTGTTGTTGCTATGTGCTGCTTTAGAAGCAAAAAATAAACTTAAGAATGTTCTGTTTCTGTGTCATGAACGTAATTCTTCCCAAAATGAGAGTATATCCAATAGTAAATGAAATAATGTAAATTATTTTTTTGGTGCATACTATATTCCGATATACTGCCAGTTATCTGTATTAATGAACAAATCTAGACCTAATTCATAAACTTCCTATTTTATGATCTAAGAGCTCTACTGTGTGGATTATATAGCAGCCTGTAATCTCTGTGAAACAGAAGGAATATACGTAGATGTTATATTGAATGTGGAGTCCTTTGTGTCTTAAATCAAAAGGAGCAGGCCATTTTTACAGTGGGGACTAACTTTAAAAATCTCATTGAATAGCTAATGATTTAAGCATAAACTTAATATGATAGTTCTTGTTTTTCCAGGGGAAGCTAATAAATTTATGTTTGATATAAAAGAAGTTTACTTAAGATCCCTAATACAGTTTCACAATTTCTTATCTGAAACCTATGGAGGTGTGTATATATATATATATATATAGGGATTCAGAATTTTTTACATTTCAAAGAAGTAGTTAAGTACTATATGTACCATATGTAAACACTCCAGCAGCATCTTGGGTGTAAATATTCAACAGCAAAAGATATGAATATTCAAACTGAGTGAGATAAATAATGATTATAGATACCTTTACTTTTGGTCATGTTAGGGTTTACCACCAAAAGAATTACGGATTTTAGAGTTGATATTTTGGAATTGTGGACCTATTGTAATCCTTTTAGCAGTCTGTACATAAAGAACATTTTTTTTCTCCTCAGCTAGAAAAATTTATTGTTTAATTATAGAATATCAAGCATAAGCACTTTATCAAATGTTTAGGTTAATTTATCTCAAATTTCAATTAAATTTCCACATTTCTCCATTAAGGAGAAGTAAAAGTAATATTCATTGCAGGAAACCCCGAGATACAAGTAAGCAAGAGTGGGGGTGGGGGGAATCCTTGAAATTCCTAGCTTATTACCAATGAAAATCTTTAAATTTTCATACTTATATATACTTCAAAAGAAAATGAGCCATTATAACTCTTTGTAGACTTTTAAAACTTAATAGTAGATCATCACATGTACTTTTAAAACTCTCCTTTCCTTGCCCCCTAAGGATGGAAATGAAATAAATATCATAAACTTTTCCTTTGATTTTCTTCTTGTTCCCAAAAGGACTTGACATTATTGTGTGTACAATTAAACTCAAAAGTTTTGAGGAAATTGGAATAAGCTTTTGTCCAGTAGTTTTTATAACTTAACCATGTGAATACTCATTTCTGTGGATACATGTTTCCATTCCTGCTGCTCCATCGATTGGTGAAGTAGCTCTCACATGTGCAAAATCCCTCACCTTACCAGAAAAAAACTCCTTGATGACATATTTGTTTGAGGCATAAGTCACTTTAAAAAAAGAGGAAAGATAAAGTGCTGAACTACCAGTATGGAGAAAACTGATACTGTAGGATTCTATAATTTCCAGAAACTATTATTTTACTAACTAATATGTTCAAAGTACTGAAATGTCTGTCTTTTGGGAGCTATATTATTAAATATGTTAAATGAGAAAAACTAGATATGTTAAATAGAAAGTAAGCAAAATAGCCAAAATGAGGGTACAATATCTCATTTAAAAAATAAATTTTATAATAATAATATGAAGGCAATGGCACCCTACTCCAGTTCTCTTGCCTGGAAAATCCCATGGATGGAGGAGCCTGGTGGGCTGCAGTCGTGGAGTTGCTAAGTCGGACATGACTGAGCGACTTCACTTTCACCTTTTGCTTTCATGCATTGGAGAAGGAAATGGCAACCCGCTCCAGTGTTCTTGCCTGGAGAATCCCAGGGACGGGGAAGCCTGGTGGGCTGCCGTCTATGGGGTCGCACAGAGTCGGACACGACTGAAGTGACTTAGCAATGAAGATTTAGTTTTATTTATGAAATGCATTTTAGATTGTTTTAGAATATAAAGCAATTCTGAAGCAATTTTAGGTAATGCCTATTGTAACACACCTATAATTATATATATCGTTTAAATGAAAACTTCCATTTAAAAATTTTTTTCTAATTTTTCTAATTATTGTAGTATATCATAGAATTTAGAGGAGACAGAAAGGATAGGAAATATGCCTGTGATACCACTATGTAGTAGCCATTGTTAATATTTTGTTTCCAGTCTGTTTTCTATGATACATTTTTTCAAAAATTATATATGTATACATATACAAGCACACATATGGTTTTATATCCTACCTGAAATTTTCATTTTTAGTTGCTTATTTTTGACATGCATATAAATTTTAAAGTGAACATGTAATAATGTCTTTGAGCTAATTTGAATGTATAGCTACATAGTATATGACTGGCAGTTTTGTAAAAAATGCTTTTTTTCCATTTTTATTTTGAAATTAATGGGAAAATTTAAAAGATTGTGATTTGTAAAGTAGGCTAATTACCCAGAAGTTCAAGATAAACTGTATTTTTTCACTTGAAAATTAGTTGCGTGAATGCTAAGTCACTTTGGTCATGTCCAGCTCTTTGCAACTCCATGGACTGTAGCCCGCCAGGCTCTTCTGTCCATGGAATCCTCCAGGCAAGCATACTGGCGTGGGTTGCCATGCCTTCCTCCAGGGGATCTTCCTGACCCAGGGATTGAACCTGTGTTTCTTATGCCTCCTGCATTGCAGACAGGTTCTTCTATTTAGGGCAAGGCTTTTAGCAACCATCGTACTTCAGCTTTTTTGCCAAATTTTCTAGGACACAGTAGGGACTGTTTCCTTCTTCATTGCTATAATGCCTGGTCTGGAGAATGCATGATGTGTAGTGAGTACAAACTCAGTAAATATTTGGTGAAGGAATTAATTGCTTTTGCCTACTTAGGAGAATGATTTACTTGAGATTTTTTTCCTTTTCCCCATGCTTTTCTTGGGAAACTGCTGGGAAAATATTATTTTCCAGTGTTAATACTACAGTAACAATATTGATGAAATTGGGTGAGAAAGTATAGTCTCAGTTCTTGATTTTAATATGACTATATCATGTTGTAATCATTATTTGCTCTTAGATCCATAAATGAAACATACATCCTCCCTCACAGCCTTCTCTAATTCCATGATGACCTAGATACAAACATATGGTGTTCCTCTGTGTTCTCTGTATCCCTGTGAATGGTGTGAGCAAATTGGACCTGTTAGCATCTCTCAAATATATTATCTTAGCTACTTGTTTGTTACAGTTCTTCAAACCTCATGTTTAAATTGGTGACTGAAAATTGTAACAGCAGAGTGCTTACTACATATCAGGTATAGTGTAAGGCACTTATCTCTAATCCTTTTACCAAAACCTTGAGAATTAAATACCAATTCTGCTTACATCTGAAGATTCTAAACCAAGTTTGGCTGATTCCAATGTATGCTTTCTCTCTTACGCAGTCACTGAAGCAGCACTTTCATTCTTTTATGATAGTTACCTGTGGTAAGAAATTCAATTTATATTAATTACAGTCTAGTACAAATGTAGATACAGATGTGTACAGACATCCTTCGAATTTCAAAAGTTCTCTTATGCCACTTGGGGAGTATGACAAACCCAAGCTCCTTCCCTGGAAACTACACTCAGATCTCAGCAGAAAGCTGCCATAGCTTTAAACTGTCTCTGAGCATCTGCTGTATTTAGTCTGTGCACATGTTAACAAGCTGTGTCCTAAAGTAATCGCTTCTTCAGTTTACACCATTTCAGCTTAAGACAGTTTTCAAGGACTGTTCTACTTTTGGATAGCGGAGGGAGTCTTGTAACTGATACAAAAGTTTTTTGAAATAATACCTTCTCTGCTCTTACTGTATTTCATTTTTTTCATTGTTGGCCCTAACTAAATTGTTAACTTTGACCTGTAGTTTGAAGAACAATTCATTAAAAGATAGCATGGCTTACTTATTTATTGGTAAATTTGCATCAGATAATATTTTATAGTGATTGGCTCAGAGTAATGAATAAGCAGCTTTGATCTTTCGTGTTGTTAAACAGAATTTTTCTTATCTTCACTAATAGAGGGTAAAAGTGGCAAGATACATAAACCGAGCCCAGTTTCTAACGGGTACACCTGTGTACCACTCTCTTTAAAGTTTTCCGCTGTGGACTAGACTTAGATGTTCATTTTATAAAGATCCATGTTTATTCATTTGCAACCTAACAAGAATTCAGTGATTCTACTAGTGTATTGAGTGTATGCTATCTACTTGATTATTTTTTTTTAGTTTAAGGTTGAGGTATATAGGCCTCCTGTAGCTCAGATGAAAAAGAATCTGCCTGCCAAGCAGGAGACCCAGGTTTGATCCCTGGGTTGGGAAGATTCTCTGGAAAAGAAAATGGCAACCCACTCTGGTATTCTTGCCTGGAGAATCCCATGGACAGAAGAGCCAGGCAGGCTACTGTTGGTGGGGTTGCAAAGGGTCAGACGTCATTAAGCGACTAACACTACACTACTGCTGAGGTATATAAGTGAAGGAGAATGAGAAACATACTGTAATACCACGGGGCTGTCCTTAGCCTTTAGAACTATTTATAAAGATGAGATTTCCTGTCTGTATCATTACAGTTATTTTCATGTCCAGGGCTCTTACATTGTTTCATTTCCCAATTTATGGAAGTTTTAGAAAGAGGGGTAAAACTGGTCAACCACTTGTAAAAGAATGAAACTAGATCACTTTCTAACACCACACACAAAAATAAACTCAAAATGGATTAAAGATCTAAATATAAGACCAGAAACTATAAAACTCCTAGAGGAGAACATAGGCAAAACACTCTCCGACATAAATCACAGCAGGATCCTCAATGATCCGCCTCCCAGAATACTGGAAATAAATGCAAATATAAACAAATGGGATCTAATTAAAATTAAAAGCTTCTGCACAACAAAGGAAACTATAAGCAAGGTGAAAAGACAACCCTCTGAATGGGAGAAAATAATAGCAAATGAAGCAACTGACAAACAACTAATCTCAAAAATATACAAGCAACTTATACAGCTCAATTCCAGAAAAATAAACGACCCAATCAAAAAATGGGCCAAAGAACTAAATAGACATTTCTCCAAAGAAGACATACGGATGGCTAACAAACACATGAAAAGATGCTCAACGTCACTCATTATCAGAGAAATGCAAATCAAGACCACAATGAGATACCACTTCACACCAGTCAGAATGGCTGCGATCCAAAAGTCTGCAAGCAATAAATGCTGGAGAGGGTGTGGAGAAAAGGGAACCCTTTTACACTGTTGGTGGGAATGCAAACTAGTACAGCCACTATGGAGAACAGTGTGGAGATTCCTTAAGAAATTGCAAATAGAACTGCCTTATGACCCAGCAATCCCACTGCTGGGCATACACACCGAGGAAACCAGAATAGAAAGAGACACATGTACCCCAATGTTCATTGCAGCACTGTTTATAATAGCCAGGACATGGAAACAACCTAGATGTCCATCAGCGGATGAATGGATAAGAAAGCTGTGGTATATATACACAATGGAGTATTACTCAGCCATTAAAAAGAATACATTTGAATCAGTTCTAATAAGATGGATGAAACTGGAACCAATTATACAGAGTGAAGTAAGCCAGAAAGAAAAACACCAATACAGTATACTAACACATATATATGGAATTTAGAAAGATGGTAATGAGGACCCTGCATGCAAGACAGCAAAAAAGATACAGATGTGTAGAGCGGACTTATGGACTCTGAGGGAGAAGGAGAGGGAGAGGGAGAGGGAGGGATGATTTGGGAGAATAGCATTGAAATATGTATACTATCATGTAAGAAATGAATTGCCAGTCTATGTTCAATGCAGGATGCAGGATGCTTGGGGCTGGTGTATGGGGATGATCTGGAGGGAAGATGTGGGGTGGGAGGTGGGAGGGGGGATCATGTTTGGGAGTTCGTGTAAAAAAATAAATACAAAAAAAAATTAAAAAATAAAAAATTAAAAAAATAAATATATTTAAATATAAAAAAAAAAGAGGGGTAAAAAACCCCTACACTTAAAGTTTTATAATGAGAACACTTTGTGCTTAACTCTACCTCTGCTTTTCCATTGGTTTAATACAGAGCTTTTCAAACTTAGCCTCCTTGGCTCGCATTTAAGAATATGTAATAAATTCCCAAACTCACTATGAGACAAAATTGCGAAATTCACAGTTTGAGTGTAAAAGACAGTAAATTGAACTTGGGTAGGCAGTGTAATTAGTACAGAAGTAATTTATCAAATTGAAGATAAAAATTGGTCTTAGACTTAACTCTCTTTTTCATCTTTTAAAAAATGGCTGAATTTATTCTTTTGAAAAGCACATGTTCTTGCTTTCAAGTTTACTCTGTAAGTTGATAGTACCATTTCTGAACTGAGGTGCTTTGCTGTCTTAAAGCACCTACTGTGAATGAAATTGACTAGGAACATGTGACCTTAGTCAATTTCGCTCCCGGCAGGTAAAAAAAACTTCTCATGGCAGGAGTGTAATACCCACAGATACACGCCTGGAAAAGTTACTTTCTTCCTTTATCTTTTAGAAGTTTTTAACTCTCTTGAAAATGGCATTGTCTTTTCTTACTCACCAAAAATCATCAGCATGGATTTTTTTTGTTGTTGTTGCAATTTTTAGACACAGATTTTTAAAGAGGAAATTCCAGAGTTTAATCAGCTTGTTTACACCTGAGGAAACTGAGACCCGAGAATGTTCATTGATGACCCTATGCTCACAATATAAAAGAATATCAGGCTACAGTCAGAACCTGGTTCTTGATTTCCATTGGAGTGCTGTGTTTCTCATATCATTCTACTTTCTTATCTGTGTGGAGTTTCATAATGGCTTTTGGTATTGATTTAGTAATCATATTTTTCCTCAGGTACATGTTGATTAGAATATATAATGTGTAGAAAAATGTTATATGTAAATAGCTCTTAATTTATTACATGATCTTAACATCTGGAATCCACACTTCCCAAGTAGACAAAATTGTTAGGCCTTCTGGTTAATATTATTCTTGTCTAAAATGGATTTAAAAAAAGTTTTTTTGAATAAATAACATATGTAAAAATGTAGTTTTAACCCTCAAAGAATCTGTGAGAATATAAAAATAATTGAAAATTGAAGCATTTGTTCTTAATCATGATTGAAAGACTTTAATCAGCATATTTAAAATTGTGGCCTCAGAAAAATGTAATATTTATGAGATCACAGATAACAGGATCTGTATTAATGATGCCAATACTGCCTAAATAAAAATTTGAATTTTACATAAAATGAGACAATGTAGAGAGACAAATTCTGTGTTAAAATAAATGGTATAATTAAAGTATTACCCTCTTTTTATTTATCTCCCAAATTAGCATTAGATCTGTATTCAAAATATTTCCTGATTAAAATTTTCCCTTGTTAAATATCTAAATTGTTAAGAAACAAGTGACCTTGCATTTGATTCTAGGTGTTTAAAAAAATAAAAGGAATGAATTCCACTGATAACATTCCTAAAGTTTTGTCCTAATATTTTCTTAATATTGATTTTTAAAGAGTAAAGAATATGAAATTATGGACAAACGGATCAAAATGAAGTGATTCAAAAGGGTATTGAACCAGAAAAGAAAGGATTATTTTGAAAATATTAAACGAAAATCATTCATGTCTAACATGTAATTTTAAACTTATGATTGAAGTATTTCCCTCTAATAGTCTCATTTTGTTTGTGAAGTTACTTATAAGTAGAAGTTTTATAAATTAAATGATGTCTTTATGTGCAACACATTTTTCCTGATTTTTGGAATTCATTGGCCGTTTCCTTTGTAGTGAGTAGTTATGCTACTTAGTAAATTAGGAATTCTTCATTAGGATATTAAACTATCTTAAAATAGAGTACGTCAGTATGATGAAACTAGTTAATAAATTTATAGACAACTGTTTCCTAAATAGCATTAATGCACAAATGATACAGATTTTGACCTCATGCTAAGAATTAATTGTGATAAGTGATAGATTAAAGAGTATCAGTTTTTAGTGAGTATTTTCTAGGATCTTAACATATTGCTTGTTATGTGTTACAATATTTTTAAATAATTCAAAGTGTGCTTTGTGGCTTATTCTTAGATATCTCTTTAACGCAGTGTGGCATACAGATGAGAAAACTTGTTCTGAAGAGTCCTTCCTTCAGCTTAACAAAAGCCACCCATTTCACAGATGATTTAACTTTGATTAACCTACTCCATTGTAACAGATTATTCCAACAACTGGAATTTCATTCTTTCATGTTATTTCTAGGTGCAGCTTAATTTATAGACCGCTTTTCTTTCCATCTCACCAAAATACATCACAATTTTGATGTTAACTCAGTAAAAATTCAGTGGTTCATTAAACCTAATCTTAGTGTTCATTGACAAGAGGTTTGTCATTTTAAAAGTAACTGCTACTTTTTTTGCATTCTTTATGGCTCAGTTTATAATCTTAGATTCCCTGTCAGAGAAAGCATGGAGTTAACTACTTAGCATATTGCAATGAATATTCATCAATAAATTGACGTGACATGGCAGTCAAATTTTTCAGTCTTCCTGCTCTGTTGTAGTGTTTTTCAGTTTTAAATATATTACGGCTTATCATATAACAGGGACTAGTTTAGAGAATCTTTAGAATTGTAATATTATATTTTTGGTCATGTTAATACTTTTTTAGTAGCTAGTTGTATTCATTTTTAATAAGAGTATTTGTTTCAGAGGAACAGTCTCTAATGATACTGATGTTAGGCATTTTTTTGCCAAATATTTGGTATGTGTAGATAATCAGCTTAATAATAAAAATATTTTTAAAGCAGATCATTTTTGTAATGTTCTTGAAATTTTTCTTAGTGTTAGCCATTTAATGAAGCTTGATTCTTAATTATCTGAGTTTTTGAATCAGTTTTTAATTTTAATTTGATTCAGTTTTTAATAGAAAGAGTTAGTATATTCATTCTAAAATAAAATCCTGAAAACAAGTATTTAAATAGATTATAGTCATCATTCAGCTACAACTAAACTATATGGGCAGATAAGCTTGACAAATGCCAGGAAGTAGGCAGAGTTAGATCACTGTCTACCATACTTCATCTACATTTTAAATTTTAAAAGGAAAAGAGTGTCTGTAAGCATGATCTTTTCTGTTAAATGTGTAGATTATGAGGTCACTTAGCACTAAAGTACTGACCACATGCATTATGACAGGAATTTGACACCTGTCATTGGAAATGGTACTTAGAAGCCGTATAATGCAACAAAGTTGAGGGAGGAAGATACGATGTGGATAGGAGGCTGTAATTTATAATTCACAGCGCTTCAGGATGACCTGTCCAGGGTGACTCAGATTCCCTGGCTTTGATTTCAGGATTTACATACAGTGAACTTACTAGTCAACAAAATTGATAACTGATGGTATTAGAATAAAATGGAAAAATACATATTTTCAGACTTAATTTTTAATTGAAGTAAATATCTTGTTATTCTAAAAGTCAGCTTAAGTGTAATTAAATTATTTTCATTACATTATACTGGTAGGTGACTTGATGGTAGAATTTCATCATAATGTTTAAGCAGTACAGTATAGAATTGTTACCAGATACACTGTTCTCAGATTAATAATCCATTGTATATGAGAATTCATCTAAAAGGGAGTACTGTCTTTCTGTTTCTCTGTGTGATTATTTTGCCCCCAAAAAAGCTTTCATTTTTTTAAGTAGCACAAAAGCTGTAATTGGCATGCTTTGTAAGGAAGTGTCAATGTGCAAGAGAGTGGCGATCACTAAGAATTCTTTTGCGTGTTCTTTCCCCTTTGCACCACCGCCTCCTCAGCGGGGTCACTGAGATCACTAGCTTTTCTTGAAATGGCCATTTTCACTGGCAGGTGCATTATACCCTGTATTTTCAGATTGTTTTTCCATTCTGAATGTTTGGCAGGTTGATTGCTCTGGCTGCATTGACGGAGAAAGGGCTGACAAATGCGGTTGGGCTGGCTGAAAAGACAGTGATTACTGTTTTCCTTTGTGGCTGATTGAGGCCCTTGAAAGGAAAAATTTTAACCTTCACCATTTGGTTCAAAAGTATGAGCATATATTGAAATCATTCGTGCCATTTATCCTAGTTCTGTAAACTTGTCAGAACGTAAAAATCGCTCAATTTCAAGTAATGTAGGATTGGCATACGTCATTATCATTTTGATTAAGTTGGAGGTTGTATCATTGTGGGCATTATACAGTGTCATTTAAAGCTTTCTTTCCTAAAGGTACAGTTATATTTTTATTGCTTATACTATAGAGTTAGAAAGATTTTCATAGCTTTCCAAACCTAACACTATGTGTGTGGTTTGGCAGCTGGTGTGGCCTACAAGCTGCATTTTGTTTGCAGGGTAAAGGCTTATCTGTAGGCCTCCTGGAGTGTGGGTAATTGCACAGGCTCACCATTGGGGAGAGACAGGATTGGAAGCAGTCAAGCGGAAGAATGTTATGCCATCCCATTGCCACCTTGTAGCAGAAAGACACAATCCCAGCAGTGCCATCTGGTTGTTGCTATCTAGTCAGCTGGCCTGGCTGCTGGGACCATGACTTGGCAGCTGGTTCCCATACTACCATTCTTTTGTGTATGTCGTATGTTAGTGTGTTTTAGACAATTTTGAACATGGGTCGGGGAAATGACTATAACAAGTAAAGTCCCCTTATTGAATAGGCTCTCATTACTTGAGATGGACTCTGCTACAGATGCCTGCTGCCATTCCCTCATAGATAAATGATGCATCTGTTTAGGCAATAAAAATAAGCATTTTCTTCATAAAAATCCATCTCTGTATGTAGTGAAAGAGAAGGTATGCAGAGTTGTATGTTCTATAACATTTTAAAATAAGTAAGTTATTTCCTGCTTTGGTTGTATAAGAGGAGAGTTAGTCATTTTTAAAAGTCTTATAAACATTGTCTATTGTCTCAATGTGTATTTTTATTCAGGTTAAGAAAACATTATTTTAAGTGCTTATTGCCACATCATATAACAGTAGATAATGAGACTTGCATTTAAAATGACAGAATAGAAAATGTGGTCTCGTAGCTATTATCTTTAAAATCTGCCTCTCAAATAGCAACCTGAGAGTTAATGTAAGCCGTCTTTATGCCATATGAAGATCCATTAGACACTGATGGTTTCAGATCACAAGTAAGCAGCCAACTCCGTAGGCTGTTTTAGACATTTGATTTTCTTCATTTTACAGCATTAATGTGTCAGCATGCTACATAAAACTATGTAGGAGTTGCATGTTGTTCTGTCTGGAATGATAAATGCTTGCAAGCTTTTAGAGATTTACATGAGGAACTCATCCTAGTTGCTTATATATCTTATTTCAATTTATGTAGCTATAGAATTTGAGATGGCTGTTGCTGACTTACCATGTTAGGTATGTATAAAGAAGTTCCACTTAATTCCTTTTTAAAAATTGTATTGATAAAATTTACATTATTTCTACTCATTCTATCTTATGAGTGGTTCACTTGTGCTTTTACCTAAAAAGTTGTGATGCTTTCTGAAATAATTACCTCAAGAGCTTTCAGTTATTGTCATAAAAATAATTTTTGTGTTACTGTTTTGTTTTTATTCAGATGAAGAAGATGATGATGATGTGGTGACTCCTAAACCACCTATTGAACCTGAGGAAGAGAAAACTTTAAAGAAAGATGAAGAAAGTGATAGTAAAGGTATCTTAAAGAATTTAACTTTAAAAAAAAAGAATTAAAAAATTTTATTGATTCCTGTTAAGATTGTTTTTTTTTATTATTTATACACTAAAGTAGAATAAAATGCTCTAAATCAAAGAGGTGAATCTGCTTGAAAAATGAGTCGCATTCATTGATCCAAATTGTGATAGTGAGGTGACATGATTTGAGTGGCATATATCAGACTTTAGAAAAACATTTGTTTTATAGCTCCTCCTCATGAGCTGACTGAAGAAGAAAAGCAGCAAATCTTGCACTCTGAGGAATTTTTAAGTTTCTTTGACCATTCCACAAGAATTGTAGAAAGAGCCCTTTCAGAGCAGATTAACATCTTCTTTGACTACAGTGGAAGAGATTTGGAAGACAAAGAAGGGTAAGTATAGTTGCTAAAATTATGGTGTCAGCAATGTTTAATTACTTTAAGAATGGGAAGTTATAACACAGTTGTTGGTTTTTTGTTTTTGTTTTTTTCCGTAGAGAGATTCAAGCAGGTGCTAAACTGTCATTAAATCGACAGTTTTTTGACGAACGTTGGTCAAAGCATCGGGTTGTTAGTTGTTTGGATTGGTCATCTCAGGTAAATTACAATAACAGAATTGGTTTATATTTACCCATTTTTTAATTACAATAAGCAGGTAGTTGTATTTTAATTATGGAAACGGTATAATTAAATCAATGTATATTATAACAATGGATGATGGCTCTAATGTTATGGTTGCCTTATGTACTTAGGAAGAAAGGATTGGAAACACTATTTAAAACTCAAGGTTTTATTTATGCCGCAGCTTAGTTTTACTTATTTTAATTGCTTACCTATTTTAATTCTGTCCTTTGGATAGAATTGCAGCACATTTTAATAAAATGTTTTAACATTAAAACCTTTAAAATAACCTTACTAATTCAAAGTTTTAGTAATGTTGCAGAGAGCATAACGCTAGAGATGTATTTCTTGATGAAGTGTTAGGAATTTGCATTTTCAGAATAATTTAATAAAAACAGTTGCGTAACTAGGAATGTAGAACAGTTATCATGTATAGCATTTTTTCCCCACTTGATTCTTGCGAGCAGTATCCAGAATTACTGGTGGCTTCCTATAACAACAATGAAGATGCTCCTCATGAGCCTGATGGTGTGGCTCTTGTATGGAATATGAAATACAAAAAAACAACTCCAGAGTATGTGTTTCACTGCCAGGTAAGATAGTCTTTTAGCAGTCTTCTCCCAGTTTAAGAATTCACTAATGAATTTAGACAGTGCCTTTTTTCTTTTCTTGTCAACATAATGATTTCATTGGATTGGCATTTACTAAACCACCCCATATTTGCAAACAGATGTTAACAAAAAACTGAAGACCTCTATTCAACATGATCTGTGTTTTCTAGCTTTTTTGATGTCTCTTATGTTTAATCACACCTAAAGTCCTTTGCTGTTGTGATTTTCTGTTATTGTGATTGATTGTATAAAAGGAATCTTTTATAAAATGTCTTTTCTGCAGGGAGTTTCTCAGGAACTTACTTGCTGAATATACAATTAGATGGTTGGCCCACTGAATTACTTATACATGGCCTGAGGAGTTGGAACTAGATAGTTTTAAGTAGAAACATATGTTTGAAGTAGGAAACAGATGCAGATTTTTAAAGTGGATTTAGTGGGAGGTTAGAATTTGCAAGCCTTTCTGGTTGCATAAGTTATAATCTTTTAATAATAATTCTGCAAAACACTTAACTGAATCAAAGCTAACATTATACTCTGTTGTCAGATTTCTGTCAAAGGCTAAAGTAGAGCCAGTTATCTTTTGATTTAATGCTTAATCAAACAGTTTTTGCTTTGTTGGATAAATTGCTTAAATATTTCTGTAAACAATCATTATATTCGACTTTTAAGCAAAACTATTCTAGAGCTGTATCTTTATGTTCTTAAACAAAATGACATTTTTAAGTGTATTTATTTACTGGTGGTTTTAATCTCTGATAGCTTACAATAAAAGGGAAAATGTTTTTGGTTATAGATTTATTCTTATAACTTGTCACATTTCTTTCATTTGACCCTTAAATATAAAAATCTTACTTATTTGCAGTCAGCCGTTATGTCTGCTACGTTTGCAAAATTTCATCCAAATCTGGTTGTGGGTGGTACATATTCAGGCCAAATTGTGCTGTGGGATAACCGTAGCAATAAAAGAACTCCAGTGCAAAGAACTCCACTGTCAGCTGCAGCACACACAGTAAGTAAAGAGGTTATTTCCATTAGATTTCCTTCATCATTAAATACTTAGTCGCGTCTGTCAAAATAGTCTCAAAATATGTTTCCTTTGATGTATGAATTCCTCATCATTTAGCAACTAAGAATGAGGGCTTTTTTTTTGGAAATCTATTTTATTAGAAACTTCTCTCTCTTCTAAAATAATCTGTTGTTAATCCACAGAATAGGATCAGACTTCACATTAAAAATGCCCTTATGATGTGAAACTGTTTTGATATGAAACAGAATATCGGTGATGATACAGTAAAAATTATTTCATCTTTTTGGTGAAAATAATTCCAGAGAACTTTCTTTAATATTTCTTTCTTTAGCATCCTGTATATTGTGTAAATGTTGTTGGAACACAGAATGCTCACAATCTGATTAGTATCTCTACTGATGGAAAAATTTGTTCGTGGAGTCTGGACATGCTTTCCCATCCACAGGTAGGTTAAACTAGGAAAACTCTGAAGTTTTGAGGCAAATATTGGTATTTTTTTTAAGTCTATATAAACCCATATATTTTTCATAAATGTTTTATAATAGTATTATAGTAACAGTTTATAAATCTAAGCATGTATTAAATATAATATGTGATATATATATTTCATTTTCAAACCTGCTTCTTTTAATCAATTAAATTTACGTAAGCAGTATAGTAAAAGAAGGTTTACAAACTAAGACTAGAAAATGTTCTTAAAAATTTAAAAATTGTAAGTTTATAAAATCTCAATTTTTTCTGTGTAGGATAGCATGGAATTGGTTCATAAACAGTCAAAGGCAGTTGCTGTGACATCTATGTCCTTCCCTGTTGGAGATGTCAACAACTTATAGACAGTGCCTTTTTTCTTTTCTTGTCAACATAATGATTTCATTGGATTGGCATTTACTAAACCACCCCATATTTGCAAACAGATGTTAACAAAAAACTGAAGACCTCTATTCAACATGATCTGTGTTTTCTAGCTTTTTTGATGTCTCTTATGTTTAATCACACCTAAAGTCCTTTGCTGTTGTGATTTTCTGTTATTGTGATTGATTGTATAAAAGGAATCTTTTATAAAATGTCTTTTCTGCAGGGAGTTTCTCAGGAACTTACTTGCTGAATATACAATTAGATGGTTGGCCCACTGAATTACTTATACATGGCCTGAGGAGTTGGAACTAGATAGTTTTAAGTAGAAACATATGTTTGAAGTAGGAAACAGATGCAGATTTTTAAAGTGGATTTAGTGGGAGGTTAGAATTTGCAAGCCTTTCTGGTTGCATAAGTTATAATCTTTTAATAATAATTCTGCAAAACACTTAACTGAATCAAAGCTAACATTATACTCTGTTGTCAGATTTCTGTCAAAGGCTAAAGTAGAGCCAGTTATCTTTTGATTTAATGCTTAATCAAACAGTTTTTGCTTTGTTGGATAAATTGCTTAAATATTTCTGTAAACAATCATTATATTCGACTTTTAAGCAAAACTATTCTAGAGCTGTATCTTTATGTTCTTAAACAAAATGACATTTTTAAGTGTATTTATTTACTGGTGGTTTTAATCTCTGATAGCTTACAATAAAAGGGAAAATGTTTTTGGTTATAGATTTATTCTTATAACTTGTCACATTTCTTTCATTTGACCCTTAAATATAAAAATCTTACTTATTTGCAGTCAGCCGTTATGTCTGCTACGTTTGCAAAATTTCATCCAAATCTGGTTGTGGGTGGTACATATTCAGGCCAAATTGTGCTGTGGGATAACCGTAGCAATAAAAGAACTCCAGTGCAAAGAACTCCACTGTCAGCTGCAGCACACACAGTAAGTAAAGAGGTTATTTCCATTAGATTTCCTTCATCATTAAATACTTAGTCGCGTCTGTCAAAATAGTCTCAAAATATGTTTCCTTTGATGTATGAATTCCTCATCATTTAGCAACTAAGAATGAGGGCTTTTTTTTTGGAAATCTATTTTATTAGAAACTTCTCTCTCTTCTAAAATAATCTGTTGTTAATCCACAGAATAGGATCAGACTTCACATTAAAAATGCCCTTATGATGTGAAACTGTTTTGATATGAAACAGAATATCGGTGATGATACAGTAAAAATTATTTCATCTTTTTGGTGAAAATAATTCCAGAGAACTTTCTTTAATATTTCTTTCTTTAGCATCCTGTATATTGTGTAAATGTTGTTGGAACACAGAATGCTCACAATCTGATTAGTATCTCTACTGATGGAAAAATTTGTTCGTGGAGTCTGGACATGCTTTCCCATCCACAGGTAGGTTAAACTAGGAAAACTCTGAAGTTTTGAGGCAAATATTGGTATTTTTTTAAAGTCTATATAAACCCATATATTTTTCATAAATGTTTTATAATAGTATTATAGTAACAGTTTATAAATCTAAGCATGTATTAAATATAATATGTGATATATATATTTCATTTTCAAACCTGCTTCTTTTAATCAATTAAATTTACGTAAGCAGTATAGTAAAAGAAGGTTTACAAACTAAGACTAGAAAATGTTCTTAAAAATTTAAAAATTGTAAGTTTATAAAATCTCAATTTTTTCTGTGTAGGATAGCATGGAATTGGTTCATAAACAGTCAAAGGCAGTTGCTGTGACATCTATGTCCTTCCCTGTTGGAGATGTCAACAACTTTGTTGTTGGAAGTGAGGAAGGTTCTGTGTACACAGCATGTCGCCATGGCAGGTAAATCTAAACTGGAATTTGCAATTATTTAAAATTCTCCCTTGAATAATCTCATTAAAACAATTTGCCTCTTAATTCAGTTAGGAATCTCTGCTAGAGCTACTTATTTGTGACAAGTTATTTAAGTTCAGGTATGTAAAATTAAATACTTTTAAAAAATAAAAGGTCATTTTAGATCATAATGTGTTCTAGCAATAGATTTTGAGGGGTGTGGTATGTTGTGATTTTCGTATATGTGGACGTGCTCACAAAAGTTAGTGGTAGGAAGTAACATTCCAGTTAGAAATACAAAAACTCATATACCACATACTGGCCTTTAAAGTTGTAAATAAGATTTTCAACTGTTTTTCTGTTTCGATTTATTTGGACATTGAGCCTTCTTGGCTCAAAGTTCACTTCTCCTAATAATTGTACAGTAATGTCACGTACACATTTTAAATTGACTAGTATTTCTCCTGCTGTTCAATCTGTTTTGAAATTGTCTAGCTGTACCTTATCAGTTGCTTCCTGTAAAAAAAAAAAATTGAGTGTTCAGATTTCATCACAAATACAGATCACCTTCACTTGAAAGCTTTTGTTTTAAAAGTAACCTAGGTTCTCTCTCTTACATGTAGCATCTCTTTGTCTCTGTTCCACCACCTCAGAACTTTGGACATTGGACTTTTGAGTTCTGTCATCAATAGCATCATGATTATGGTTCCAAAATGTACTTACTACTGCTTTAGTGGTGTTATCAAATACAGATAGAGTAACACTCAAACGTAATTATTTTGATGTGTTATGAGCACAGAGTTAAGTTTGTTGAAATTGTGTCAAAGTATAATAATAGATAAACCTATGATAACATATATTTGTAAGTGGTCTACTTAGAAGACATTTCCCTGTTTTCACTCTTACGAAATAGCAAAGCTGGAATCAGTGAGATGTTCGAGGGACATCAAGGACCAATTACTGGCATTCATTGTCATTCAGCTGTTGGAGCAGTGGACTTCTCACATCTTTTTGTCACTTCATCATTTGACTGGACAGTAAAACTTTGGACAACGAAGGTATCTAAAAAGAGATGTCTGGTCAGGTGCTCAGGTTTCTGACACAAGGTGGTGCTCTAATACTACATGGAAAAGATGAAAAGCTTCCTAATAGCTTGGAATGATTTACTGATAAACCTAGAAAGTTACACAGAACATGAGTGAAAACTAGATGTTGAAGTTTTTAAAAAATATGTTCACAGGTATGATAACTCCACTCATAACCAAGACCAGTTGTCCCACCACTTCTGGCATTTCAAGCATAGAAATTGTTATTCTGAACTGAGCTGGGGGAAAAGCCTCTGAAGATCTCACATGACTCTCATATAGCTCCTCCTATAGCCTGGCACAAAAGCTGTGCATTTGCTCTTTGAGGAGCTTTTAGAGATGTTCAGAACTGCAGTGACTCACAGAGCTGATGGAAACTGGAGAAAAGATAGATTAAAAACTGTTGTACAATAAGACTGTGTCATAAACTTGAGTCATTAGGAAAGTATTGTGTAAATACTTATAAATTATTATAGTACAAGTAGATTTATATTATTTCATATTAAAATTATTTTATATTAAATAAGTAAATTTATTATAAATACTTATACAAGTAAATGCTTATACTTATGGATGCATATATATTTTTGTTGACCACAATACATAATACAAGTTGTTTGTGTTTAAATAAGCCTTGGAAAACCTTTTATGTTAAGCAGTGCTTCCTGATCCTCCAGCAATTCCAAAAATGTGACTTTGCCCTGAATTATTAAAAGTCTCAAGGCAAATCCAAAGTGCCTTTACTTTGCTGTCTAGCTTTTCTGCAATGTTACACTGTTGCTGACAAAGTTCCATTCTTAGAATATCATATTCTATTTAAGTTAAATTTTAAGCTATGTTTTTTCATGTTTTCATCTGCCTTATCTTAACTTTGATTCTTCAGTTTCTTAGGGAAAACCTGGTGCTTTTAAGAAATTTTCTTCACTATTACAGTGGAATCATTTAGTTATCACATGTTGACCTTGGAAATCAGGGATGAACTCACTGTTCACTCTTGTCCTTTCCTGATGCTTGCTTTCAGTGTAGTAGGAAGTGAGGTAGCAAATTGCCTCTTAAAATTCAGTGTTTTCATGTTTGGGATTGGCTTTCCTGGTAAAGAATCTGCCTGCAGTGTAGGAGACCTTGATTTGATTCCTGGGTGGGAAAGTTCCCCTGGAGAAAGGGATAGGCTCCCCACCTCCAGTTTTCCTGGACTTCCCTGGTGGCTCAGATGGTAAAGAATCTGCCTACAATGTGGGAGACTTGAGTTCTATCCCTAGTTTGGGAAGATCGCCTGGAGGAGGGCATGGCAACCCACTCCAGTATTCTTGCCTGAAGAATCCCTCTGGACAGAGAATCCTGACAGGCTATAGTCCATGGGGTTGCAAGGAATCGGACATGACAGAGCGACTAAGCACATTTGGAGTTAATTCAGTTCAATTCAGTCGCTCAGTCGTGTCCGACTCTTTGCGACCCCATGAATCGCAGCACACCAGGCCTCCCTGTCCATCACCAACTCTTGGAGTTCACTCAAACTCATGTCCATCGAGTTGGTGATGCCATCTAGCCATCTCATCTTCTGTCGTCCACTTCTCCTCCTGCCCCCAATCCCTCCCAGCATCAGAGTCTTTTCCAATGAGTTAACTCTTTGCATGAGGTGGCCAAAGTATTGGAGTTTCAGCTTCAGCATCAGTCCTTCCAGTGAACACCCAGGACTGATCTCCTTTAGAATAGACTGGTTGGATCTCCTTGCAGTCCAGAGGATTCTCAAGAGTCTTCTCCGACACCACAGTTCAAAAGCATCAATTCTTCGGCGCTCAGCTTTCTTCACAGTCCAACTCTCACATTCATACATGACCACTGGAAAAACCATAACCATGACTAGAAGGACCTTTGTTGGCAAAGTAATGTCTCTGGAATTAATTAGCAGGCATTAAAAACAGCATTTAAGTCTAATGAAGGAAAACGTATTAAAAATTGTTTAACACAGTGTCTATCTAGCATGATAGAGACTTCACAGTGATCATTCAGTTCCTCCTTTTCTCCTCCATGGAGATCAGGCAGAGTGTTAATGCATTTAGTTTATGATCTGTTTTCTTTCCTGGATTGCTCTTGAATTTTTGCTTTTGAGTGAGATTTATACAGTGGAGAAAGGTAGAGGTAGAAGATTCTCATGTCTTTAAGCAAAGAAATGCATAATCCAGCTAGCAAAAACAAAGCAAGATGCAGAATTGGAGAGATGAAGCCAATTGTTTCTCTCTGCACTGTAGGTGGCCACCTAAGTAGTTAGATTTCTGGATATCTGGATACTTTACATCTTAGATTGTTGGCCAGTACCCTTTTTCAGTATTTGAAAAGAATTTTTTATCTATTTGTAGATTTGTTATTTTTAATATCTCAGGGCTTCAGTTTGCCATGCTTTTATCTTTAAATTTGAGGCTTCCATTCTTAAATATACCACCAAATAGGACTAGAAAATGAAGACTTCATCTTGCCTAAATAAGAACAGTACTTAGATCCGTGGTAGTGGACTGACTGGTGCTTGCTTTTGTGTACTACACAGCTGGTAGATTGGTGGTTGATATTTTTTGTTTTTATATTTTCCTGTATTTCAATGTAAAACTGCCTACTGAATAAGAATGACAGCCAGCCATATCTCTTTGTTTGCTAATTGAGCTAGGCAGTCTTCCTTCTTAAGCTTCATANTAAATGTTTTATAATAGTATTATAGTAACAGTTTATAAATCTAAGCATGTATTAAATATAATATGTGATATATATATTTCATTTTCAAACCTGCTTCTTTTAATCAATTAAATTTACGTAAGCAGTATAGTAAAAGAAGGTTTACAAACTAAGACTAGAAAATGTTCTTAAAAATTTAAAAATTGTAAGTTTATAAAATCTCAATTTTTTCTGTGTAGGATAGCATGGAATTGGTTCATAAACAGTCAAAGGCAGTTGCTGTGACATCTATGTCCTTCCCTGTTGGAGATGTCAACAACTTTGTTGTTGGAAGTGAGGAAGGTTCTGTGTACACAGCATGTCGCCATGGCAGGTAAATCTAAACTGGAATTTGCAATTATTTAAAATTCTCCCTTGAATAATCTCATTAAAACAATTTGCCTCTTAATTCAGTTAGGAATCTCTGCTAGAGCTACTTATTTGTGACAAGTTATTTAAGTTCAGGTATGTAAAATTAAATACTTTTAAAAAATAAAAGGTCATTTTAGATCATAATGTGTTCTAGCAATAGATTTTGAGGGGTGTGGTATGTTGTGATTTTCGTATATGTGGACGTGCTCACAAAAGTTAGTGGTAGGAAGTAACATTCCAGTTAGAAATACAAAAACTCATATACCACATACTGGCCTTTAAAGTTGTAAATAAGATTTTCAACTGTTTTTCTGTTTCGATTTATTTGGACATTGAGCCTTCTTGGCTCAAAGTTCACTTCTCCTAATAATTGTACAGTAATGTCACGTACACATTTTAAATTGACTAGTATTTCTCCTGCTGTTCAATCTGTTTTGAAATTGTCTAGCTGTACCTTATCAGTTGCTTCCTGTAAAAAAAAAAAATTGAGTGTTCAGATTTCATCACAAATACAGATCACCTTCACTTGAAAGCTTTTGTTTTAAAAGTAACCTAGGTTCTCTCTCTTACATGTAGCATCTCTTTGTCTCTGTTCCACCACCTCAGAACTTTGGACATTGGACTTTTGAGTTCTGTCATCAATAGCATCATGATTATGGTTCCAAAATGTACTTACTACTGCTTTAGTGGTGTTATCAAATACAGATAGAGTAACACTCAAACGTAATTATTTTGATGTGTTATGAGCACAGAGTTAAGTTTGTTGAAATTGTGTCAAAGTATAATAATAGATAAACCTATGATAACATATATTTGTAAGTGGTCTACTTAGAAGACATTTCCCTGTTTTCACTCTTACGAAATAGCAAAGCTGGAATCAGTGAGATGTTCGAGGGACATCAAGGACCAATTACTGGCATTCATTGTCATTCAGCTGTTGGAGCAGTGGACTTCTCACATCTTTTTGTCACTTCATCATTTGACTGGACAGTAAAACTTTGGACAACGAAGGTATCTAAAAAGAGATGTCTGGTCAGGTGCTCAGGTTTCTGACACAAGGTGGTGCTCTAATACTACATGGAAAAGATGAAAAGCTTCCTAATAGCTTGGAATGATTTACTGATAAACCTAGAAAGTTACACAGAACATGAGTGAAAACTAGATGTTGAAGTTTTTAAAAAATATGTTCACAGGTATGATAACTCCACTCATAACCAAGACCAGTTGTCCCACCACTTCTGGCATTTCAAGCATAGAAATTGTTATTCTGAACTGAGCTGGGGGAAAAGCCTCTGAAGATCTCACATGACTCTCATATAGCTCCTCCTATAGCCTGGCACAAAAGCTGTGCATTTGCTCTTTGAGGAGCTTTTAGAGATGTTCAGAACTGCAGTGACTCACAGAGCTGATGGAAACTGGAGAAAAGATAGATTAAAAACTGTTGTACAATAAGACTGTGTCATAAACTTGAGTCATTAGGAAAGTATTGTGTAAATACTTATAAATTATTATAGTACAAGTAGATTTATATTATTTCATATTAAAATTATTTTATATTAAATAAGTAAATTTATTATAAATACTTATACAAGTAAATGCTTATACTTATGGATGCATATATATTTTTGTTGACCACAATACATAATACAAGTTGTTTGTGTTTAAATAAGCCTTGGAAAACCTTTTATGTTAAGCAGTGCTTCCTGATCCTCCAGCAATTCCAAAAATGTGACTTTGCCCTGAATTATTAAAAGTCTCAAGGCAAATCCAAAGTGCCTTTACTTTGCTGTCTAGCTTTTCTGCAATGTTACACTGTTGCTGACAAAGTTCCATTCTTAGAATATCATATTCTATTTAAGTTAAATTTTAAGCTATGTTTTTTCATGTTTTCATCTGCCTTATCTTAACTTTGATTCTTCAGTTTCTTAGGGAAAACCTGGTGCTTTTAAGAAATTTTCTTCACTGTTACAGTGGAATCATTTAGTTATCAAATGTTGACCTTGGAAATCAGGGATGAACTCACTGTTCACTCTTGTCCTTTCCTGATGCTTGCTTTCAGTGTAGTAGGAAGTGAGGTAGCAAATTGCCTCTTAAAATTCAGTGTTTTCATGTTTGGGATTGGCTTTCCTGGTAAAGAATCTGCCTGCAGTGTAGGAGACCTTGATTTGATTCCTGGGTGGGAAAGTTCCCCTGGAGAAAGGGATAGGCTCCCCACCTCCAGTTTTCCTGGACTTCCCTGGTGGCTCAGATGGTAAAGAATCTGCCTACAATGTGGGAGACTTGAGTTCTATCCCTAGTTTGGGAAGATCGCCTGGAGGAGGGCATGGCAACCCACTCCAGTATTCTTGCCTGAAGAATCCCTCTGGACAGAGAATCCTGACAGGCTATAGTCCATGGGGTTGCAAGGAATCGGACATGACAGAGCGACTAAGCACATTTGGAGTTAATTCAGTTCAATTCAGTCGCTCAGTCGTGTCCGACTCTTTGCGACCCCATGAATCGCAGCACACCAGGCCTCCCTGTCCATCACCAACTCTTGGAGTTCACTCAAACTCATGTCCATCGAGTTGGTGATGCCATCTAGCCATCTCATCTTCTGTCGTCCACTTCTCCTCCTGCCCCCAATCCCTCCCAGCATCAGAGTCTTTTCCAATGAGTTAACTCTTTGCATGAGGTGGCCAAAGTATTGGAGTTTCAGCTTCAGCATCAGTCCTTCCAGTGAACACCCAGGACTGATCTCCTTTAGAATAGACTGGTTGGATCTCCTTGCAGTCCAGAGGATTCTCAAGAGTCTTCTCCGACACCACAGTTCAAAAGCATCAATTCTTCGGCGCTCAGCTTTCTTCACAGTCCAACTCTCACATTCATACATGACCACTGGAAAAACCATAACCATGACTAGAAGGACCTTTGTTGGCAAAGTAATGTCTCTGGAATTAATTAGCAGGCATTAAAAACAGCATTTAAGTCTAATGAAGGAAAACGTATTAAAAATTGTTTAACACAGTGTCTATCTAGCATGATAGAGACTTCACAGTGATCATTCAGTTCCTCCTTTTCTCCTCCATGGAGATCAGGCAGAGTGTTAATGCATTTAGTTTATGATCTGTTTTCTTTCCTGGATTGCTCTTGAATTTTTGCTTTTGAGTGAGATTTATACAGTGGAGAAAGGTAGAGGTAGAAGATTCTCATGTCTTTAAGCAAAGAAATGCATAATCCAGCTAGCAAAAACAAAGCAAGATGCAGAATTGGAGAGATGAAGCCAATTGTTTCTCTCTGCACTGTAGGTGGCCACCTAAGTAGTTAGATTTCTGGATATCTGGATACTTTACATCTTAGATTGTTGGCCAGTACCCTTTTTCAGTATTTGAAAAGAATTTTTTATCTATTTGTAGATTTGTTATTTTTAATATCTCAGGGCTTCAGTTTGCCATGCTTTTATCTTTAAATTTGAGGCTTCCATTCTTAAATATACCACCAAATAGGACTAGAAAATGAAGACTTCATCTTGCCTAAATAAGAACAGTACTTAGATCCGTGGTAGTGGACTGACTGGTGCTTGCTTTTGTGTACTACACAGCTGGTAGATTGGTGGTTGATATTTTTTGTTTTTATATTTTCCTGTATTTCAATGTAAAACTGCCTACTGAATAAGAATGACAGCCAGCCATATCTCTTTGTTTGCTAATTGAGCTAGGCAGTCTTCCTTCTTAAGCTTCATATAGAAGACTCATTTATTCATTCACCTGTAAAAATGGCTCTCCCTGCCCCCCACCACCCTGTTCTTTGGTCACGCTAATGTTAGTGACCAAAGAATAGGACAACACAGAACAAGGTGATTTTATAGAAGATAAATCACGTACCCTCAAAACTATATCAGAAGAATTACCTTTTTATTCTGACTTTTCATCACACAAATAGTTTTAGTCTGTGAAGGAAGAAAGAGCAACAGTCTGCTAAGTATTTTTTTTATTTGGCCATACTATGACTCCCAAAGTCATTATTGCTTTGATCTTGGATTTATACTTCCTGGTTAATTATGTTACTGGTCTTCATTTCTTCTCTAAAAACTTGGTAAGAGCCTCTCTGCTCTCCAATACAATGATAATGAATAATCGGCAAAATTTTAAGATAATCTCTTCTTAAAAACATTGTTCCAGCTTAAAAAGCTTTAAGTTTTTTTAAACCAGTATCTTCAAATTCATAAATTTAACAGACTTTAAATGTTTTTCTCTTTGCCTCTACTTTTTAAGTGTTTTCTGACTCTAGGAATTGGGTCCCCATAAACTGGAAGAATAAATCATTAGATACTGCTGTATCTTTGTATCCTTTAAGATCTGACTCTGCCCCAGTAGCGAAGCAAGATTCTTTTTCTCCCTTTCTGTAAATCCTCTGTCTATCACTTGAAATCTCAATTTGGTACTGCCTCAGATTTAGTTTCAAGTAATCGATCTTCTGTCATCTTCTAGTTTTTGCAGAGTCAGCGATTTTAATGCAGTGACAGGGTTCTGGATCATCAAATTGTTTTCTTTACTTTTTTGAACTCAGTTATTTTTAATAAAGAAGATATAGATAGTTTTCCACATTTTGGTGAAGTTTAAACCAACCAAGATATTGCTTCTAAGATACTTAAAGGACACTGTTTACTTTTTAAAATACCAAATTTGAAAATTCACAACAGAAGTACTTTGGCAGTCCTGAAAAATGGTAAGAGGAATAGAATAGTTGTCTTGAAGATAACTTGAGGATTCCGTGAGCACTTGATTAGGGGTAGACCTGATAAATGAGCTTAATATTCCAACCACATTTAACTGTACTTACTATAGATTACTCTTAAAATATAAGAATTATTTATTTGGAGGACAAAATGTATTAATATATGCACAATATATTCTAATCTCAGAACTGATGCCTTTCAGGAGCATATTTACCATAAAGTGACAAAGTTAAAATCATTAATGTATTTCTCAGAATAGGTAGTTCTTGAACTTTTATAGTCCATATACACCTTAAAATTGTTTCACAGTTTCTGATGTCTTAAATTCCCTCCTTATTTGAAAAGCTTTAACCTATTTTACTCTTGGAAAATATCTGCGTTAAAACAGGGTTAAAGAGATTTTACTAATGCTTCTAATAGCCACTATGCACCTATTAGACAAATTAAAATGAAGAAATGGTCCGAAGTTGGGATGTTTCTTAGAAAATGCTGACTGACCATCAGGACCCAATCCTCCAGGGCAACATTTACTGTAATAACTTGCCGTTGGCCATTGTCCAGCCTGACCTTTGCATATTCAGAAACTCAGTTTTATCAGTCTACTAGAGTTGATTAGCTAGGGAGTGCTAATTAGAACTCACAGGTGTCTAAGACACTGAACGTGGGAGAAGGTCAATTTATTAATTTACAATGAGAAACAACTGCCAGAAGGCCCCCAATACTCATACTTGCCTGACCAGTTCATTGTTTCCCTGTATTGGGCAACCCACATGGGAAGCCAAATTATAATCAGAAGGTTGCTTGGTGAACAAGGAATTGGAGCAAAAGACGTTTTCTAATTTGAATGCTTAATGGCATCAAGCAAAGATAGCCTGATTCATTCATCTTCACATAGAGATAACCCTGCCATAGGTGGTAATCCTCAGAATCCGTTGACAGAGATACTGTCTCCAGGACAGTGCTTGAATTAGGCGTTTTTTCAGTTTTCTTATAAGATTGTTTCTTTATATTTCCATTTCTTTTAATGAATACATACATTCCTTCTCAAAAAGTTTCTTCTTTCAGGTTATATAGAAAGGTATTTGTGCCCTTGGAGTTGTTTCTTTTTCATGAGAATCTGTTTATTTCTAATTTGATTCAAGTGAGGACATACTTATTTCCCACTTCTCTGGAGAGTACCTCACTGTTATGTTCATGGATTTACTATAGGGACTCTTTGGTTATTAATCTAGAACTCCACAAATGCCCCCAGAAAAATATAGAATTACTGTATTCATTTCCTGGGGCTGCCATATCAGATGGTCACAAACTGGGCAACTTAAAACAATAGAAGTTTTATTCTCTCACAGGAGGCTAGAAGTCTGAAATCAAGATGTTGGCAAGGTTGGTTACTTTTGGAGGCTCTGAGGAAGAATCTATCCCTCTTTCCCTGTCTCTTTTCTAATTTTCAGGGTTGCTAACAATCTTGTGCTTTTTGGCTTCCAGGTGCATCACTCCAGTTTTTGCCCCTGTCGTCACAGGGCACTCTCCCTATATGTCTGTCCAGTTTTTTCTCTTCTTTTAAGACAACAGTCATGCCAGGTTCAGGGCCTACTCTAAGCAGTATAACCCCAGTTTGATTAAGTCTGCAAAAGACCCTTTTTCCAATAATGTCACATTTACAAGTTCCAAATAGACTTGAATTTGGCAGAGAGTTGGGGGGCTGGGGTGGTCAGGACACTATTTAACCCAGTGCTGCTGCTGCTAAGTCACTTCAGTCGTGTCCGACTCTGTGTGACCCCATAGACGGCAGCCCACCAGGCTCCCCCGTCCCTGGGATTCTCCAGGCAAGAATACTGGAGTGGGTTGCCATTTCCTTCTCCAATGCATGAAAGAGAAAAGTGAAAGTGAAGTCGCTCAGTCTGTCCGACTGTTAGCGACCCCATGGACTGCAGCCCACCAGGCTACTCTGTCCATTGGATTTTCCAGGCAAGAGTACTGGGGTGAGGTGCCATTGCCTTCCCCGATTTAACCCAATACATAACTGTAAAGAACTAAAAAATATATATATATGGTTTGTCTCTTGACCATTCAGTGTTTATTTTCACTATGTACTACAATGAGCTGCCTTTGGTTATTCAAATACTATCTGTTGTCCAAGAAACGATACATTCTTTTGATTCATTCTTTTTGGCAAATGTGTTTGCAAACCTTTTGTTTGTAAGAATTTTAGAGCGACAGTGACCTTAAGACATCATCCAGCTCAGTAACTCTCAGTTTTGGTCATGTTAGAATCACCTGGGCGATTTTTAAACCTTTTAGTGCTCACCTGGCACCTGAGACTGATTGAATCATAATATCTAAGGAGACTTGGCAACAGCATAATTTTGAAAATCCCTCCAGGATTAGGGGGATTACAATGTATAGTCAAAGTTCAGAACCAGTGATACAGAACTTTTGTTCTGCAAATAAGGAAGAAGGGGCCTGCAATGATGAGGTGACTTCTCCAAAGCCTTAAAGCCCTGAAATAAGAGTCTAGGCCCTGTGTCCCTCTGCAGCTCTTTCCTGCTGCCTCTCTTCCATTTAGGCAGAAGTTCTTATCAAATTAAGAAAAGATGTTACTATTAAAAAGTATTTCAAATGATCCATTTGAGATTTTAATTTGAAGTGTCATATATAAGATTAATATATTAATGAACAATTTTGGTATAGTGTGTATTCTTTCTTTGTGGGGAAAAATTGTTAATCCTTGGATGACTGTGTTTTCTAAATTAAACTTGAAAAAATTACCAGAGGTTTCTAATTACATTTTATAAATTTGGAAATGTTGCCATTTATTGTATTTTTATTTTTAATATCATCTTTTACCCAGTTTTAATGCATCCTGCTCTTTTCCTCTGGCTGCATCATAGTCCACTGAATTGGATGAAGAATTTTATTAATAACTTCCTGAGACATTCCACAATCTTCTTTTTCACTTTATATATAATTTTTATGTGTTTTAATCAAATTAGTATATTAAAATTTTCATATTTTATAAAAAATGGAATTATGATATGTACTTATTTGTGTTTGGCTTTTTTGTTCATTATGTTTGTGAGAGTCATTCCATTTTATTGAATGTAGTTGTGGATTGTTAGATGTTCATTGTTTCAGATATATAGTATTCCCTTATGTAAATATACTAATTTATCCATTCTGCTGCTGCTGGTATGTGGGTTAATTGTAGTTTGGGGTTGGGTTATGATAATGTTGGTATGAGCATAGTTGTAGGTGTCTTGTGGTGAACATAAGCACTTGCTTCTGTTGCGCATATACTTAGGAGGGAGATACTTGGCCACAGCGTTGAACATGTATTTGCACATGACTGTGAACAGCTGTTTTAAGTCTTTGATGAGAGACCATAAAATTGCCTAAAAACAGGATTTTCTTGAAGTATACAATCACCTCAGGATTTATAGACCTTGTTCAGTCGCTAAGTCGTGTCCAGCTCTTTACAACCCCATGGACTGCAGCATGCCAGGCTTCCCTGTGTTTTACTGTCTCCCAGAGTTTGCGCAAACTCATGTCCATTAAGTTGGTGATGCCATCCAATCTTCTCATCTTCTGTTGCCCCCTTCTCCTGCCTTCAACCTTTCCCAGCATCAGGGTCTTTTCCAATGAGTTCACATCAGGTGGTCCAAGTATTGGAACTTCAGCTTCATCAGTCTTTCCAGTGAATATTCAGGGTTGCTATCCTTTAGGGTGGACTGGTTTGATCTCCTTGCTGTCCAAGGGACTCTCAAGAGTCTTCTCCAGCATCACAATTCAAAAGCATCCAATTGTTTGGTACTCAGCCTTCTGTATGTTCCAACTCTCACATCCGTACATGACTGTTGGAAAAACCATAGCTTTGAGTATATATGGACCTTTGTCGGCAAAGTGATGTCTCTGCTTTGCAAAACACTGTCTAGGTTTGTCATAGCTTTTCTTCTGAGGAGCAAGCGTCTTTTAATTTCGTTGCTGCAGTCACTGCAGTGATTTTGGAGCCCAGGAAAATCATGCACCGTTTTCCACGTTTTCACCACTCTTAGTTTTTGAATGTTGAGTTTTAAGTCAGCTTTTTCACTCCTTTTTCACCCTCATTAAGAGGCTCTTTAATTCCTCTTCACTTTCTGCCATCATCTGCATGTCTGATTCCAGCTTGTGATTCATCCAGCCCAGCATTTCACATGATGTATTCTGCATATAAGTTAAATAAGCCTTGACATACTCCTTTCCCAATTTTGAACCAGTCCATTGTTCCATGTCCAGTTCTAACTGGTGCTTGACCTGCATACAGGTTTCTCAGGAGGCGGTAAGGTGGTCTGGTATTTCCATCTCTTAAGAATTTTCACAGTTTGTTGTCATCCACATAGTCAACAGCTTTAGTGTAGAAAATGAAGCAAAAGTAGATGCGTTTTCTAGAATTCCCTTGCTTTTTCTATGATCCATCGGATGTTGGCAGTTTGATCTCTGGTTCTTCTGCCTTTCCTACATCCAGCTTATACATCTGGAAGTTCTCAGTGCAAGTACAATTGAAGCCTAGTTTGAAAGATTTTGAGCATTACCTTGCTAGCATGTGAAATGAGCACAATTGTATGGTAGTTTGAGCATTATTTGGCATTGCCTTGCTTTGGGATTGGAATGAAAACTGACTTTTTCCAGTCCTGTGGCCACTGCTGAGTTTGCCAAATCTGTTGGCATATTGAGTCCTGCATTTTAACAGCATCATCTTTTAGGATTTTAAATAGCTCAGCTGGAATTCCATCCATCACCTCCACTAACTTTGTTCATAGTAATGCTTCTTAAGACCCACTTGATTTCACACTCCAGGATGTCTGGCTCCAGCTGAATGAACACACCATTGTGGTTATCCGGGTCATTAAGACATTATTGTGTAGTTCTTCTGTGTATTCTTGCCACTCTTCTTAATCTCTTCTGCTTCTGTTAGGTCCTTGCCACTTCTCTCCTTTATTGTGCCCATCTTTTCTTGTAATGTTCCCTTGGTATCTCCAGTTTTGCTGAAGAGATCTCTAGTCTTTGCCATTCTATTGTTCTGCTCTATTTCCTTGCGTTGTTCACTTAAGAAAGCTTTTTTATCTTTCCTTGCTATTTCTAAGCAGGGTGTTTGTTAATCATTGATGTGCATCAGAACCTTTAGTGGAGCAACACCAGAGACTCATGATGCACATTGAAGGTGGGACCCTGCATCTGGATTTCTTAAAAGCTCTGCAAATGATTGTTATACTCATTGTTGCCTTGGCATTGTTGCCAAGGGGAGTTATAGGAAAATAATGATCTTAAGAAGGAAAAAAACTCTTACTTTCTGTTTTTAGCTTACTTTTAAGTTTGGTTAAAATTTTTATTTTCTTAATTACAAACAGATTTTTTTTGGCTTTTAAGATAATCATGCAGTTGACATTTACTTTGATACCTGGAAAATTTTAGATTTATAATTTTAAGCTTTTTGTTACAAAAAATTAACAAATAGATACAAAATAGATAACAAATAGATCCAAATAGATAACAAATAGATCCAAATATATACAAAAGCAGAAAGAGGAGTATAATTAAATTGTTGTGCTCATTACCTAGTTCCTAAAATTATCAACACATGACCAACCTTGTTTGATCTATTCCTATATACATTCCCTCCCTACCACTGGATTATTTTAAACAATGACTTATAGAATGCAGTATTATATCTACAAAACAAAAAAACCCTGTAATACTACCATATCATTGTTGCACCCTCCCCCCAAATGAATAGTGATTCCTTAATTTCATCAAATAGGCAATCGGTGCTCAATTAAAACAATTTTTTTTTCTTTTTACCTTTTATTTGCTTGAAGCCAAATCCAGATGAGGTTCATTTGTTTGTGATTGACCCATCCTTTGAGCCCTTCTCTTAAACATAGGGTTTCCTTCTCTGTCTTGTTGTCTTGCTGCTACTGCTGTTGAAGAAACCAGTTTGGTTGTCCTGTTAGTTTCTCACAGTCTGGATTTTGCATTCTGTGGTACCGTTCGTACTGTTGTGTATAGTTGCAGATTGTTTATAATTCTGTAAAGAAAAGCTTGGTGTCCTCCAGTCCTTAGGTTGACGTCTCTTCATTCTTTTTGGTCATCTGGAGCTTCTTCTGCAATAGATTCCTCAGGAGGTGCTCATGGGTGCATTATTCCTGTATTCACAAGAGTCTGTTTATGAAGGTCACTTTGTGCTGTCTGCTAAGTCACTTCTGTCATGTCCATCTCTTGTGACCCCAGGCACTGTCGCCCGCCGGGCTCCTCTGTCCATGGGATTCTTTAGGCGAAAATACTGTACTGGGTTGCCATGGCCTCCTCCAGGGGATCTTCCTGACCCAGGGATCAAACCCATGTCTCCTGTTTGTCCTGCATTGCAGGTGATTCTTTACCACTGAGCCACTGGGGAAACCAGTCTGGCTGTATATAAAATCTACAGTTTACATTTTTTGATCACCTTAAATATGTTACTCTTGTTTTCTGGCAAAAGCATTGTCAAAAAGTCTGATGACAATCCTATTTTTTATCGTTACCTCATAACTTGGTCTTTAAAAATCTGAATGATCAATTTTTTTTTCTTTTTTTTTAAGGGTTGATTTTGTAGATACACAAGATACTCTAATATGAATTTCAGGCTGTCTTTTATTTTAGGAGAGTTCTGTAAAATTATTATTTTTGTATTCTATAGTATCGCTTTGGTTTTCCTTTTTAGGGCCTGCCTTTACAGGTATATCTTTGTTAATCTCATTTGTCTATCACTTTCAAAAAAATTCAATTTATCTCTCCTTTTTTTTTTTAAATAATGGTATTATTGAGATATAATTCAGATACCATAACATTCATCACTTTACAGTGTACTTCAGTGGTTTGGGGATTTTATTGAAGCCATCCTGGTGGTATGAAATGATATTCCATTGTGGTTTTGATTTGCATTCCCATAATGGATAATGATATTGAACATGTTTTCAAGTGCTTATTTGTATTTGTAGATCTTCTCTGGAGAAATGCCTGTTAAAACTTTGCCCAAGTTTTAATTGGGTTGTTTGCCTTTATATTAAAGTTTTGTTAAGAGTTGTAGGTACAAGTTACTTATAGATATATTATTTGCAAATATTTTTGCCCATTGTGTAGGCTCTCTTTTCACTTTCTTGAGGGCATTATTTGAAGCACAAGGGTTTTAAATTTTGATTTACCCCAATATATATACTTTTTTGGTGTCATTTGTGCTTTCATCTCATCTAAGAAATCATTAAGTCCAACGTCACAATGACTTACCCCTGTGCTTTCTGCTAAGTTTTACTGTTTTTGCCTCTTGTATTTAGAAGTTGTATTATTCTGCCTCTTATATTTCAGGTCTAAGATATTTCTGAGTTAATTTCTGGGTTTGATGGGGGAAGGATGGGTCCAGCTTCATTCTTCTACATGTGCATATACAGTTGTCCCAGCATCACTTGTTGAAAGGACTGTTCTTTCACATTTAATTGTCGTGACATCCTTACACTCGTTAAAGATCTGTCACAGTAACTTTGTGTGAGGTTTGACCGAGATCCCTTTTTTTGTTCTGTATTATCTAGTAGTGAAGTGAGTTTTTCTCTATGTTTAAGGAGGAGGGGATGGACATAGATAATTTTCCTAGTTTCATGTTGTTGTTTAGTCGCTCACTTGTGTTCTACTCTTTGCGATCCCATGGACTATAACCTGCCAGACTCTTCTGTCCGTGGGATTTTCCAGGCAAGAATACTGGAGTGGGTTGCCATTTCCTTCTCCAGGGGATCTTCCTGAATCAGGGATAGAACCTGTGTCTCCTGCTTTGGCAGGTGGATTCTTTACCACTGAGCTACCTGGGAAGTCCTTTCTAGTTTTGTAGTCTAGGTTAAAGCTCTCCTGGGTTTTTTGCAAAGTGGATATATATCTCTCTGTGTCTTGTACTTTCTGAAATGTATCTTTTCCATTCCTCTCCACCACCTTTATCTGAACTTTCTCTTTCCCTTGTCCCTATTGTTCTATATTCTACAACTTGGATTCCATTCCCTTCAGTTTCTTTTTGGTGAGACTTGGTCTTCGAAAGGGAGCTTTGATTTGTTAATTTTGCGAGTTTTTCGGGGCTCAGACTGCATCATTGGACCTTACTTCTATCACAGTGGAGTCTGCCTTGGTGTGTAAATGGAATTGTGTTGACTCCCTCCCAGTCTCTACTGCTGTTCTCAGACTGACCCCCATGCTGTCCAGTGATCACCTGCTGTGTACTGTGAGGCTTTTCTGTTCTCTTCTCCAGCTGTGAGAGGCCCTCCTGCCTTCCGGTACTTCTCACACAGATGTGCCATGCAGATCTCATAGTTGGCCAAGATTTCCACCTGTAAACATTTGAAGTTTTGTCTCCTGATTTTGTTGTAGATGTTGTTTATGAATCTTTGGTTTTTGCTATCCTCAGTGCTTTGTCTGGGTTTATGGGGAGATTTAGAGGAGATTCAAAAAGTATACTGCCATTGCTCTCATCTTTCCAGAATCTTCTCATTGAAATGTTTTTAAAGCACATCCTATTCCTTTTTAAAAACAGTATGTACACCCATGGCGGATTCATGTCAATGTATGCCAAAACCAATACAGTACTGTAAAGTAAAATAAAGTAAAAATTAAAATAAAAAAAAACAAAACAAAACAGTATGGTGTCTACAAGTTAAATAGAAAATGCAATCCAGTTGTTGATTTGTACTTCATAACTCCGGGTAATTCTATAGTGAAACAGATTATAGGAACTTTTTCTAGGCTGAGTTAAGTATCATAAAATGTTATCATATTTATTGAATGTATGTCATATTTTGACTGTGCTAAAAATCAGCTTTTCCCTTTCAGAATAACAAGCCTTTGTACTCATTTGAAGATAATTCAGACTATGTTTATGATGTTATGTGGTCACCCAGTCACCCAGCCCTGTTTGCCTGTGTGGATGGCATGGGTAGGCTGGATTTGTGGAATCTCAATAATGACACAGAGGTGAGCAGGAAAATAACAAAAATTGCACTGAAAAATAGAAAATTGGAGATTTATTGAATAATTTGTGAAATTCCTTTTATCCCAAGGAATGTGAAAGGACTCTGTGATTTTAGCTTCATCACAAAGAAAGCAAATAAGCTTTGTACCCTAAATAATAAACAGCCTGCTGTGCAGAACTGAAGGGAGAAATATTGTTGCCAGGAGCACTGGGGCATTCCTTTTACTTCTGAAAGGCATTGTCACGTCTCTTCATGTCCTGGCAAAGTCTCATTCATAAGGCAACTGGGATATTTTTCATTCATAGGCTAGAAAGCAGATAGTTTCAGGCTGTTGACATACGTTAACCTTAATTCTGAATTTCTGAATCATCTCTTAGCCTTGGTAGAATTGTATATTATCCATAAATACTAGTCTTAGGCTGACTTGAGTGACACAAAATGTATTTTCACGACTTGCTCTGTGAAAGATTAAAAACAGTGTTACTCTTACTATAAAATTAATATAGAAATAATAAAGTTTCCTAATTATTATACTAAAATGACTTATTTGGAATGAAATTTAACTGCAGCTATTATTTATTTTTAACTATGTTTGTTTTTACTAATGTAGGCAGAGGCTTAGAGTGTTCTTAGAGTTCTGTATTGCAGTGTGGTGGTTAAGAAGTAACATTAGCAGTTCTATCAATAAAAGTAGTTGAGGAGAAAGTCTCTTGGTACCTTCTCCCACAGCCACTGTTTCTCACATCTCTTATTTCTAGTGGCTAAATATATGTTATCATAATCCTTTAAGTAAATTAGTTGATTATACAGGACAAGGAATTTATATATTAGAAATACAAGTATTTTAACATCATGCTAACTTCTGCTCTAGTAGTTTGAAGAGCAACATTCAGATACTGCTAGGGAAAGATACTGAGTCCTGGATACATGACTGGACTTAATTATACATTTCTAGTTACCTAGAGTGGTACCAATTTTCTTAATTTGGATTTTCATGTTAGGCATTTGTGGTTACAATTAAATTTAGATCTGTTCTATAATTTAACTCACAATAAAGCTGAGTTATAATTTTTTTCTTACAACTATTTTGGCATTCTAGAAAGTTAAATTAGTCGTTTGGGGATGACTTGTGTCAAATAGAAGGATTATTTTTAATCAGGTTTCAAAAATTAAAAAATATTGTGATTCTGTTCTGAGTCAGACGTTGAAGGTTTGCTCTGTGAGTGGCAGATAGTTTCTTTCCCTCCGCATAGCAGAGGGCACAGCCATAATCCAAGGGTTGGTGCCACTGTGTTGGTGCTGTCCTCTTGCCTGGCTCCAAATGGTTCATGGGACAAGGGCTTTGGACTGACCCACACTGCATCTTTGGTATGAACTGTAGAATCTGTGGATCAAATCACAGGTTTTAGCTAACAGAGACACAAGCTCCAAAAGTAACTCCTGTCCTCTAAAACTGGACCATAATCTGTTTATATGGGCTTCTGAGATGTTTCTTTAAATGAGGTTTTGGCCATCTGTTTTCAAACGGCTTGACTTCTTAAAAAAGTCAAAACAACAAAGAATCCTTTATTAAAGAGAAGATTTCTCAAAATGATGTGTCCAGTCATGTGAAGCTTTCTTATGAAAGGACTTAAGTTATTTTCCCAAACCATTTTCAAGGACTGACTGTAATGTCATTCAGAATGTATCACTGAACAGGAAGAAAGTTGGGGAAATTCTTTATCTGTTTTCATCTTTGTTTTCAAAAACCTAGCCAGATTGGAAGAAAAAGGAATTACTATTTTACATGTTTATAGAAATCCTGATGAAACTTTTAACACTGAACTGTATTTTAAATGACTTTAGGTGCCAACTGCAAGCATTTCTGTGGAAGGTAATCCTGCTCTTAATCGTGTAAGATGGACCCATTCTGGAAGAGAGATTGCCGTGGGTGATTCTGAAGGACAGATTGTTATATATGATGTGGGAGAGGTATGGGGCTCACTGCCTATAATTTTGACACATCTATTTAGCTTTCATGGAACTATAGTGACAGTATCTTTGTGGTTAAATCTAGTCTTTGAGGTTCATGAATTGAATAACCCATGTGTTTGTAAAGATAAAACTTACTTTTCATTACAGAAGCAACTCTTGAGATTAGTTTCCTTTCTAAACTGAATGTCCTATGTCCCTATGCAACAAATTTTGAGGGTAGTATCATATGTCGAAAGTACTTTCCAGCATGCATTGCTGGAAATTAGAAATTCTTCGAGCACAAGAAGTTTATAGTTGGACTTGGGGTCTTTACAGAATTGACATCAAGATAAGATTTTATTTTCTGTATTCATAGATTTGTTTGGACCAGGTAGCTCAGATAAAAAGTAGTATCTTTTAAGAGCTATCTCATGACTACATGAAATGTTATTCTTGACTCCTTGAGCCTTGTTGCAAAGCCATTATGAGTGAACCCAACAGGATGAGTTGCAGCCCTCTCATCTTTACTGTTTGGGTTGACTGTGCACAATGCTCAGGAGTGGTTTCCTCATGTTTTAGCCCTGGCTAGTGCCTTAGTCACTCTTTTCTTTTGCTATGCCTTATGATTCTCCATCCTCTCTGGAAATCCCACAGCCTCTAGCAGCTGCACCTGGAGAGAGGTAAATTGGATCATTTAGAGCAGCCAGTTGAATTGTCTGCATAGATGGAATTGCTCTGTATCTGCACCATCCAACATGGTAGCCATTAGCCAGATTTGGCTACTGAACTCTTAAAATGTGGCTAGAACAATTGAATAACTGAATTTTCAATTTTATTTCATTTTAAGTAATTTAAATGTAAATAGTCACATTTGCCTGGGAGCTTCAATATTGGGTACCACTGTCCCATCTAGTCTAAATCCGTACAGTAGGTTTAGAAGCAGGCACATCCATTTGCCACACTGAATGCTCTGTGCCCTAATATGGCGTACTAAATTCCTCCACTATTATGACAGCTGTCAAAAATTTTTGGTTATTGAACTGCTTCAGTGAGGGAAATATATCACAAGCGTCCATTCCCCTTTTACTATTGGTGTGTCACTGAATTGGTAAGTAGCAGCATACCTTTTGACAAAAGGTTTAAGATACATCAAGAAAGATTATCTTATACTCCAAACAAAAATACTTAAACAAGAAACCAGCCTCTTAATGAACCATGTTTCAAAAGTTACTTCATACTCATGTGCAAGAAGTAAAAATTCTTCAGGAATTCCTGCTCACCAGAAAATCCATGAGATAGTGCAAAGGAGTTATATTTACAGAGCATCATTGTCATTCTCTCTTGCACAGATGCTGATAATAGCAAAATCATTTCTGAGGCTGTCACAACACACTTCTCAAACACTATCTTTTGTTTTGAAATGTTATAAATTATTGGTATAGTAGCTGTAATTATGGAAGGGACATTCAAGTCAATTATTACTTTTTAATGGAAAAATTATTTGAAAACACTGAAAAATAGTGGGTAAGATGATCTTTTATTTCAGTGTACATAAAGCATTGTATTTCTTTTAACAGCAGATTGCTGTCCCCCGAAATGATGAATGGGCACGGTTTGGCCGAACACTTGCAGAAATTAATGCAAACCGAGCGGATGCAGAGGAGGAAGCAGCTACCCGAATACCTGCTTAGCTCCTGAAGAGAGGATATGTAGCCTAGGTGGATTTGGGGAAGACTCGAAGTAGATCCTAGAACTATTTGCATGCTTCTGTCTAAATGATAATTAAAAGGAAATTTCGTGGATTAAACTATGGATTTAATGCAGCAAGCAAGTCTTACAAAATCCTTTTTTATATAACATGCATCTTGTTTTGAATTTGTGTCATTTTTAATACAGCTGATTGACTTTACAGAATGCAACCTTTTCTGAATTCTTATACACAGGTGTATATTTGGTATTCTTTTGACGTCTTTTCAGCTTATAACACTATATACAGTTATTTCTAAAGCACAGATTATGGTCTACATATTTTTAAATAACCACAATTCACTGTTATACTGATAATGTGCTCACTAACCATAATATGTAGGAACATTGTTTATTCTTAGCTATAGCATGAAAACTATCCAGTTCCATTCTGATATTCTCTTTTTCTTTACAATTCTTGTGATTAGTGTCTATAAATAAAAACAAATATGCTTTAACTTTTCAAATTTTCATTTTGATTTACTCCTTGCAATTAAAATTTTATTAAATTCTGTCTCTCTTATAAAGTTTCCTGTCTTCATCTTGCTTTAAGCTCCTGTTGTAAGCAGCTACCTCAAGTCCTGTAAAGCTTTGTGCCTTAAATTACCATACAGTATACTGTAGATCTCCCAGTTCATTATGAGCTGATGTCTAGGTAATCGAAGTGAAAAAATTTCTTCTAGGTTAATTTTTGTTTTACTCCCTTTTTCTTCCCATCTAAGATATACATGGTGTAAAGAATAAACAGAAAGCTGCCTATTGTTTTCGCTAATTGAGATTATATGTGAGCCCTCTGAGACTGAAACCTCCTTTGAGAGAAATTGATTTTGTGGTTGTAGTAGCCATGAAGCAAAGTGCTCAAATTAAGTTTTTGTCATTGAATCAACTCCACATCTTGAGATCTGTTACAACTTTGTCTATAAGCCTGAAAGTTAAGTGGCAAATATCTAAGAATTTGTGTTGAAATCAACCTGTTTCAGGACTAGAGAACAGGATTATGCTCAGATGTTGAATTTATTCACTTTAAGTTGTCTGGTCCCTTGCTCTAGTTCCTTGACCTTTTGTCCTTCTAAAGTTTACCTGTCATTTATTCAGCAACAGGAACTAAGAAGGAAGAACAGACAGCAGATTTTGAACATTTTTGTTTGGATTGATTTTCTTAATCTAACAAAGATCTGTTGGGAGGTAAATTTCCAAGTAATTTATTCTTAACCATGAGTATTGTATACTGTGAGGAATAATTGACCTAGAATATTAACCCCAAATTCTAGCTTTGGCACTCATGAGAAGTGTGGTTTTTGCCAACCAAGTTTTATATCTGACTTTTTATCTAGGAGTTAAGATTAGATGATTTCTAAATTTCCTTCCAGCTCTAAAATTATTGATTGTAATTACTTCAGGCAGCTCTCTATTTTTATATATTCAGTTTTGATAGGTTTATACCCCATAATTTCCTATTATATACCAGAGTATTTTTTATATCAGCAGCAAATAAGTTACCTCATGGTAGTAATGTCTGTGAGCCAAAAATTCAATCTTAGCAGGGTCACACTGTCTTAGTATAGAACTCACATAATCACTAAAATAGTTATCGTATTCTTGCCCTCCATTTGTATAAATGAGTACAAAAAGAGAAGACACAATTAAGCTTGGAAATCACGAGATGTGGTAAACCCAGATGCTCATTGGACTCAAGTTGATGCATCCAATTGTGAAAGAATAAAATTGGTAAGTGTTAGTAAAAAATACTTCTCACCAAAGAGTTCTTGCTTTTGGGAGATAACTTTTCCTCTCCCCCAAAATACAATGTAGGCCTTTATCTTTGCCCATTTAACTTTAGCCTACATTTTTAGTAACACATGAATTTAATGGAGATTTCTAAATTTCCTTCCAGCTCTAAAATTATTGATTGTAATTACTTCAGGCAGCTCTCTATTTTTATATATTCAGTTTTGATAGGTTTATACCCCATAATTTCCTATTATATACCAGAGTATTTTTTATATCAGCAGCAAATAAGTTACCTCATGGTAGTAATGTCTGTGAGCCAAAAATTCAATCTTAGCAGGGTCACACTGTCTTAGTATAGAACTCACATAATCACTAAAATAGTTATCGTATTCTTGCCCTCCATTTGTATAAATGAGTACAAAAAGAGAAGACACAATTAAGCTTGGAAATCACGAGATGTGGTAAACCCAGATGCTCATTGGACTCAAGTTGATGCATCCAATTGTGAAAGAATAAAATTGGTAAGTGTTAGTAAAAAATACTTCTCACCAAAGAGTTCTTGCTTTTGGGAGATAACTTTTCCTCTCCCCCAAAATACAATGTAGGCCTTTATCTTTGCCCATTTAACTTTAGCCTACATTTTTAGTAACACATGAATTTAATGGGAGGAATTGCCTTTTAAAGTTAACTGTGAAAAAAAAAGTTAACTGTGTAAAAGCGAAATACAAAGTACTGAGGGTGTAAATATTGATATGAAATCTGACAGATTAAGCTGCTTAGAAAAGTGTCTCACTCTTCTGTCTTAGAAATGGAAACCTTACACGTTTAAAAAAAATCCATTTATGGAAATTGTACCTTATTTTTTACCAGTTACACTTTTTTTCCTGAGTGGGAAACAAGCCGTAGCTTTCTGGCTAATTTCTTATTTTGTGTTTGTTGT
Organism: Oreotragus oreotragus; assembly: GCA_006410675.1. Lineage (NCBI taxonomy): Eukaryota > Metazoa > Chordata > Mammalia > Artiodactyla > Bovidae > Oreotragus > Oreotragus oreotragus. Next base: position 30,981 of record SJYX01001206.1, on the reverse strand, counting down.
TTGGTTATTTTCCTTTCTGGTTAGAAATTAAGTTGGTTACCTTTGAATAGAGGAAGAATACTCAGTTTTGCAGACGACAGTTAGCTTGTAAACCTCAGAAATAATCGTTTTTTTGTATTAATAACCAAAAAAAAATCAGTTTATAGATCTAGTTCCTTACAAAGTTTAGAAAGTCTCTAGATAGAAAACGTTTCAATAATGCTGAGATATTGCATATTGAAGGAGTGGATGACTTAAAATTTAAGAGTAAGAAGTAAAGCAGTTTTAGGAATGATCTTAGTCTTTCCATATTGTAAGAATGTTGATTCATTCTGTTTTGTACTAGTAGTAATAGATTGTAACCTCTACCACTTGAACCACATGGAAAAGGTGTTTGATTGAGTGAATAAAAACCTGGTGTGAAGAAGATAATTTTTCATCTTTCCATTCTGTCAGGCATTTGCTTTTATTTTTTTATACTTTTAAAACTATTTATTTGGGGCTGCACTAGGTCTTCATCACGAGCTTTCTCCAGTTGTGGTAAGCAGGGGCTCCTCTAGTTGCAGTGTATGGGCTTCTCGTTGCAGAGCGTGGGTCTAACACGTGTGGGCTTGGTAGTTGTGGTGCACAGGCTTAGCTGCCCCACAGCATGTGGAGTCTTCCCAGGGCAGGGATCAAACCTGTGTCCTCTGCATTGGCAGGCAGATTCTTAACCACAGACCCACCAGGGAAGTCCTCAGGCAATGCTTTTTAAATGTCTTTCCCACAGTCCTGGTATTTCAGCATTGGCATTGTGATATTTCATAATTAGAAAAAACTGTACAATTAAGTACATTGCAGAGAACAGAGCTTCAGTTACAACTCCAGCTGCTCAGTGGCTGTGAGAACCAAGTTATTTCAAACGTAACATAGTACCCAACGTGACAGTATTATGCCTGAATCTTGGGCTTATAGCTAAAAAGCTGTAGCTTTGCCTTGTTTGATGATTTAGTTATGGGATGGTGATTCCCATTGAGGTCCAGCCTCTCCGCCAAGCCAGAGGCAAGAAAGGAGTTCTTGCTTTCCTGCTATTATCTTGCTAATTGCTAGGCAACTAGGGACCTCACAGGTTTGGGAAAAATACCTGGGAATCTTTATTTTTTATTCATTTTAAAAACATGCTGAAGTAGTGCTTCCCAGGTGGCACCAGTGGTAAAGAAGCTGCCTACAAATGCAAGAGACATGAGAGAGGCAGGTTCGATCCCTGGGTCAGAAAGATCCCCTGGAGGAGGGCATGACAATCCACTCTGGTATTCTTGCCTGCAGAATCCGATGGACAGAGGAGCCTGGTGGGCTGCAGTCCATGGGGTTGCAAAGAGTTCAGACACGACTGAAGTAACTTTGGAGAAGCAGGAAATTATTTACTTAGAGATCTGGTTTACATACTGGGGGTCTCTAGTGCTACCAAGGAAGAGGAAATTTGCCCCAAAGGCAAGAAGGGAGCAGCATGTTTATGATTTCTTTCGAAGAAGAGGATTACTATTAACTAATCAATTTTAATGCCCTAAGAAGGTAATAATTTGCTTATACTTAATATATGGTATAATTTTTTAATCCTTTTCACATATAAGAAACACATTTTAGAAAAAGATCCTATATCCTAGCCAGAATGCCAACTGGAAGGCTTTGAATAGTCATCATATTGTAATCCTTTTTCAATAGGCCAGTGCTCTCAGACCTTTTGTTGGAATTTAGATGTACAGATTCTCTGCCTGCCATGTTCACAATCCCTGAACTTCTTAAAGTTAAAATGGATTTCTGGTATTAAAGTTTTCATAATGTAGCTTCCGGTCACTGAGAGTTTAAACATAGCCAATCAGCAATCTTTTACAAACTTTTCTAAAATTACAGTATTTTGTGTCGTTAGTTTCATAGCAGGAATCTCAGTTTCAGCTTCTTAATATTCCATTACCAGTTCCCAGTCAGAGGATGGAACAGCTTGCACTCAGGTAAGCTTTCAGAAAGGTCTGTTTCACTTTGTGAGGTCATTTATTCAGGTCCGTGGTAATGTATTATCGTGCCTCTCTTGTACTTGATTTGATCAGAAAGCTGTAGGGCAGTGATTGTGTAGGGTGTGGAACACACCTACGTGGTGCTGAACATGCTGAGACATGACTGTATGGCTCTGGAAATGAGTGTGCCACCAGTAAGGCTTTGATGGCAAGTCATTTTATCTTTGTGAATTTTTGTACTAGATTTTTAAAAAACTTTATGAACAAATAGAAATGCTTTGGAACAGAATCTTTTATACTTAAGGGTGGCTTGGTATAAGAAAAAAAGGAATACTGGTCTCAAAGTCCCAAGTTCTCTTCCTGATACTCCCCATTTCCAGTAATATCACCTGGGTAAAGTATCAGTATTCTCATCTGTGAAGTGATGAAAGTTTTTGCTTTGTGTGACGGTTACATGAGATATTATGTATGTGAAGACTTGTAAATTATGAAGTACTGTACAAATAATGGATTGTTTGTTAAAGAATATAAGAATGGAGAGAGATCTCTTTATGTAGCCATCTGGGTAATGTAACAAAGCTAAGGATTAGGTAGCTTGGTATCGAAGAAAAATTTTTTTAATTCTAAGAAATCACATCACAATTTAAATCCTCAGATGTTTAAGAGTGTCAGTGAACTGAGGGAGAAATATTGTCCTTAATGATACTTTTCCTAGGAGTACTTTCTCATTGCATTCTGTGGTACAAATTATGCCAGTAGGAAAAAAGACCCATTCAGTTTCTAGTCAATATGTAGCTCTTGCTCTTATGTTAGTTTCAGATGTGGATTGCAATATCTGGAGCCTTAGAAGAGGTGGAATGCTTTTTTCAAATCATTGAGAAAACAAAGGTGATCCAACTACCTCCTAGAGTCAGTCACGCCCACAAATATTGGAAACAGTAGTTACTCAACTGTTTCAACTTAGGAAGTACCCATCCCTCCCTAGGGTCAGTCACCTTGGAAATAACATGGGCTTACTGTAGGAAGATGGTCACTAGAAAGAGGAGCTTCAGTCTTAAAGAACCGGTGTGTAGCTGCCATGCTTAGAGGAAGCCCTAAAATTAGTCTTGCAGGAATAGCCTTTGTCTAATTCATTATAAGATCTGTGCTGTCGCAGTATACCCAAGTTATGATTTCCAGAAATAAGTCAAAACCTGACTTGATAACAAATACTTGGTAAAATAACTATGCCCTTCTTGATTGTCCCCACTTCCAATAATGTTTGATACAATTAATGAATTTGTCAGTACACTGAGGGTTATTAGATGGATTTGGAGGATGCTTCATCTTCTAAAGGCAGAAGAAATGGCCTTAGCCATTCTGAAACTCAGGAGTTTAAGTAGAATTTAAAAGGACTTGTATATTTTGTGCTGAAAAATCAGATAAAGGAGTACAGTGTGATTCTTCATGGAAGATTATCCCTGGGTTTTCCTGCTCCTTATTTTAGGCAAGTCTTTTCTCTAGACCATCAACCTCTGTTGCAAAATGGTTGCTGCTGTAATATCAATGTTATATGAGAATAACTACAATAATACATCCACATAGATCAGAAGCCCTAAAAGGCTAATTATGAAAGATACTGTGCTTTAGTTTGAATTATATCAACTGAGAGGAAACTAACTAAATCCTAATGTTCGGTTGGTAAGCCCTTTCAAAAATGAGGGTCCTGAGATTTGTATTTCTAGTTCAGTGTCTTAGTGTCAACTTGTGTTGAAACTCAGTTAACCATACATTCAAGCAAATGTCTTCATCTAAGTTTATTTCCTCATCGAAGCACTGTACAAATAAGAGGCATGTTATAATGGGAGGTGTTGATAACCTCCAACAGTTTTACTACCTGCTCTTCAGTAGCTCCCACAAGTTTGTAGGGAGCTATGAAATAAATTTCAAAGAAATAGAATTGGGAAGATCAGTAGTATAAAGATCTTGTACTAACACTTTAGTGGAAGTATATGTCTCTGTTTCCAAAGTTTGTTTCCTCTGCTTTGTAAACTCTGGCCTTAGTATATTCTGACCATGTATTAACTGGTGGCATTTATTGAGCGTTTGCTACATGATTCTGTCACACATACACACATTCTCATTTATCTAAGCTCCCCTATAATGTGGGAGCTACTGTTATTACTAAATTAAAAAATAGAATACTAATTTGAACAATTTGTGGAGTAAATACTTCCACCGTGGCCAATAGCAAACTACCAGTGATGTCACTGAACATGGAGCTGGGAAAATAAACATGTAATGGGCTCTTCCTGAGCTGGTGCAAGCCACGTCCAGCATGTTGTCACTGTGCTCCCTGGGGACATTAACTGACTCAATGTAGGAACTAAACCCAAGCATTCTTATTATAGAGTTGTGTACTTAACCACTATACCACACTGCCTTTATGATCTTAGTCTACCAACAAATCAGTTTTTTATTCAGATAAGCTTGCATACAGTGACACAGGCATAAAAGGACCATGAAATAAGTTTGTAATAGAGGAATTAGGATTAGTGTTCTGGCTTTGAGGAACCTATAAAGATATTTTATAACTTTTTATTGTCCTTGAACTTCAGGAAGAAACAGATTAGATATGGGAATATAAATGTTCACTGGGTGAAGATGGTGGTAGCTCTTAAGTGGTCGACTTACCTACAACTGATCAGGATTCCCTTGTGACATCTCTGGTAAGAAGGACTCTGCCTGAAATCTATTTAGCAATCACTGCCTTTCTCTTTCCTAAATTCTCCCCCTAATATCTGCAGGGCCTAAGGAAACAGGTCAGAATATTTTGATGTGATAAAATCAAGCTAACAAGCTATTACATTCACACAACATGCACACGTAGCTTTGATTTTAGAATTTTCTGATTTCTCAGAATTCCAGAGGTGGTAGCCAGGGGAGAGCCAGCGCACAGCCCATTCCTCTCCTCTTCCACCATTCAATCTCTTAATAGCCACTAAGGAACATCTGTGGGTTCTTCAGCCTACATGCCTAAGTTTTGTCCCCCTGCAAAGAGCCACCTTTTGACCACCCTTAAACATAAGGCTACATTTTTGGGAAAATGACCCTGGAAGCTGAGCTGTTTGGGCAGGAAATCTGAGTTCCAGGTACCTTAAACGTGACCTAGATTGAAATGAAATGGGCTGCAGGTGGTCATATCCTATTGGCCCTGCAGATGGGGATACAGTTACATAAGCGCCTAGGCATAGAATGAATAGGCCCTCTCAAATGAGGCAGCTAAGGGTAGTGCTAGGCTTTTTCCTAGTCTAATAGAGTACAATTAAAATTTTTTTTCAGTTCAGTCGCTCAGTCGTGTCTGACTCTTCGACCCCATGAATCGCAGCATGCCAGGCCTCCCTGTTCATCACCATCTCCCGGAGTTCACTCAGACTCATCAATCGAGTCCATGATGCCATCCAGCCATCTCATCCTCTGTCGTCCCCTTCTCCTCCTGCCCCCAATCCCTCCCAGCATCACAGTCTCTTCCAATGAGTCAGCTCTTCTCATGAGGTGGCCAAAGTACTGGAGTTTCAGCTTTAGCATCATTCCTTCCAAAGAAATCCCAGGGTTGATCTCCTTCAGAATGGACTGGTTGGATCTCCTTGCAGTCCAAGGGACTCTCAAGAGTCTTCTCCAACACCACAGTTCAAAAGCATCAATTCTTCTGTGCTCAGCCTTCTTCACAGTCCAACTCTCACATCCATACATGACTACTGGAAAAACCATAGCTTTGACTAGACGGACCTTAGTCAGCAAAGTAACGTCTCTGCTTTTGAATATACTATCCAGGTTGGTCATAACTTTTCTCCCAAGGAGTAAGTGTCTTCTAATTTCATGGGTGCAGTCACCATCTGCAGTGATTTTGGAGCCCAAAAAAATAAAGTCTGACACTGTTTCCACTGTTTCTCCATCTATTTCCCATTAAGTGATGGGACCGGATGCCATGATCTTCATTTTTGAATGTTGAGCTTTAAGCCAACTTTTTCACTCTCCTCTTTCACTTTCATCAAGAGGCTTTTTAGCTCCTCTTCATTTTCTGCCATAAGGGTGGTGTCATCTGCATATCTGAGGTTATTGATATTTCATTAAAGTAACTATATTTTGTGTAGTAGGAAATGGCAACCCACTCCAGTATTCTTGCCTGGGAAATCTCATAGACAGAGGAGGCTGCTGGGCTATAGCCATGGGATCACAAGAGTCAGGCATGATTACCAACGAAACCACCACCACCGTGTATTATATTTGATATCTTTGAAAGCTCTTCCTGCAAAATGTCTATTCTGGAACAATATTATTCTTGACAAAACATTTGAAACTGAGACTTAGTGTATTATACTGAGCTTTACTCAGTTTGGCAAATGTACAGCTCTCTTTCATTTGACTTTCCCTCATTTGACTTTTTTGTAAATCCATCATTCCTTTGAGTTACATATATAAAGAATTAAAGCATACTAGTTTTTGCTCACTGTTCCTCATTTTCTGGGTAAAGGCATATTTATGGAGGTATAGTTTTAGCTTGTTTAATATTATTCACAAGTGCATTCACAGAGCCATAAATTGTATCCTGAAAGGGGTCATGACACTGATCTTATTCCAAATGCCACGTCTCATTTCAGCATCTCAAACTGTGGTATAAATGAAACAGTCTGGATTTCTCATCTGTCACAGCTTTAAAAATCAAAGTTGAAGAGCACATTCTAGTTAATGAGCATAAACTTGAACCAAATAAGTTTATGAAATTCACAGTATTGTTAAGCTGCTGCTTCTTCATATATCTGCTAGGATTTTGTTCCTTTAAATAAAATCTACATTTGCAGGGTATTCAAAACTGAAGAATGCACCAGAATATCTGATGTAAATTTGTAGTTTTTAATCATTATTAAAAGTGAAAAGACCTATGAATCTTAATTGACTTTAGGTTTAATTATAGTATATTATCCATTGTTACCTTTAATGACAGATCTTAGAGCTTCAATTTATCAAACATTAAAGGTTAGCTTAATTTATAATAGAAGTTTATTATAAATAATATTTAGAGTTTGGTTGGGGATAATATACACATATTGATTCTTATTTTCTCCTTTGAAACAAATATATTTTGGAGTAAGTCTCAATAAAAGTAATAGAAATATAATATTGAGAAAAAGTAACTTTTTTCCTATTAAAATGCTTTAAAAATCTACAAATTCATTTAAGAAACACATACATTTAAGCATTTTAGAAATATTAACTTAGGTCATCTACATAACAATCCTCTGAGGTAGGCACTTTTAGAATCTCTGTATTATATATAGGGAAACAGAGGCACAGACAGGTTAAGTTTTTGTCAAAGGACACACAGCACTAACTGGGAAGCAAATCTAGATTGTCTGCCTCCAGAAATTTTCACTCTTTATCACTAATGTATGCTGCTCCATTATACACACACACATCCCTAAACACTACAATGATATTAAAATTAAGAACCAGAAATAAAATTATTAATTTAAAAAAATCAGTAGAAAAGCAAAGTTCTCAGTTGTAAGTTTTTTTAGATTCATATTTTTGCTTTTCTCCGTTTCCTTATCCATACATTTTCTATTCATACTTCTCATTAGCATCAAATGACCATTACCTTTCTGATCAACATTAGCTAAATTATGTCTTTATTTCCATTAAAATATGACTATAATTACCTTTACTGAATAAGATGATGAGAAAGAGAATCAATAATTACTACCAATTTATTACTAAAAATGCAATGTTTGGGGAAACAGTAGTCTATTTTATTGTGCTATATTTATAAAGGATAATTTATAGTTCTTGTTGAAAGAAAAATGTGATACTTTCCAAAATGCAACATCATATTTTTGGTTATACATACATTTTACCCATAATATTTTCTCTGAAAAAACAACACTGACACATTCTTTTAATAGTAAATATTCAGTTCAGTTGCTCAGTCATGTCCAACTCTTTGCAACCTCATGGACTGCAGCATGCCAGTCTTCCCTGTCACTAGCTCCCAGACCTTATTCAAATTCATGTCCTTTGAGTCGGTAATATCATCCAGCCATCTCATCCTCTGTCATCCCCTTCTCCTCCCACTTCAATCTTTCCCAGCATCAGGGTCTTTTCCAATGAGTCAATCCTTCGTATCAGGTGGCCAAAGTATTGGAGCTTCAGCTTCAGCATCAGACTCCGAATGAATATTCAGGACTGATATCCTTTAGGATGGACTAGTTGGATCTCCTTGCTGTCCAAGGGACTCTTAAGAGTCTTCTCCAACAAAACAGTTCAAAAGCATCAGTTGAAGAAAAGCGCTAAGCTTTTTTTTTATAGTCTTACTCTCACATCCGTATATGACTACTGGAAAAATCAGAGCTTTGACTAGACAGACTTCTGTAGGCAGAGTAACGTCTCTGCTTTTTAATATACAGTTTAGGTTTGTCATAGTTTTTCTTTCAAAGAGCAAGCGTCTTTTAATTTCATGGCTGCAATCACCATCTGCAGTGATTTTAGAGCCCCAAAATTAAAGTCTGTAACTGTTTCCATTGTTTCCCCATCTGTTTACCATGAAGTCATGGGACTGGATGCCATGATCTTAGTTTTCTGAATGTTGAGTTTTAAGCCAACTTTTTCACTCTCCTCTTTCACTTTCATCAAGAGGCTCTTTAGTTCTTCTTCACTTTCTGCCATAAGGGTTGTATCATCTGTGTATCTGAGGTTATTGATATTTCTCCTGGCCATCTTGATCCAGCTCGTGTTTCATCCAGCCTGGCATTGCTCATGATGTACTCTGCATGTAAGTTAAATTTGCAGGGTGACAATATACAGACTTGATGTACTCCATTCCTTACTTGGAACCAGTCTGTTGTTCTATGTCCAGTTCTGCTGTTTCTTGACCTGGATACAGATTTCCCACTGCAGCTACTCACACTAAGTTAGGTGATCTGGTATTCCATCTCTTTCAGAATTTTCCACAGTTTGTTGTGATCCACACAGTCAAAGGCTTTGATGTAGTCAATGAAGCAGAAGCAGATGCTTTTTTCTGGAATTCTTGTGGCTTTTTTTTTTTTTTGGATGATCCAACCAATGTCGGCAATTTGATCTTTGATTCCTCTGCCTTTTCTAAATCAAAGTTGAACATCTGGAATTTCATGTTTCACTTACTGTTTGAAGCCTGGCTTGGAGAATTTTGAGCATTACTTTGCTAGCATTTGCAATGAGTGCAATTGTGTGGTAGTTTGAACATTCTTTGGCTCCATCCTTTCATTCTTTCTGGAGTTATCCTTCCACTGATCTCCAATAGCATATTGGGCGTCTACAGACCTGGGGGTTCATTTTTCAGTGTCCTATCTTTTTGCCTTTTCATACTGTTCCTGCAGTTGTCAAGGCAAGAATACTGAAGCGGTTTGCCATTCCCTTCTCCAGTGGACCACATTCTGTCAGACCTCTCCATCATGACCCGTCTGTCTTGAGTGGCCCCACACAGCTTGGCTTAGTTTCACTGAGTTAGAAAAGGCTGTGGTCCATGTGATCAGAATGGATAGTTGTCTGTGGTTGTGGTTTCAGTCTGTCTGCCCTCTGATGCCCTCTCTCAATGCCTACCATCTTACTTGGTTTTCTCTTACCTTGGATGTGGGGTATCTCTTCACAGCTGCTCCAGCAAAGCACAGCCACTGCTCCTTACCTGGGATGTGTGGTAGCTCTTCCTGGCCACCAACCTTGACCTTGGAGGTGGGGTAGTTCCTCTTGGCTGTGCTTGTGTGCCACTGCAGCTGCTCACACTGTGAAAGTGCTGCACACAATATGCCAGCAAATTTGGAAAACTCAGGAGTGGCCACAGGACTGAAAAATGTCAGTTTTAATTCTAATCCCAAAGAAAGGTAATGCCAAAGAATGCTCAAACTACCACACAACCGCACTCATCTCACACACTAGCTAAGTCATACTCAAAATTCTCCAAGCCAGGCTTCAGCAGTACGTGAACCACGAACTTCCAGATGATCAAGCTAGTTTTGAAAAGGCAGAGGAACCAGAGATTAAATTGCCAACATCTGCTGGATCATCGAAAAAGCAAGAGAGTTCAAGAAAAACATCTATTTCAGTTTTATTAACTATACCAAAGCCTTTAACTGTGTGTGTTACAATAAACTGTGGAAAATTCTGAAAGAAATGGGAATACCAGATCATCTGACCTGTCCCTTGAAAAACTTGTAGCAGGTCAGGAAGCAACAGTTAGAACGGGACATGGAACAACAGACTGGTTCCAAATAGGAAAAGGAGTACGTCAAGGCTGTATATTGTCACCCTGCTTATTTAACTTATATGCAGAGTACACCATGAGAAACGCTGGGTTGGAGGAAGCACAAGTTGGAATCAAGATTGCAGGGAGAAATATCAATAACCTCAGATATGCAGATGACACCAACCTTATCTCAGAAAGTGAAGAAGAATTAAAGAGCCTCTTGATGAAAGTGAAAGAAAGAGAGTGAAAAACTTGGCTTAAAGCTCAACATTCAGAAAACGAAGATCGTGTCATCTGGTCCCATCACTTCATGGCAAATAGATGGTGAAACAGTGGAAACAATGGCTGACTTTATTTTTCTGGGCTCCAAAATCACTGCAGTTGGTGATTGCAGCCATGAAATTAAAAGACGCTTACTCCTTGGAAGGAAAGTTATGACCAATCTAGACATCATATTAAAAAGCAAAGACATTACTTTGTAAAAAAAGGTCCATTTAGTCAAGGTTATGGTTTTTCCAGTGGTCATATATGAATGTGAGAGTTGGACTATAAGAAAGCTGAGCACTGAAGAATTGATGCTTTTGAACTGTGGTGTTGGAGAAGACTCTTGAGAGTCCCTTGGACTGCAAGAAGATCCAACCAGTCCATCCTAAAGATCAGTCCTGGGTTGTTCATTGGAAGGACTGATGTTGAAGCTGAAACTCTAATACTTTGTGCACCTGATATGAAGAGATGACTCATTTGAAAAGACCCTGATTCTGGGAAAGATTGAGGGCAGGAGGAGAAGGGCATGACAGAGGATGAGATGGTTGGATGGCATCACTGACTCAATGGACATAGGTTTGGGTGGACTCTAGGAGTTGGTGATGGACAGAGAGGCCTGGTGTGCTGTGGTTCATGGGGTAGCAAAGAGTCGGACATGACTCAGTCACTGAACTAAAATGAACTAACTTGAACATTCCTTGTCACTGCCTTTCTTTGAGATTGAAATGAAAACTGACATTCTCCAGTCCTATGGCCACTGCTGAATTTTCCAAATTTGTTAGTATATTGAGTATAGCACTTTCACAGCATCGTCTTTTAGGATTTGAAATAGTTCAACTGGCATTCCATACCTCCACTAGCTTTGTTTAAAGTGATGCTTCCTAAGGCCCACTTTACTTTGCATTCTAGGATGTCTGGCTCTAGATGAGTGATCACATCATTGTGGTTACCTGGGTAAAGATGATCATTTTTTGTATAGTAGATATTATCTTAATTTATTCCTCTAATTATCTTAGTAATTTCATGTTGTTTAATATGAAGCTAAGTTATTTAATAAATGATTTTATTTGATATAATCTATAACTGTTGTTGTAGGTAACAAACAAGTGTTTTCTTCCCTATATAAAGGAATCTAAATATCTTCAAAAAAAATTTTTTTTTTCATAAGAACCTATAGACTAGGTGACTTTAAGACTTAGTGCTACAAATTTTCAATTATATTCTATTGGTTTGCTGAGAAGGGAAAGAGTAAGCAGAAGGAAAACTAAGATTCATAGTGAAGCAATGTTAATCTGATTTGGATTAATGAACATTTTCATGCCATGAAGAAGATCACTTCTAGTTTCCATAATATTTGGCAAGGCACTTTTATATTTTAACAATCTTGTTGTTCATCAGTGAGAGATAATTCTTAAGGCCATTAATTTTTATACCATAAGACATTTAAAAATTCTTACTTACTAGAATTACTATGTTTGAACAAATAATATAATGAATTGGAATGGACACATTTTGTCATATTAGAGCATTACAGGATTTTTAAAAATATTGACATTTTCAAATTAAGGTTGACAGTTAACAGAAGTTGATGGTCTAGGAAGGGATCTATTTTGTTTGTGTTCTGCAGTTTCACATTCCTTCTGGAGTGATATGCCTACACAACATCCTCAAAATGGAGTAGTTTAAATTTGTATTTATACACAAATAAGTAAGTTCTAGGATATGCATATTGAGTCTTTCAGTGATGTAGTTGAACTTTGCAGTAAGAATTTCAGCCTTCAATAGGAACAACAACTATTGTTCTTCAGAAGTTAATTAGTAGAATTCTTGTTAACATGCTAGAACTATTGCTGTGTGTTATAATGGTATTCACACTCTGTAAAACTTAATCCAAGGCTCCAGTTTCCATAGGCATCCATAATCTTAACCTACATTATTATAAAAAAGTGGAATGATTTAATTCTTTGCAAACTGGAAGAGTGTGCAAAACTACCCAAATGTATGTCACTGTAGCAAAAAGTGACTTTTCAAGGTATGATGGTAGTTTAGATAAAGGCAGATGATGTAGAAATTCTGTACATAGGGCCTGGAATAATGGCAAGTTTCTTACCAAATTTTTAAGGAGTCTGTGTCCAGAAGAAGTGTTCTAGTCTCTAGACATCAGCTTTATAACTGTGATCAACCATCAGGTCTTTATATTACATTAACAAAGAAAATTATGTGGAAGGTGAGGAGGATTGTTTTCACATATTCTCTATTGTTAAGTTTGTTGACAGAAAAAATATGTAAAAGACTGATTTTAAAATATTACATTAGGATGTTGAAACTCCTAGTAACACTCACACAGTCAGGGATCTCTGGCTTTGCTGTTTATTAACATTGTTGCTGGTTTACATGACACTTTTATGTAAAAGCAGGAGGTTATTTGAGATTTTAAAATGTGGATTATAGTTCCATTGTACTTCACTGAAGTATGAGCCAGGGAATTATTTTAATATTATTGAAGTTCACTCAGAAGCTGATTACATATTCTCTTTGGTGTGTTAATGAAGTACAGGATTTCTTGCATCTGCAGGACAACTTAAATGTCATTCTATGAATTCCTTTACTGGTAAATAACAAATTTCACTGTCAGTCTGCTAGAAAAGAATTGTAATATGAAAATAATGTTATTAAAACTAAAAACAAAAGGGTATTATAATTTCTTAAAATTATTCTCAGACTTTTGAAATACAATATTTTGTGATTAAGTGGCTATAATATGGTGGAGAAAGTTATAAGGTACATTTTTCAGAACTGAGTATGAGGAGAGGTGATTATGCTTAAAAAATAAAATATCTGAGTACCATAATAGATCTGGATACAATAAAACTTGGTCCTATTCTGTAATTGTTTAGTCACCAAGTCATGTTGGTCTCTTCTGCTACCTCATGGACTGTAGGCGGCCAGACTCCTCTGTCTGTGGGATTTACCTGCCAAGAATGCTGCAGTGGGTTGTTGTTTCCTTCCTCAAGGATCCTCATGACCCAGGGATCAAACCTGTGTCTTTTGCATTGTAGGTAGATTCTTTACCACTTGACCACATGGAGAGCCCCACTCTGTAGTTTACAAGCCAGTATAGTTCAACAGAAAAAGCTGATTTGTACGTTACCTAGTAAAATGCCATTTCAATTCATCTTTGCTTTGTTGTTCCGTGTTTCCATGCTACAAACCTGTAACATTTTTTTCCTCATTCTGATTCTTTTGGCTGTTTACACAATCCTATTATTACATTGATGATGTTAATTACAGTCTGAGTAGTATTATTATACCTGGAGCTTTCACTCTGTACCAGACAGTATTCTAACCAAATAATCTAGTACGGTAGGAATCAACAGAATGGTTAATTGGATTGGCTTTGAAGTCAGTTGCACATGCATCTGTACTATTTACTGCTCTAACAATGATGAACTTTGTGAAAATGTTACCTACTTCTCTATTTATTTGTTGTTGTTTTTCAGTCACTCAGTCTTGTCTGACTCTGCAACTCTATGTGTTAGTTACCAATAAAATGAAAATAATAATAACATGCACTATTAAGACTATTGTGAGAATTAAATGAGTTCCTGGTACATGATAACCAATTCAACCAATTATATTTGTTACTAATAAAATTAGTTCTCTTCTACAGTTGAGAAAACTAAGGCTTAAAGATGTAAAGCAATCTTTCAATATCATATAGCTACTGAATGTTTTCACAAGGTTTGGATCTAGGTTTTCTTTCTGACATCAGAACCACACTTTCAAACACTATGGCTGTACTACTGTCTAGTATTACTAATCTAGTTGTGGCAACTATTTTCATATTTTAACCTTTTATCCATGGAGAAACTTAAACTCTATATAAGGAGGCTGAATGTTTTGACTGAATATAATTAAATAATAAAATATTATGCTTTATGCTGAGTATGGTAAATGTTGACCAAAATTGTATGTAAGATCATTGTATGTGTGATCTTCATATATGGAGAAATGGCCCTTTGCTAGCATATATGCATAATAAAAGACTTCCCTGGTGGCGCAGATGGTAAAGCGTCTGTCTACAATGTGGGAGACCCAGGTTTGATCCCTGGATTGGGAAGATCCCCTGGAGAAGGAAATGGCAATCCACTCCAGGACTATTGCCTGGAAAATCCCATGGACAGGGGATCCTGGTAGGCTACAGTCCATGGGGTCGCAAGGAGTCGGACATGACTTAGCGACTTCACTATATGCATAATAAGATGCTTTTTGTTGGAATGAGGAATAACTTTATGAACAGATGCATGTGTTGCCATGTATGAACTGAAGGATGACTGTAAATTAGAAACTGTGAGTTGTAGGATAGAAGAAGGATGGCAACTGATATTTATGGGGAAATAAAAATAGCAATTACTGAGAGAGTACTCTGACTCTACATGTTTATTCTGATATTAATTATCAAGTGATCCTATATGTCATTATTATTCCTATTTTAGAGGTAATAAAAGAGAAAGTCATATATGTTGGATAATCTGCTCAGCATCATAGTAATGAAAAAAAGATTAATAGAGATCAACAAAAGGAAGAAAAAATAGCTAAAATATATGTCTGTTGCAATTAAGCCTGAAGTTCTTTTAGAATGGCATTCTAATATTTGGTGACAGGTTTAATTAAACATTTCCAGATGCAACATTTGATGGTTTTCACTGATACCACTACCAGCACCAAACCAATGATGCAACTCCTTTTTCCCAGTGTCACTTAGTTGACCCACCTCTTTGGTTTAGTATGCATTTTATTTAACTTACTGTGCAACCTTTATATATACACTAAAAGTTGGTTGTTTTTAAGCAAAATTGTTCCATTTAGCTAATTTAATCTATTTGAGGGATTGACAAATAAATTACTAAAAGCAAAACAAAAACTACTGAGATAGAATCAGTCAAAGCTGATCTTGGTCAAATTCAGTAAATAATGGAAGCAGGCCAATATTTTGGGGAGCATGACCATACTATAGGGAGTTTGGGGCTGTGGAAGCACTGTCTCCAACCCTTCAGTGGAAGAGTCATTCAGAAGTATGCTGCTGCTGCTGCTGCTGCTGCTAAGTTGCTTGAGTCGTGTCTGACTCTGTGCCACCTCATAGATGGCAGCCCACCAGGCTTCCCCATCCCTGGGATTCTCTAGGCTAGAATACTGGAGTGGGTTGCCATTTCCTTCTCCCAAAAGTATGCTGGGGTCTGCTAATATCCTTTAAGAGAGTCTCCTGGAGCAAGTTCTAATTGCTTTGATTGAAACCTAGAATAAAACAAGCATAAGACTAAAGCAAAAAAAAAGTGTTTATGCTGTTAAATTCATTCCTTCAGTTTGGGGAGATATCACTTGTTTTATCCCAAAGACAAAAATACCATTGAAAGAAAGGGGCTGAGTTTCAAATTAGATAGGTGGAGAATTAAGGCAAGGAGACCACCTAGCAGTACTATCTCTAAAACAGACATAACAATTATAGGATTATCCTAAAGGTTAACTTAGATCACACATAAAATAGTGTTCATCACAAAATACTAACTAAAAATTTATTTTGTTCTCCTCTGTCAAACTCTTCTACACAGATACAAAAATAAAAGCCCCCATTTATGAATTATTGTTGTTTCGTTCAGTTGCTAAGTCACATCTGACTCTTGGCCTTTCCTGTGGATTGCAGCATGCCAGACTTTCTTGTCCTTCACTATCTCCTGGAATTTCTGAGACTCATGTTCAATGAGTCAGTGATACCATCCAATCATCTCATCTTCTGTTGCATGCCCTTCCCTCGCCCCCTCTCCTGCTGACTTTACTCTTTCCCAGCATGAGGGTCTTTTCCAATGAGTCACTAAGTTTACTCTATCAAGTCTCCCTCAAGGAATATAAGTAGAACCACAATATTCAAAGCGTTCTTACCTTTTGTGATCTGTGGCTTTAAGTAACGTTTCCTTGCAAAGCCGAGGGTTCCTGACAGGAACTGAATGTTTGCTTTGGGAGCAAGAGACTCCATATTAAACTTTAAATCTCATTTTCAGTAAAACCTGCAACTCCTGTAGGCAATAATGGCATGCTGACTTTAGCCAATATGGTTCAATTCATTTTGCTGCCCAAAGATAGTCTTTACCTTGAGGCAACTGGGATTCATTCCCACAAATAAAATGCCCGAGCTGAAGCCTAGAAGGGTAGGGAGAAACACAACAGGGAGTCTTATTTTCTTCTCTATTTCTTGATTTGAAGTAAGCTTCAAGTGAGTGGATGAAAGCTTTAGAGATACTTTACCAGCTAAGAAACCTTAGAACCCTCATTGAGGCCATAATTTAAAACAGATGATTTGCATTATCAGTTCGATGATAAAGGTAGAAAACTACTAATCTTTATACTATAAAATATAAATATATAGTATGTTTAGAAGACAGTGGGTAATTTTTAATTAATGTAAGAGGTTTTTAGTACTTTTAAATTTTATTTAGAGCTTTTGATCCCATATATCTTGAAGTATATATTGTATTCCTTTTCTGTCTGTGCATTTTCCATTCCCTTGTTTAACCACTTTTATTCTTATAAATCTCAAAACTAACTTTAGACTCTATATAAGACACTAAAGAAGAATATAAATTCTTATTTTTAGTATTCACATGTTTCAACAAACCTATGGAACTTGCTTTGTGTTTCATAGTAGTACAGACACATTTTGTATCTTTCTTTCATTATATGTTATTTTCTATGTAATTTATTCAACATATGAATGTCAGATATTTATTCTACCAAGTATGATGAATACAATGATGATTGAAGCATTAGACCCTAATCTGTAGGATTTCATAGGTTAGTACAACACCGTTCAATAAAAATATATTAAAAGTCACACAGATAATTTAAAGTTTCCTAGTGGTAACTTTAAAAACATAAAATAGAATAAATTAAATTTAAATTATATATTACTATATGTCAAATATTTCATAAAGCAATCAATATAAAACTTTACTGAGATATTTTATATTTCTTTTTTCATTCTTATTCTTAGAAAACTGGTATTAGTTTCATAATTAGCAAGATATTTCAATTTGGGTTACCCACATTTCAAGTGCTCAAAAGCCACACGTAGCTAGTGGGTACTGTGTTGGATAATACAGGTCTAAAATCAGTTAAAAAAAACAAAACTTCATTTTTGCTGTATTTTTCTTTTGAGTTTCAGTATATGTGTCTGATATTTTCATTAGGAAATAATCCCCCTGGTATACCATGGAGAAGACTGTATTATAAAAACAAGTCTATGGTTTAGAGACCTTTCAGCAGAATAGACATATCAGCATCCTAAGTGTTTTGGTATACAATGGGAAAGATTATATTATAAAACAAATCTACGGTTGAAAGACCCTTCAGCAGAACAGACATATCAGTATTCTAAGTGTTTTCTTATGTAGTCATGGAATAAGTTGGCCAGTAATAAATTGGAAGCAACCATTAGGTATTTAAATTCACTTCAAGATCTACAAATACGGAAATGCTGACAGTAAATTGAGATAACCTAGAATTTAGAAACCTGGTCTGTATCTTAGCCTTTCAGAAACTTAACAATGGAAGAGCAACAATTCCAGAAAAATAAACGACCCAATCAAAAAATGAGCCAAAGAACTAAATAGACATTTCTCCAAAGACATACGGATGGCCAACAAACACATGAAAAGATACTCAACATCACTCATTAACAGAGAAATGCAAATCAAGACCACAATGAGATACCATTTCACACCAGTCAGAATGGCTGCGATCCAAAAGTCTGCAAGTGATAAATGCTGGAGAGGGTGTGGAGAAAAGGGAACCCTCTTACACTGTTGGTGGGAATGCAAACTAGTACAGCCACTATGGAGAACAGTGTGGAGATTCCTTAAGAAATTGCAAATAGAACTGCCTTATGGCCCAGAAATCCCACTGCTGGGCATTCACACCGAGGAAACCAGAATAGAAAGAGACACATGTACCCC